>CAHIKZ030004876.1:812500-965000 GCA_903632075.3 Acanthosepion pharaonis
CCATGGATTTTATATAAGATTCCAAGTGGAACTCGTCTATGCAATCTATCGTTAAAGATGCTAGAAAAATGGTGGTTCCTTGACTGCTCCAGAATGTGCCTCACTCCTACCATACTCGATATTTCCAAGAGTCAGATCAGACCAGAAATGAATTATTGTGTCATATTTGGGCTAGAGCTGCACAATCATGACTTTCCAGTTTCGGCAGAGTTCAAAAGCATTCCAGCGGCCTTATGGGTGATGAATTGTTTCCAACCCCTTTCCCACGGACGAAACGCTGCTAATCTCTCGCTACTCTAGCGTTATTTTTATGGCAGATGTTCGGGCGAACTACATTTGTTGGTTCCATCAGTTCATACCTTCACTGCTAGGACCCACCATGACACGTACATTGAATCGACTTGTGCGGATTCTCTTTGAAGACAGCTGTTGTTGCGGAACGGACTCCTGAGGGGATACTTCCTTGATCACTACAATCTTAACCTCTTCAAATTTAGGTTCAACCGTTATCTATCCTACATATCCGCATGATATGCGCCCCTTACTCACTCCTGGACTGCGTTGCAAATTTCAAAAGATTCAAAATCCGATTGTTTGTTGTAATAGTGGAATGTTGTTCCATGGAACATGAACTTTGACCAAACCTTTGAAGAATCAGTTATATTGGTGTTATGCAAGAATGCTCAAGAAGGCACTTAATGTTTCCTGGAGAAGTCAAACATTCAATACTGAATCATATGATGAGCTACCAAAGGTAACATCAAAGGAGCAGCAAAGAAGGATGCTTTTAGAGGGATACAGGCACGATGACAAAGCCATCAGCAAATTATTACTCTGACGACCAAGTGAGAGAAGAACAAGATGAGGAAGAAGATTCACATTTTAGAGGGCACTGGTAACGAGACGACACCCTACCGTGTTGAATGTGGGCAGCGTGTAGATGCTTTGGGGCGACCAGACAGTCGTCTCGTCTACTCCTTCCTTGTACACATCAACCTAATTTAGTAAGGCTCTACTACGAGTAACTCTTGGGTTTTGAACAATAGAACAATAGTATAAAAATGTTTATAATATAAATGTTATAACTTGTATTTAGCCACCGACAAGTTTATGTTGTTCGTTTTACAGTGAGGTCATTGTTAATCTTAATAATGATTTCATAAAATCAAACGTTTATGCAGGTAGTTTGGAGAAGGCCGCGGGAAAAGCATCTAAAAGAAATCATGAAAATTCACAAATAATTAAAGCAAGGCGATATGTAAAAAGATCCTTCAGTAGTTAAATATACATATAATTTCGTTATAGTGTTATTAAAATATATGACTTTGTGGGTCGTGCTTGTCATTCATAATTGTCTGTGATGTCTATTTACTTATCAAAATAAATTGCAATATAATATAGAAGCTTATTTAAATTATGCGCAAGTCTACATTTCCTCCTGTTAAATGCGTCAACCATCTTGTTATGTATCAGTCGTAAGTGCCATGTCACGAAACTACTATTTTTGAAGTGGATATTCTATTTAAGGGATTGTTTTCAGTTGGGATTGACGAGGCCAGACAAATCCGTTAAAAAAAACGTACCACAAAGACAACAGCAAAGAATTTTACATAATAAACAAAATGATTTACATAGGACCTGCTGCAGGGAGTGATCATTAACACGAAACCAAAAAGTCGTTATTAGTCGCGGGTTGTTAGCCGTCAAGCCAACCCCAAACCTATAAATAAAAATACAAATAAAATTGTATAATGCGTATACATCCCGATTTACATTTAATACTTCCACACACGCAAAAAAAGGATTTCCGCGGAAGTGATAAATTTAACGAAAATTGATGTGTCCGTTTCTTCAGGAAATAATGTCAGATTTTACAAGACCACAATAATTTTTAGATTAAGCTTTGCAACAACAGTTCTACGACGGAACTTAGCCACAATGGTTAAAGCTGGCTCCAGTAATTCTGAATTTATAATGCTTCTAAGATTCAACTTGGCCACATTACTTTTGAGATAAGACTTAGGAAAAGCGCTTCTAAAATTAAACTTGGCCACTTTGCTTCTGAAATTCAACTTAAACTTGGCCATAGTACTTCTTAAATTAACTGTGACAAAAGTATTTCTTAGATTAAACTTTGCCACAATGATTCTGAGATTAACTTTGGCCATAATGCCTCTGAGATTAAATTTGGCTAGAGTACATCTAAGATAAAACTTGTCCACAGTGCTTCAGAGACTAAACTTGGGCACATAGTTTATGAGATTAAATACGGCCACACTAGTTCGGAAATGAAACGTAGCCAAACTGCTTTTAAGATTAAACTTGACCAGGGCGCTACCGAGATTAAACCTGGCCACAGTACTTCTAAGAGTAAAATAGGTCACATTGCTTCTGGGATTTAACTTGACCACAATGCTTCTGAGATTGATCTTGGTCGCAATGCTTCTGAGATTAAACTTGGCTACAATGTTAACGATATTAAATTTGGCCATAGTGTTTCTTAAGTTAAACTTAAGCACAGTTTTTTAGATTAAACTTGGTCACAATGCTTCTGGGATTTAACTTGACCACAATGCTTCTGAGATTGATCTTGGTCACAATGCTTCTGAGATTTAACTTGACCACAATGCTTCTGATATTGATCTTGGTCGCAATGCTTATGTCCTTAAATCTGTCCACACTGCTTCTGTGATTAAATTTGTCCATGATGCTGCCGAGATTTGTCTTGGCCACAGTACGTGTAAGAATAAATTTGGCTTCTGAAATTAATCTTGAACACAGTACTTCTGAGATTAAACTTGACCACATTGCTTCTGAGATTAAACGTGGCCTCAGTACTTCTGAGATTAAATTTTGCCTAATTGTTTCTGAGATTAAACTTGAGCAGATTGCTTCCGAGATTAAACTTAGCCATTGTACTTTTGAGATTAAACGTGGCCTCAGTAACTGACCTACCTCTTAGAATGGCCTACCTCTGAAACAGGCTTACCTCTGAAACTGACCTGCCTCTGAGAATGGCTTACCTCTGAAACTGACCTACCTCTGAAACTTACCTACATCTGAAACAGGCCTCCCTCTGAAACTGGCTTATCTCTGAAATTGGCCTACTTCTTAATGAACTTTCAAAACAGTTCTGTGTTTGACTTCCAGTTAAGTTATTTTAACGAATCTACATTCAGATAACTTATTTGGAGAGTCGAACTGCGGCCCACTGAACTTTTTGACCACGTGATATTTAACTGACATTCGAGTATATTAAAGGTGAGAAAGGGGGTAATAAGTAGGAGAAGTCTGTCCCGAGAGCCATGAATGAATGGCAAAGACAAAAACAAAACACCATGGCTGTTAAATATTGAGATTTATTGTAATCGAAATGAGCGATTCAAGCGCGATTTGATTTTGAACTTTCGAATTCGTTGCTTTTATCTTCGGCTCTTCAAACTGCTGGTGATCATACATTGTCTTCTGAGAAATGATAGTTTGTCTCTTCTTCCTGATTTCCTTTACTACACTGTTTAGGAGGTCCTGTAGTTCGCTTTATGAGTCTGCTATCAATATAGTGTCATCTGCGTATCTTATAATGTTTGTATGAGGACATTAGCCTAAATGTAACTAATGTAAAAAGGGTGTATCAGACCGGAATTTGACGAAACTAATAACTTTCGCTTTGTTGAAAATATTTCCAACAAATGTCTCATATAACAGCACTTTTAGGTCAGTTAGTAAATCTTGTTTTTTTTTTATCTTCTTACTTGATTTTTAATAGATTCCATCTTAAAATCATGAGTGGATTTACTTTACACATATAATCCACATATAAACCTGCCTTAATGCATACATACAGAGTGTAGAATCTTGTTTTAAATGCAAATTTTTCATCTACCACCGGCAATATACATATTCATTATATCAAAAACAATTTCAAACGAACTAAATGATTGGTGTAATCTTGTTATACTAAGTGAACAGTAATAAAGAAAGCTAAAAGCACACTTAAAGTGTTCAAGTGTAGCCGACATTAAAATTAACCCGTGAATATTCTTTAATTCTTCGCTATTATCACAATTTGTTTTATCTTAAAGAGTCATCATTAGAGTGAATAAATGTTTTCACGTATTTGTTTAATTAATTCAATTTTCTATATATGTAACTATTATTAAAGTGAAGGACACGTATAATTCTCTAAATAAATCCTAATCCTGGGTATGACGATAGACTACATCCGGCAGCAAGGTCTCAGATCTGCTATTGTTACCAAGTCCATTCTGACCCGGAGTGGTAGCATCTGTTAGGGTTCTAGCTATGAGAATATAGTAACCCCATCTCAAAGCAATGAAAAAACTGACCCGGAGTGGTAGCATCTGTTAGGGTTCTACATATGAGAATACAGTAAAATTATCACTAAGCAATGAAAAAAACTGACCAGGAGTGGTAGCATCTGTTAGGGTAATAGCTATGGGAATATAGTAACCCCATCCTAAAGCAATGAAAAAAACTGACCAGGAGTGGGAGCATCTGTTAGGGTTCTACCTATGAGAATATAGTAACCCCATTCCAAATCTATGAAAAAAACCTGACCCGGAGTGGTAGCATCTGTTATGGTTCTACCTATGGGAATATAGTATCCTTATCCCAAAGCAATGAAAAAACCTGACCCGGAGTGGTAGCATCTATTAGTGTTCTAGCTATGAGAATATACTAACCCCATCCCAAAGCAATGAAAAAAACTGACCCGGAGTGGTAGCATCTGTTAGGGTTCTAGCTATGGGTCTATAGTAACCCTATCCCAAAGCAATGAAAAAAACTGCCCCGGAGTGTTGGCATCTGTTAGGGTACTAGCTATGAGAATATAGTAACCCCATCCCAAAGCAAGGAAAAAAACTGGGTAGCATCTGTCAGGCTTCTACCTATGAGAATATAGTAACCCCATCCCAAAGCAATGAAAAAAACTCACCCGGAGTGGTAGCATCTGTTAGGGTTCTAGCTATTGGAACATAGTAAACCTATCCCAAAGCAATGAAAAAAACTTGCCCGGAGTGGTAGCATCTGTTAGGGTTCTAGCTATGAGAATATAGTAACCCCATCTCAAAGCAATGAAAAAACTGACCCGGAGTGGTAGCATCTGTTAGGGTTCTACATATGAGAATACAGTAAAATTATCACTAAGCAATGAAAAAAACTGACCAGGAGTGGTAGCATCTGTTAGGGTAATAGCTATGGGAATATAGTAACCCCATCCTAAAGCAATGAAAAAACTGACCAGGAGTGGGAGCATCTGTTAGGGTTCTACCTATGAGAATATAGTAACCCCATTCCAAATCTATGAAAAAAACCTGACCCGGAGTGGTAGCATCTGTTATGGTTCTACCTATGGGAATATAGTATCCTTATCCTAAAGCAATGAAAAAACCTGACCCGGAGTGGTAGCATCTATTAGTGTTCTAGCTATGAGAATATACTAACCCCATCCCAAAGCAATGAAAAAAACTGACCCGGAGTGGTAGGATCTGTTAGGGTTCTAGCTATGGGTCTATAGTAACCCTATCCCAAAGCAATGAAAAAACTGCCCCGGAGTGTTGGCATCTGTTAGGGTACTAGCTATGAGAATATAGTAACCCCATCCCAAAGCAAGGAAAAAAACTGGGTAGCATCTGTCAGGCTTCTACCTATGAGAATATAGTAACCCCATCCCAAAGCAATGAAAAAAACTCACCCGGAGTGGTAGCATCTGTTAGGGTTCTAGCTATTGGAACATAGTAACCCTATCCCAAAGCAATGAAAAAAACTTGCCCGGAGTGGTAGCATCTGTTATGGTTCTAGCAATAGGAATATACTAATCCTATCACAAAGCAATGAAAAAAACTGGCCTAGAGTAGTAGCATCTCTTAGGGGTCTATCTATGGAAATATAGTAACCCCATCCCAATGCAATAAAAAAAAAACTGACCCGGCGTAGTAGCATCTGTTAGGGTTCTAGCTATGGGAATATAGTAACCCCATCCCAAAGCAATGAAAAAAACTGTCCCGGCGTAGTAGCATCTGTTAGGCTTCTACTTATGAGAATATAGTAACTCCATCCCAAAGCAATGAAAAATACTGACCAGGATTGGTAGCATCTGTTAGGGTTCTAGCTAAAGGAATATAGTAACCCCATCCCAAAGCAATGAAAAAAACTGACCCGGCGTAGTAGCATGTATTAGGTTTCTACCTATGAGTAAATAGTAACCCCATCTCAAAGCAATGAAAAAACTGACCCGGAGTAGTAGCATCTGTTAAGGTTCTACCTATGAGAATATAGTAACCCCATTCCAAATCAATGAAAAAAAAACTGACCCGGAGTGATAGCATCTGTTAGGGTTCTAGCTATGGGAATATAGTAACACCATCCCAAATCAATGAAAAAAAACTGACCAGGAGTGGTAGCATCTGTTAGGGCTCTAGCAATGGAAATATATTAAACCCCATCCCAAAGCAATGAAAAAAACTCACCCGGAGTGATAGCATCTGTTAGGGTTCTAGCTATGGGAATATAGTAACCCCATCCCAAAGCAATGAAAAAAACTGACCAGGAGTGGTAGCATCTATTAGAGTTCTAGCTATGAGAATATACTAACCCCATCCCAAATCAATGAAAAAAACTGACCCGGAGTGGAAGCATCTGTTAGGGTTCTAGCTATGGGTCTATAGTAACCCTATCCCAAAGCAATGAAAAAAACTGACCCGGAGTGATGGCATCTGTTAGGGGACTAGCTATGAGAATATAGTAACCCCATCCCAAAGCAATGAAAAAAAACTGGGTAGCATCTGTCAGGTTTCTACCTATGAGAATATAGTAACCCCATCCCGAAGCAATGAAAAAAACTCACCCGGAGTGGTAGCATCTGTTAGGTTTCTAGCTATGGGAATATAGTAACCCTATCCCAAAGCAATGAAAAAAACTTGCCCGGAGTGGTAGCATCTGTTATGGTTCTAGCAATATGAATATACTAATCCCATCACAAAGCAATGAAAAAAACTGGCCTAGAGTAGTAGCATCTGTTAGGGGTCTAGCTATGGGAATGTAGTAACGCCATCCCAAAGCAATGAAAAAAACTGTCCCGGCGTAGTAGCATCTGTTAGGCTTCTACTTATGAGAATATAGTAACTCCATTCCAAAGCAATGAAAAAAACTGACCAGGAGTGTTAGCATCTGTTAGGGTTCTAGCTATGGGAATATAGTAACCCCACCCCAAAGCAATGAAAAAAACTGACCCGGAGTGGTAGCATCTGTTAGGGTTCTAGCTATGGGAATATAGTAACCCCATCCAAAATCAATGAAAAAACTGATCCGGAGTGGTAGCATCTGTTAGGGTTCTAACTATGGGAATATAGTAACCCCATCCCAAAGCAATGAAAAAAACTGGGTAGCCTCTGTTAGGTTTCTACCTATGAGTATATAGTAACCTTATCCCAAAGCAATGAAAAAACTGACCCGGAGTGGTAGCATCTGTTAGGGTTCTACCTATGAGAATATAGTAACCCCATCCCAACGCAATGAAAAAACTGATCCGGAGTAGTAGCATCTGTTAGTGGTCTAGCTATGGGAATATAGTATCCCCATCCCAAAGCAATGAAAAAAACTGACCCGGCGTAATAGCATCTGTTAGGGTTTTAGCTATGGAAATATAGTCATCCCATCCCAAAGCAATGAAAAAAACTGACCAGGAGTCGTATCATCTGTTAGGGTTCTAGCAATGGGAATATAGTAACCCCATCCCAAAGCAATGAAAAAAACTGACCAGGATTGGGAGCATCTGTTAGGGTTCTACCTATGAGAATATATAAACCCCATCCCAAAGCAATGAAAAAAACTGACCCGGAGTGGTAGCATCTGTTAGGGTTCTAGCTATGGGTCTATAGTAACCCGATCGCAAAGCAATGAAAATAACTGACCCGGAGTGATGGCATCTGTTAAGGTACTAGCTATGGGAATATAGTAACCCCAACCCAAATCAATGAAAAAAAACTGACCCGGAGTGGTAGCATCTGTTAGGGTTCTAGCTATGGGAATATAGTAACCCCATCCCAAATCAATGAAAAAACTGATCAGGAGTGGTAGCATCTGTTAGGGTTCTAACTATGGGAATATATTAACCCCATCCCAAAGCAATGAAAAAAACTGGGTAGCCTCTGTTAGGTTTCTACCTATGAGTATATAGTAACCCCATCCCAAAGCAAGGAAAAAAACTCACCCGGAGTGGTAGCATCTGTTAGGGGTCTAGCTATGGGAATAAAGTAACCCCATCCCAAAGCAATAAAAAAAACTGACACGGCGTAGTAGCATCTGTTAGGGTTCTAGCCATGGGAATATAGTAACCCATCCCAAAGCAATGAAAAAAACTGTCCCGGCATTGTAGCATCTGTTAGGCTTCTACTTATAAGAATAGAGTAACTCCATCCCAAAGCAATGAAAAAAACTGACCCGGAATGGTAGCATCTGTTATGGTTCTAGCTATGGGAATATAGTAACCCACATCCCAAAGCATTGAAAAAAAACTGACCCGGAGTGGTAGCATCTGTTAGGGTTCTAGCTATGGGAATATAGTAACCCCATCCCAAAGCAATGAAAAAACTGACCGGAGTGGTAGCATCTGTTAGGGTTCTAGCTATGAGAATATAGTAAACGCATCCCGAAGCAATGAAAAAAACTGACCCGGAGTGGTAGCATCTGTTATGGTTCTAGCTATGGGAATATAGTAACCCCATCCCAAATCAATGAAAAATCTGACCCGGAGTGGTAGCATCTGTTAGGGTTCTAGCTATGGGAATATAGTAACCCTATCCCAAAGCAATGAAAAAAACTGACCCTGAGTCGTAGCATCTGTTAGGGTTCTACCTATGAGAATATAGTAACCCCATTCCAAGTCCATGAAAAAAATACTGACCCGGCGTAGTAGCATCTGTTAGGGGTTTAGCTATGGGAATATAGTAACCCCATCCCAAAGCAATGAAAAAAACTGACCCGGCGTAGTAGCATCTGTTAAGGTTCTAGCTATGGGAATATTGTAACCCCATCCCAAAGCAATGAAAAAAACTGACCAGGAGTGTTAGCATTTCTTAGGGTTCTAGCTATGGGAATATAGTAACCCCATACCGAAGCAATGAAAAAACTGACTAGGAGTGGTAGAATCTGTTAGGGTTCTAGCTATGAGAATATAGTAACCACATCCCGAAGCAATGAAAAAAACTGACCCGGCGTAGTAGCATCTGTTAGGGTTCTAGCTATGGGAATATAGTAACCCCATCCCAAAGCAATGAAAAAAACTGATTCGGTGTGGTAGCATCTGTTAGGGTTCTAGGTATGGGAATATAGTAACCCCATCTCAAAGCAATGAAAAAAACTGACCCGGATTGATGGCATCTGTTAGGGTACTAGCTATGGGAATATAGTAACCCCATCCCAAAGCAATGAAAAAAATTGACCCGGAGTGGTAGCATCTTTTAGGGTTCTAGCTATGGGAATATAGTAACCCCATACCAAAGCAATGAAAAAAATTGACCCGGAGTGGTAGCATTTTTTAGGGTTCTACCTATGGGAATATAGTGACACTATCCCAAGTCAATGAAAAAAAATTCACTGCGAAAGTATAAAATTACATTTTTAAACAAAATGGCCAACAAACCATTTTTCTGCAGTTGAAGGTTTACAATTGTGTTCAAAATATATTTAGTTGAAGCCATAAAACTGTTCAAAATATTTATATTTCGACATTAAATGGCCTATATGATGATATGCCACGAAACGAAATCGACCAACCAAAATGAAAGAAGTTTTCTGACATAAATCCATATAATATCTTAGAATTTCTTAAAGAAATCAAACTGTCTTCCAAAATATAACTTCAACAAAACTACAACATAAAACACACATATCACCACCTCTAGTAATTATGTCCCCGGAAACATGTATTTTCACAAAAGCTGAGTATCATCTACCATGTATTCAATTGTGAAAGCAGAATAACAAAACTACAACATAAAACACACATATCAACACCTCTAGTAATCATGTCCTCTGAAACATGTATATGCACAAACGCAGAGTATCATCTACCATGTATTCAATTGTGAAAGTCGAATAACATATATCATTTTTTATTACTTCAAAGCACCCAAGAAAGTTAAATTTCGGCATGACTCATGAAGGCGTTGTTATGCCGTTAAACAAACAAATCCGTCAATCAATGAAAATAAACCTTAGTCGTTGTATAAGCAATCATTTGAGTGAAAGAAAGTATTAACGTATTTGTTCAATGAATGCTTCTCGTTTTATATATGTCATCATCAGTGAATGAAAGTTGCGGTGCATTTGTTCGATAAATCCTACCCGTGATATAACGAGGATACATAAATAGCTAGCAAAGAAATGGAAATAATAGAAAAGTTCTAATTAATTCTGTTGGTAATTAAGCGCATTTCGTCATAAATTGTTGGTGAACGAATCTAGATATTAAAAAATGAATTATTTCATCAGAGAGAATTCCGAATGCCTTTTATATTTATAAGTCATTCTCAACAATCTGTCGAAAATTTTCTCTTTCCACTCTGGTCCCTAGACTTTATGAATTTAAGCGCAGTACTAGATTGGCTGCAAGGTCTCATTAATTTAAGGTTAAAATGGCGATATGTAACCTTTATTTCTTTGCTAACAGTTTCTTTTATCGCTTGAACTCACTTCCGGTTTCTTGCTTCCCTGTCCAGTTTGATCTTCAAAAATTTGCTGCTCTCTTTTGACTTAATTTCCTTCCAGACGTGATCAGTTAAACAGGGTTTTAAAAATCAATAGGAGATGGATAGGTAGAGGTTCATAATTTGTTCCCTGTTTAGGATGGGCTTTCCGGTTCCCCCTTTTCATTCTCTTTCATTCCCTCCTAGCCTTTTGTGTCTTAGTGGCACTATCGCCTAGCTTGGGGTGAATTGATTAAGTAAGTTCTAAGCTCACAGTTTCTTTTCTCGCACTTTTCGCTTGTGGAATCCTCTTCTTGTTTCTTGTTACCCACTCGACTGTGATCTTCACAAATTTAAAAGCAATATCAGTCGTTATCTTCTGTCTTCTTAATTCCTGTTCTTTTATTATCCTCTCTTCTTAATAAAAGTTTTCTTTTTCTCTTATTCTTTCACACTCAGTAACCCCCCCCCCTTGCATCTTAGTGGCTTTATTGCCTTGCTTGGGATGAAGTGTTTATTATATATTTATATGATGAAAATTTTCCAATGCATTTCTTTAGTAAATAATTTGCAGCGCACTGCTCCTGTAAATTATTTACAATAAATTTCGAATGCATTCCTATAATTAATAACTTTCATAACTCGGGTACAAAATATGTCAGAAGTAAATGAACGACGTATTTGCATAGCAATTCGCAAAATAACAGATTGAATACTCGACAGATTTAATTATTTTCAAAGGATATATTTTGCTTTTTAACAATGATAATGCATTTAAATAATGATAATGCATTTTCGCCCAGAAAAAAGTGCAATCTATATAGCTAAGTTCCTGTAAAATGAATTAATTTTGATTGAAAACAATGCAGTGTCTCTACTTTTAGATTCTGACTCGAGCTTTAAAGTTTTAAAGTTTACATATATAAAATGAGTGTACTAATATATGTATATATATATATATATATATATATATATATATATATATATATATATATATATATATATATATATTACGTACTTCCCGACAAAGGTGTGTCTCCCGCCTATACTACACCTCCCGTGTCTTCTCACGCAGCAGGACTAGAGTCAGGCTCGACAGTGTCTTATTTCCCCGCCGATTGTTCCAAGCCTGAACCCTTGGCCATGATTTCGCTAGATCGTGTGTCTGGACAGTGGTAATCTTATTGGTCCGATCCAACGCGTCAATAATTAAATGACCAAATGACTGCCTGATGATTGCGTGAAATTGTATGAAACTGTTAGCCGTGGCTGGTCACTGCTCACTGGAAATGTAATTAAAATATATTATGGGTCTGCTGTTACTGAATTTTTTTTTTCTTTTTTTTTTTTGGTGTGCGTCTATAGCAAACGCATCTGGGAGCTGCTTACTTTATTCATATATATATATATATGTGTGTGTGTGGTGTGTGTGTGTGTGTGTGTGTGTGTGTGTGTGTGTGTGTGTGTGGTCCTACTGACATAACAAATTTAGTCTGATGGACGAAACGCGTCACAAGTAAAATTTTCCCATATATATATATCGTACAATTGGAATTAAGATACCATTAGTTAATGATCATTTTCACCTTCGAATTTTAAAATTTAAATTTAGCAAGATTTTTCAAACTGTTTATGGCATCAGTTTATCGAAGGGGATTGGTTAGTTTGGGAAGGAAAGAGAATGTCAAATGAAAATGGTCATTAAGTAATGATATTTTAATTCCAATTGTAAAGAAAATTTTGCTCTGTTTAATGAAAATAAACACTCAGCACTCTTTGTGAGTCAGTTTTAACATTTAATATTTCAAATTCTATATTGTGTTAATAGGACTTGCTTGGATTATACCAACGGATTACTACCTGTGTATATATATATATATATATATATATATATATATATATATATATATATATATATATGGGAGAGATGGAATAAAAAATTTACACATCCAACATGTGTGGGCGGATCGGAATGCTCATGGTACAATACAGGCTAGACATCAGTTTACGATTAATGTGTGGACTTAAATTGTAGGTAACCGTCTGGTAGGTCCATATTTCTCCCAGCACGTGTTACAGGAGCTGTCTACAGGGGCTTTATTTCGAACATAATTCCAGGCCTGCTAGAGGATGTACCCCTGCTAATACGAAGACGCATGTGGTTCATATATGGTGGAGCTCCAGCATATTTTAGTCACATTGTTCGCAGTGAACTGGCTGACATCTACCATGAAAGATGGATGGGTAGGTGAGGACCAGTTCCACGGCTTGCACGTTCCCCTTACCTCAGTCCTTTGAATTTTTATCTGTAGGGGGTGGTCACCTAAAACAATTGGTTTATGTAGTAGACATTAATAATGCAGAGATGCATCACCAATGTGTCATAGGGGCCTGTGAAACCATTCAACACCGTGTGGGAGGATTTTAACGAGCCCGCCAGTCATTGATCCGACGGGTGCATATGTGTGTAGAAGCAAGCTGAAGACATTTTGAACATTTATTATGAGTTGTGTTGAGCTACAACGATGGCCTTTTGGACATATGTTTATATGGACTTTTGTCCTTGTTTTGGTGTGAGGAATCTGCCCCAAAAGTTTGTGAATGTATTTTTAGATTGTATTTTGGATTTTACATTTAACAGACTCTACCATAAACTTTAAACTTAATAACACACAAACGAAGGATTTGCGGACATATGTTTATATAGACTTTCGTTCTTGTTTTGGTGTGAGGAACCTGCCTCCAAAGTTAGTAAAACTATTTTGAGACACCCTGTATATATAATGACAGTGCTGCTTAAAATGCAAATTCATTGTCTTTTGACTTTACTTCTTTGTTGTGAACTATTTTTAACACTACTGCAAATGTAACTTGTTTAGATAAGTACTTGTTCGTTAGTCCAATGAATCAGCGTAGTCGTTTTCCAATCTTTGCTACAAACGCCTCTCCCCACTTTAGTTTTAAAATAAAAAAAAATATTGAAAATACAACATACACTGTTTTCGTATTTACAAACATAAACTACAAGCGATTGCATACGGTTGAACTTATTCGTCGTGATATTTTTTTTTAATCAATTCACCCCAAGCAAGGAGATAATGCCATTAAGACACAAAAAGCTACAGGGAATGAAAGGACTTTAGTAGGGGGACCGGAAATCCTATCCTAAACATGAACCCTTTATTTCGCTCACTGGGGTAGACTGTTCTAGTTCCATGGATGTCAGTTATCAGTTATCTCCTGTTAATTCCCCTCTCCAAGTTTTCCACTGCCTTAACCGGGTATTGAACTCACACTCTTTGGGTCCTGTCACTGGATCTAACCAACGCCTTTATCCACTGTGCCATGTGTCAGTTGTTAGTTCAATACCTAGCTAAGGCAGTGGAGAACTTGGAGAGGGAAATTAACAGGAGATAACTGATAACTGACATCCATTAGACATGGCACATGGAACTAGAACAGTCTACCCCAGCGAGAAAAATAAAGGGTTCAGTTCGATATTCCAACCACCTGAAGAAGGCTGGAGCGTACAACGGCCGAAACGTTACGATAAATATGGCGATAAAGATGAGGACAATAGTCCGAATAATGTAAATAGTGTACGTAATACCTCATCTCAGAAATATAAACGGAACCTCTACCTATTCGCCTCCTATTGATTTTTAAAACCCTGTGTAACTGATCACGTTTGAAAGGAAATTAAATCAAAAGGGAGCAGCATATATTTGAAGATCAAAATGTTAGCAAAGTAATAACGCTTACATATCGCCATTTCAATTGTAAATTAATGAGACCTTGATTCCAATCTAGTACTGTGCTTAAATTCATAAAGTCTATGTACCATAGAGGAAAGTTCATCAGAACAATTACCATGAAAGTCTTTATAGAAAAGGCAGAGGGAAGCTACGTTACGGCGTTGGGAAAGCGACTGAAGCCGAGATGTCAGGTCAAGACCAATAACATTGCAGATTTTTATCAAGAATCTCTAAATATATAGTAGGAGCACCAGACCATATAAGGTAGCAATAATCAAAGCAAGGACGAATGGTTGACTTATAAATATGTAAAGACAGAATCTGGCAAGGAAAATTGTCTAGTATGAAATAGAAAACCAACTTTCCTAGCTGCAGATTTAGCAATTAATCCAATATACTCTTTCCATTTCATTTCAATTGAAAATGTTAGTCTGAGAAAGTGCAATGAGTCCCTGTCCTGGTGGTTAGCATCAGCCATGCATAAAAAGGGTTCTCTCAGATGATTAAAAGAGAGCAGTTTAGTTTCTGAGGCGTTCAAATTAACACACCACTCCTTGCCCCATTTAACAACAGATTGTAGGTCATTTTTTAGGTCAACTGCCAATTTGACTTTATCGGGCCGATCAAACTTACTTTTAAGTGAGAATTTGAGAGTTGAGAATTGATGACATCAGGAAAGGTCATTGATGAAATTCAAAACAACGCAAGCCCAAGGATAGAGCCCTGGGGAACACCTGAATTTACACAATGCGTGTGTATAAATGTATTTTGATTATTTGAAAGATACAATAGAGAATGGGACGAATATTTGCGTAAGATGTTATGTAAATGTATTCAAAACCTGTTCTGCAGCCTCGTTTTAGAGTTAAGTTTATAACATTTGCCATCGGACCCCATGTAAACGCGAATAAACAAGCAAAACACAAAAACAGCTTCGTTTTACTGAAAAAAAAAGTTTCTTTTGTTTACACGGGAATTGGATAGCTATTTAAAAATAGCTAGAAATGTTTTATAAGAACAGACCTAGAATCAAAATATACAGATTGTGAAATAAGCTTAAAAAAACGTTAAGAAAATATAGAAAGCATTGGATGAATGGCGGGAACCAAAATAGACAGAAATTGTTCTAAGATCGGGGAAATTGTGTGTAAAAATGTTGAATGTAGACAATAAAAAATAGATGAACGGACGAAACAGAATAATAAAAAAAATGTTAGCTGAACAGTCGGGTTATAAAATATTTTCAGAAATTTTTAGCTCAAGGTAGAAAATATTAAAAAATTAATGTAGAAAATATTAAAGATGAGTAGAAATTATAATTAATATAAAAATATATGTTCAAATAATTAGATGAACCAGGAAAGCATGGAAATATGTACTAATTGTTGCATGTATATAATAAAAATACATTAAATAAGTATATATATTAAATGGGTGTATATTAAATGGGTATATATTAAATGGATATATATTAAATGAGTATATATTAAATGGGTATATATTAATTGGGTATATATTAAATGGTTATATATTAAATGGGTATATATTAATTGGTATATATTAAATGGGTATATATTAAATAGATATATATTAAATATATATATATTAAATGGATATATATTAAACTGGTATATATTAAATGAGTATATATTAAATGAGTATATATTAAATGAGTATATATTATATACGTATATATTAAATGGATATATATTAAATGGATATATATTAAGTGGGTATATATTAAATGGGTATATATTAAATGAGTATATATTAAATGAGTATATATTAAATGGGTATATATTAAATAGGTATATATTAAATGGGTATATATTAAACGGGTATATATCGGAAGAAATTTTAATCTGAACGGAGATAACGAAATATATAAAGAAATTTTAACGCGAGCATAAAATATAGGAACATATTATAATGCGACAATAGGTTGATTGATTTCTTTTGTTTAACAGTCATTTAATGCCGAAATTTAATTTTTGGGGGAGCTTTCAAGTAATAAACATATATGTTATTCTGCTTTCACAATTGAATACATGGTAGATGATACTCAGCTTTTGTGCATATATATGTTTGTGTGGACATAATTACTAGAGGTGTTGATATGTATGTTTTATGTTGTAGTTTTGTTATTCTGTTTTCACAATTGAATACATGGTAGATGATACTCAGCCTTTGTGTATGTACTTGTTTGTGTGGACATAATTACTGAAGTTTTGTTGAAGTTATATTTCGGAATACAGTTTGATTTATTTAAAAAAATTCAAAGATATTATACGGATTTATGTCATTAAAGTTCTTTCATTTTATTTGGTCGATTTCGCTTTGTGATATAACATCACGTCTATGGGTCAATTAATGCCGAAATCTAAATATTTTCAACGGAATTTTATGCCTTCAACTAAATTTATTTTGAACAATAAAATGTATTCTTAGTCATTTTACTATAAAAACGTATTTTTATACTTTCATAGTTTACTATTTGCCCAGAGCTGGGACTCTAACAGTTGCTATCACAGGGAAAACCTGGGAACAACAGCAATTAAGAGATTTTGATGCCGGTTGTAGTTTACCGTTATACTGAAGACTGGCGATATATATATATATATATATATATATATATATATATATATATATATATATATATATATATATATAATTAATGTTTCATTAAATAATATAGACAACTTTTGTCGATTTATTTTAAGCAAATTCCTTTCATGTCGTCTGATAAGCTTAATAACATTATCATTGAAAGATGAAAGAAAATTACCATATTGATACATGATTTTAATCCTATCTATGCTTTCGACTTACATAAACCATCATCAGAGATGACAATAACATTACAATAAATTAAACAATACACGAACATACCAACAATGATTTCCAAGCAAGGACAAACTCGTGCATACGAGCCGCTGGAAGTGAAAATCGCACCGCGGCCCATGACACACATGACCACGCGAGAGTGAAAACGAGAAGTGTTAAGTATGGGAAGCCGTTGGTATAAACCAATGGCTTCTGTTATCAATTATAGGCATTTAAGTATATTTGTGGTGTTTTCGTAGTTTATTTTGTTCTGGTTAGGTTTCTACTGTTTCATGTGTATAGTTTTAAGAATTTTTAGTTTTTGTTTATTGTTTTCATGTTTAAGTATAGTTGTGTTTTCAACAAGGATTTTCTGGAATTGTGTATGCGGCCAGGCATGTTGTTTTAAATGCCTAAAAATGTTAGAATTATCATTCAAATGTAGTGTCAAGCGTCGTGAAAGCGAGTTTGTGGTGTGACCAACATAAATATTATTTAATCCTATTGGAGGTATTGCTGCATCGATAGTAGTTTGTAACCTCGGGTTTCACGCCTGGTTTAATTTTTTCAAAAGTGGATTATTAATAATATATCAATAAGAATATCACAGTTATTATTACCTTTAACATAATCACGATTGTTAGCAAAACACCAGCAGTTATCGTTGTTAGAAATACAAACATCATCATCATCATGTCTACAAACAGAACCCAATCAAAAAAAATGTTGTGGTAGTGGACCCAGATCAGTGAGTGTGGGTATGCGTCTATATATATGTGTGTATGTGTGAACGAATGTGAGCATGTTTGACGGCGCGGACGGCAGATCTGAAGGCCGTCAAGACCACCCCCACCTGTTCCATAGTAAGACAATTGTTTATATATGTGTGCTCGAACCCATGGATGTGTAACTGCGCCTAACCTAAGATTATTTTATGGGTGTGTTTGTATGAACTAATACATATACCTGTGTATGTGTGTGTGTATGTGTGTGTGTAAGTATATGGCAGTGTCATCCCAAACAAACAGAAGAAAATTCCCCCCATCCGCCACACACAAATAATCAAATACAAAGAAGCATAAATAGATCCACTTTTGAAAAAAATAAACCAGTTTATCTGATGATCGCAAAAGCGTGAAACCCGGGGACAAAATACTATCCAACTGAATATGTTAGCTCTGTCACGGATATTGAGCCCTTTCCACTTAGCACTGTGCGTATATATATATATATATATATATATATATATATATATATATATATATATATATATATATATGCGCAGTGCTAACTGTTTTTATCTAAATTGCTAAAGCTATACCACCCCTCTTCTTCCTCAAAAAAAAAAACCTACGTACATCTCTTATCTGTTTACTTCCCCGCTTTTTCTCCTTTTTTCTCTTTTTTCATTTTTCCAAATCATTTCCGCTCTACCGAGGCAGAGAGTTCGACAGTCGAACGGACTATGGCACCGTTTGTGTGTTGGTGTGTTAGTGCCAACGCAGGTAGCATAAAATACACAAAATTTTAACGAAATTAAACAGAGATCAAATACATGTTGTTAGACAATTGTTGAAAGCATAAAATAAATTAATAATTTTGGGGATAAACATAGGAAACGAAATGTAAATATTGTGCAATGAAAGCCGATAACGTAAAAAATACACATGCCAATCGTCCGATGTACATACATAAAATATTACGGTGTTCAAAAGTAATTGTGTTACACCACTATGAATTATGTATCAACCAATTAAATCAGAACCAAGTTTGGATGATACGAAACTACGTCTAGAATTAGTTTATCATCTCTTCTATCCGCCAGTGCATTGTGATGATGATCATCATCACACACATACATACATACATACATACATACATACATACATACATACTTACACAAATTCAAATTATACAACAGCAAGCATTTATTGGATAATAAATCAACACTACTGTGTAATGCGACATTTTTTTAATCGCTATATTTTCATGTAGCCGATTTCGTGCACTTCTGGGAGAATCGGATCCCAGAAGCTTTTCGTGAGTCTCCCCAAAGCTCGCTCGCTAGTTGGTCAATGCTAACCAATCAGATTGTCTGTACGTGAAGAGTGATTCTTACCACGCAGCGCTTTCGGGGCCGATGATCACCTATACAAGCAAAGAATATTCTTAGTAAATGAGTGAGATTTCAGCTGCCACAGGAATCCACGACAGTTGAAACTTCTCACTCACACCACCACTAACATGCTGAATATTCGCTATACTCACATAATCTTTTTTTCTTACACGGCAAAACTGTTGAAAACATTTATTACCAGAAACTATTACAACCTTATTTCTTTCAGTGAACTTTGGAACAATTGATAGTTAAATAGAGACAACTCTTGTTTTACTCAATGCATGCTTTTCTTTCACATCGTTGTTTGTACATTTTGTTAAATACAAATTTTATGTGTAATGATGCCTTTGGCTTATCCTCTTTTTCTTCACGTCAGTTTGGTTTCCTAATCTAAATTAAATAAATGTGATGAAGTCTGCCACAGCATCATTTTTCGTGCATTTCAGAATTTAATTCCATCGAAGATTATAACTTAAAAAAAAAAGGCAACATATTCATCACTGATTACTGTATACACTCCGAAAGGCTAATGCTACTGCAGAGACATTAAAACACATTTCTGCAGTTTATATTAATTCAGTGAAAACTTGTACATATCAGCTGTGATTTGAGACGTTTAACAATGGCGACTGTGGCATATCCGACAAATATCGCTCTGAAAGACGATCCACTCTGAATGAAAAACTTTTGAAAGTGATTAGTGAATTGGATCCACGTCAAAGCACCAGAGATTCCATGCAAAAACTCAATGTATTATGTTCAACTGTCCATGAACATCTCAAGTGAATTGAGAAACTTTGCAAAGAGAGAATTTGAATTCCTCATGAGTTTTCATTTGAGAACCGAATACAACGTCCCACCATCTCTAGCAGCCTTTTAATCAGGAATGCCACACTTTCATTTTTGCACTATTACAGGTGATGAATACATATTAACAGAAAATGAAAAAATACAATTGTGACACAAAACGAGTAACCAGTGGCAATACCAAATCCATTCATAGAAATATTTGCTTTGTCTCATGGAATATGAAACGTGTCGTCCATTACGAGCTACTGAAATATGAAGCGACCATCAGACGTTTATTACCAACAATTTGATTGGACAAACGAAACATGACGTCTGACAATTATTTTAAGACATTTTTATTTTTATATCTATAAAAAAGAATGTATAAACATAAAAATGTCTTAAAATAATTGTCGGACTTTGTTCATTTCATAATGTGTGACGTCATTTGTTTACATTTGGATACTCATCGAGCAGACATGAATGTACGTGAGAAAATCATAGAAAATTGTAGTTTAAACCGAAACGCTCCTCTGTGGCGAAATCGGTAAAAGCACCTCAGGCTATATGACGGTTCCGTATAGGATGCAGGTTCGATTCCTGTCGGAGGACGCATATTTTCTATGACAATTTCTCGGACATTCAGGCCGGTAAATGTTGTTAATACTGTTTATTATAAAACAGAGAATTTACTTAAATATTTGTATCTATAAAAAAGAATGTATATGCATAAAAATGCCTTGAAACATGGCGTGTAAAATTGTCCATCTTTGATAAACGGTAAATGTATTATTCTCCAGCATGAAATGAACGGACACACTCAGCAAAACAAACCCAAGAAAAAAATAAAATCGTTAGAATTGAAGGTTCTTCTATATCCCACCACCCCATGTTTAACTAAATTTATCACCGAGAAATTTTCATTACTTTTTCCATCACTAGAAGTGGCAGAACACTCCTGAATGATGGGAATAAGCGTATAAGAATCAGGAATTCCGTAAAAATGTTGAGATTGCAATGTTCGGGTTGATTAAAGAATGTCGAAATGTTTAACACAGTACAACATTTAAGGATACACATTATGGTTGATAGATTTTAATTATGTATTTGCATATTCATATAAAATTATTTGGTAGACGTTACTGGAATTGTGTGTGATCACGGGTCTCCTCGGTTTCCTCTTTGTAATGTATCTTGCACAACTTTATACTCTGGACTCTTCTTGTGATGTACTATCATGTTAAAAGAACTCTTCAATGGTTATTGCTTCTGTAGATAACCATACTTTAAAAATATGTTTATATATATATATATATATATATATATATATATATATATATATATGTGTGTGTGTGTGTGTGTGTGTGTGTGTGTGTGCGTGTGTGGGAAGCCTCCAAAGAAAAGCGATATCTAAGGTTTAAAATGCATTTCTACACACGAAAAACCTTTCTTAAAAGCTTCATTTTAGTTTTAATTTCAAACTAATAGATTAGATTTAATACTTTTCTGTATTTGAAATCGAATTTAAATTGATTGGAATTATTTTATTTATTTATTTTTTTTTTTGTTTTTGTGGGGTAAAATCACTAAAAATGGCTGACATCAGCAAAACACAATTTTCTTAATCATATATCAGCAAAAAAAAAAAAACTAATCATATATCAGCAAAACGTAATTTTATTAATCATATATCTTTCAAAAATAAAATATACTTTGATGTAATTTTATTTGAGGAATATTAGATAATTTAAAATTTAACTAATTTGATTTGAAAGAATGGACTTGAAGCCGACGAGAAATGGTGCCGCCAAAAAACCATAGAAGGATAACCGGAAACAACCAAGTCAAGGGGGGGGTGTCTTGTGGGACTTCAACATCCAAACAGACTTCGTCTTTAAGGCCACTGAGCCAGACATTACTGTATTTGACAAAGAAACAAGAAAACGCCTTTTCGTTCACTCGCCGACCGTAACACCAAGGTCAAAGGAATTAGGAAGCTCAAGAATACACTTATCAGAATGTGGGACGTTCAGGTCACTATTGTCCCAGTTACAACTGGGCGTTGGCCGTCTATACTATCGAAGTACATCGAGAAAATAAAACTTAGTATCCGATTGTTTCCGAAGTCTGCTCAGCTCAGTGAATATTCTGCGAGATATATTGTGCTGTCTGTCGAAGGTCGTGCGACTTGAACATGCTGAATAGCGATATTAAACTTTTATCAGTGAAAATGATGCCCTCCACTGGTGTTGATGCGCTACTCATTGGTAATACGCGGATCATGTCACCAGCCTGCTGCTCCTCTTCCTCAACACGTAATTCACCTTATTGTGTCCTTGAGTTTGAGACCACCAATAGAAATATTTTGAGCAAGCCTTTTTTTATGAATATTTTTCATTTTTTTTTTTTTTTTTTTTTTTGCTAACGAGCATTATCAAAGGGGTGGGGGAATGATCAAATTGAAACATGGGTATGTCTGAAGTAATGAGATTTGAAGAAAGGAACAAAATGAACGATGTCAAATATATTTTGCAAAATTATGGATTCCGCGCTGTGCAGAATGCGTGGAAAAGCAGGGAAGACTTTTAAGTCACACAGTAAGTGAAGGTAGCATGATGACG
Source organism: Acanthosepion pharaonis (assembly GCA_903632075.3). Taxonomy (NCBI): domain Eukaryota; kingdom Metazoa; phylum Mollusca; class Cephalopoda; order Sepiida; family Sepiidae; genus Acanthosepion; species Acanthosepion pharaonis. The sequence goes on from CAHIKZ030004876.1 coordinate 835,314, forward strand.
TACAAACGGAGACATGACAATATAGCTGTTTTAACTTACCTACGGATGATAATGGCTATGTCCCCATTCACATAAATACAGTAGTAAATACTGTATATTGGTCTGCAGTTAAAGGTTCGTCTCGAGCTGTGCTGGTCAAACTCTCTGCTTCCGGACAGAGAGGAACCCCAGACGAGGCTATGTCGAAGGGCAGAGTCTCGTTTCGGGAAAAAGCTACACGACACCGTTTTATACGGAGTCTACGGGGAAATTTTGGCCGAGCCTACGGACTCGGATACCGCACATTAAATTCGGCTTTGTGCCACATCTGACAGCGTGGGGCGGTTGGTAGATATTGGTCGGCAAGAAGAGAAAACTGACATCCATTAAACATGGCACGTGGAATTAGAACAGTCTACCCCAGTGAGCGAAATAAAGGGTTCAGTTCGACATTCCAACCACCTGAAGAAGACCGGAGCGTACGGCGACCGAAACGTTGTAATAAATATGGCGACAAAGATGAGAACAATAGTCCGAATAATATAAATAGTGTAGCGTTGTTATTTTGCAAAATCACTTTGTCATGTCTCTGCTCGTATAGCAGCCGTTTTTTCTTTAGTGCTCGGCTCAAATGCATCAATTGTAGTCGATAGCGATCTCCCGTGATGATTTCGTTCAGTTTGAGCAGCTCATAATAAAGTACACCCAGCTGATCCCACCAAATGCAGAGCAGAAGCTTCGAACCGTGGATGTTTGGCTTTGCTGCCGATGTGGATGCATGGCCGGGCTTACTGAACGATCTTCTACGCTAGAGGGTTATCGTAGTGTAACCACTTTTCATCATCGGTCACGATACGATGCAAAAAACCTGTCCTTTTCTGCCGTTGAAGCACGTGACAAGACGCCATTCGACGTTTCTCGACTTCAGCTAGTACGGCACCCAATATATTTGCTTTTGAATCATTCCTAATGCTTTCAAACGTTTCGAAAACTTTTGTGTGATCAACTCCTAATTATTCTGCAACTTCAGTTTGCGCCTGACATGAATTTTCATGAAGTAATGTCTCCAATTCTTCGTTTTCAAACTTTTTCGGTGCGCCAGAACGTTCTTTATATTCAGACATCAAGATCATTATTTTTGAAGCGTCTAAACCAATCTCTGCATGTTGTTTCCGACAGAGCATGGTCGCCGTAAGTCTCAACAAGAATTCTCTATGCTTCAACTGCAAATTTCTTTTGAAGAAAATAGTGCAGTAAAATTCCTCGCAAATACACTTTCTTTGGCACGAAATCTGGCATGTTTAATGCTATTAAAACAAAGTTGTTTACACTTCGGCGAAATGACATAAACCGAATTTCAAGTTTGCTTATAGTAATTCCTTATAGATGCGTTACCATCTGAAACTACACGCACGCAGTTCTGGGAACACCATCTGTTGGAAAACAGCGAGAACTTATTCAAGGTCCTAATAAAACAATCGGATTGGAAGTGTACCTTACAAAACCAATGACCCTCTCCTACAAATCCACCCCATCAACAAAGAAGATGCACTTTTCAAGAAACAGCTTAATATACCTGAAATCCTACCAACAAAAAACGAATCGAATACCATCTACGCCAAACGAATAAAAGAGAAAGCAAAACAACTTGGCCAAATGAAACTATAAAAAACTGCGAGGACAAAGGCGTTGAATGTCAAATACCTAAAAAGAACGAAAGAAGCAGATGTGAATCAACAGAAAACACACACATCAGTGGCTGAGGAGCACCGGGTTGAAAGCTAAAGCAGAAAGCCTAATTAAAACCAGATCCTATGAGTGTCACATAATCAAAGATGGAACTAACCCGAAATGCAGGATCTGCGGAAATTATGAAATTGTTGGCCATATCATCTCAGGATATCAGAACTATCAAAAAATGAATATACCCACATACATAACAAGGTAGCGACATATGTGCACTGGAAGATATGAAAGAAGCACAAAATCAAAACCACTAAGATATTATGAGCACCAACCAGATACAGTTAACCAAAATAACGATGTAACTATCCTCTGGGACATGCCAATTCAAACTGACAGGGAAATACAAGCCAACATAACTGATATTATCATAAAAGACAAGAAATTCAGGAAGTGTATGCTTATTGACATAGCAGTAGAATCTGAGAGAGTGTTTCTCTCAGATTCTACTGAATCCATGAAAATTATCGAGAAATTGTCCAAATACAAAGACCTGGAGATCGAGATTAGCAGGATGTACGGAATGAAGGCTAAGACTGTACCAATAGTAATCGGAGCTCTGGGCCTTGTGAGAAAAGGAATGAACAATTTTACATTGTCCCAGGTAACATCAGCATACAAGTTGCGCAAAAGATCGCCCTACTAGAAAAATCCCATATATTAAGAAAAGGGCTATCAATTAAATGCCAATTCTTTTATAAGGCCTAAGGACCATAGTTTGGACCCCGCTCTACAGGATACAAAGCAAGAAATATAACATACACAAATGATAATGAAAATAATACAACAAACAGATAAGAATCTGGAGCACAACAAACCGGACATATTGGTAGAAGATAAAATAGAAAAATAAGGGTTAATCATTGATCCATTGTGCCTTATTTGGGGAGGAGGGGGTCACAATGATACTAGTCATCATTGGTGCACTTGGTAAATGAAAGAATAGAGATATGAATAAAGAAAATTGTCATTTATTGGCCAGTGAAACTGTTACAGAAAAGGAAGCGCCTCTTGGAGATTTGCAAGAATAATAAGAAAACACTTAGAAGAAAATTGCATAATACCTAAGTGTTATACTGGAACATACCTATTCTATTGTTAATAGACTCTCCCACGTATAATAAGTAGGAGTAGTAGCAGTCGCCAGTGGGCTCAGAGAGTTGCTCAGTCAGTCAATGTCGGACATTAAAGTATCAGCCACCACAGCTAGATTGCTGCGTCATTAACTATTATATCAAGTTTCTAACGTTTTGTACGTCGAACCTATTTTAGGACCGACTTAGTGAAATACAAGCCTCCATTGTGAAACTACTCTATAACACTAAGTTTGCTGGTTGTGGCGTGATATCCATTTATTAATTATCAGATATCAATATCTTATATGAGAAAATACTGAATTAAGAATAATAATAGGTAATTATGCAGGAAGAGTTTACATCGAAGTGGCACGGACATTCACCTCCGTCAGTAGTCACGAATGAGCAATTAAAGGTCATTTAGAATACAGCAATCTTGACTGACAAGCGCTTGGAGAGAAATCGCCCTGATATCTCTCTTTTTCACAAGAACAGTTATGAATTGATTCTGATAGACATTGTGGTACCTTGGGAACATCGTGTAAGTGATGAATGCGAAAATACAGAGGTACCAACACCTAGTAAGTCTAATCAGGGAATATATATAAAGCAGAAACTCAAGTTGTCTCTTTTGTGGTTGGCGCGGTCTGGAATATTTGCAAGAATCTTTCCGTTAAACTGGAGGCCTTGTGAATATCTGGCATCATTGGGAATGAGTGGGTGGCTGCACTGCCTGGAAAAGCTCATGTGCCGAGGGAAGTGTAGTGTCTTTAAGCTGCCGGTAGGAGCTGAGATATGCTCATCATCAACCGGCCGAAACATCTAAGAGTGAGAGAGGATATCAAATCAAATAATAATAATTGGGAGTGCGTAGGTGGCAGCACTCCTTGGAACAGTGAGGGTAGTGTTGTTTGGTTTGGTTAACGGCATATCAACCTCAATGGGTTATTTAATGCCGACATGATTTTTATTGTTGGTAATATTTTCTTTCAAAAATATATTGTTGGTAATATTTTTTTTCCAAAAATGTATTGATGGTAAAAATTTTTCAAAAACAGTATTGCTGGTATTAAAACTTATTTTTGTACTTTCATAGTGTTTTGGTCCTTTTGGGGATTATTTGCCCATAGCTGGAACCCTGACAGGTGCTACCACATCGGGTCAGGTTGGACCTGGGAACACCAGCAATTAAGAGATGATCATACGCTCCTCATAACCTCCTGAGGCCTTGTTGTCGGATGTGGTTTATCATCATACCCAGGAAGGGGGAAGTGTTGTATCTCATCATCACCGGACCGAAACATCGAAGAGTCGGAAAGAATAACAGAATAATAATAATAATAATAATAATAATAATAATAATAATAATGTATGAACTTATTAGAACGCTCGTAAAAACTCCGAGAAATGTTGATAAAGAAGAGAAATACAAAATGTCAGGAGAATTGAAAGTCTTCTGATAAGAACCGTACAAAAACCGAAAACTAAGATTCCTGAAGGAAACTTACTTTCCCTTAATTGTCAGTGAGGGTCAACAGATTCCGGTGAGAAAATTCAATAATAATAATAATAATAATATTGAATATTGCAAGCAAAGAAAATTCATCGCCCTCGTAAAATATGACACAAAAATACATAAAAGGTGAATAAAGTCGAAAATTGGTAAACGCCCAAGTGGGAATTCTTTGTTGAGGAAATCTAATCTGGGTTTGTGCAAAGGAAAACCTAATAAATACTCAATTAGTCTTGTCTTAAATATTAGTAGCCAGTGAGTGGCAAAGCTGAATTCTACTTGATTGAACATACCATGCACCAAAACTATTTATGTTTACAAAGCCATTTTTCTTACGGTTTTAGTTAGGACCTTGTTTAAAAATAAAATCAATAACAATAACCCATTAACTGTCGATACGGTTGTTATGAATAATCAAGAGTAGTCACCCTTTGTTTTGTTACTCTCCTCTTTGAAAGAGCTATTTCTGTTTACTGGGACTATAAAAGGACACTATATGCGAACCTTGTATCCTCAGTTGAATAAAGCTTTCTTAAAGCCTACACCTGCGCAGTTTTGTCATTACAACGGCCAACCATAAGTTAGATTCGAACCTTAAAGATTTTACTTGTATTCGTATTTGCTCGTCTTATCCTTCGTCGTGGGCCTCCTCCACTTTGTTTACTAAAGCCTTCATCAAGGTTTTCTTTAGTTCTGTTTCTTATTACAATTACATTAATGTTTTTGTCAGAAAATATCAAACTAAAGTTTGTGTCGTGGCAATGAAATTCAAAGTTGTGATCCTATTCTACTGTTAACACACTGAGCTGCTATGGTCAAGTCGAACTAAATCAGAATCGATTAATTAATTTTGTCCATTTTTCGATGCTGTGGTCATCGTAACATACCCAGAGCTGAAATACGACACTCGCGCGCGACCCATACAGTTTTGCATAGGCACATACAATACCTACCGCCTCCTTTCATTTTTACTGGCAACTAAGACATCCACACAGTCCTGTGTTGGTGTTGACAAAAAAAAAAAAAAAAAAAAAAAACATATAAAATGCTCATTTACGCTGGTAAATCCTAAGTCTGTAAACAAAGTATTAGAATTTAATTTTGAGAACCTTTGCTACAGTGCTTTACAATTTCACGTTCTAGCCTTTCTTCTAATCCTTACCCCAACCTTTTCCCCCTGTTTTCATATCCAGTTCCCAAAGCCTTGATTCTTATCAAAGATAAGAATATATTTTCTGACGAACGAGAGAGTTGGAAAATATAAAAAGGAATTTGACCACCATTACCCTGACCAAGGTGCCATAAAGTCTGGGGGTAACGCTGGAAAGTTGTCGTACCCTTGCTTCCAAAAAGCAGCTCCCAAATCCTTGATTCTTATCGAAGATAAGAATATATTTTCTAAAAAATGAAATGGCCAGGAAATTTGTATAGCAATTTTGGAGGGAAAAGCCCCGGATAATTTCTGAGCCTCCTAATCTTCATAAATACGGATAATTTACGCCTGTTTGGCAGTGAGTACTCGACAACCGTCTGTGATAACATCAGGTCGGCGATAGAACACCAGTCAACTTCGGAACCAGTTTAAACAAAGAACATCTATCTGCTGGGCTGTAAAGAGAGACCATCGGCCCACTACTAAAAACTAATTGAGATTTGCTTCCTTGAAACTAAAAGATTTTTGTCGTCGGCCTACGAACTCACTCCACTACAATATTCGTATCTTCCGAAAGTTTCCTCTTATACAAGAACCCTGAAGAAATATGTGAGTGTTTTAGTCCTTCAACAATCTATTCATTTAAAGAACTTTTTAGGCTCCAAGAGAAATATTTTGAGCAAGCCTTTTTTTTTATGAACATTTTTCTTCCTTTAAAGTTAACGGAATTTTCTTCTCCCTTTCTTTCTCCCGTAATTGTATATCATTTTACCCTTTTTTTTGTGCATGTATATAAACATTTTTTTTCTTTTATTGTTACACACCGAGCAAGAATATGAGTCTTTATTCTTCCGTCTAAAAAGAGAGGCCTTGTCCGCTCTAATCTTTCAAGCTGCTGTTACTTTTTTTTTTTTTTTTTTCCAATTTTATCGTATTTTTAACCTCAACCTTTTCAAGTGGGAAAGCCGGGACAAATTACCCACAAAACAGATCGCCCGGGGGGGTCTATCTTCTTGCGGGGGCGGGGGTCATTTTGGGGACTAATATTTTCGTCAGATTTGAATGAGTTTAATAAATTTGTTCATCACCCCTTGCATACTTTTGTAATGGCATTATTAAACTTTTATCAGTGCCCCCCCACCATCGAATTGATGCCCCCATTGGAGTTGATGCTCTACTCATTGGTAATACCCTGATAACGTCACCAGCCCACCGCTCCTCTTCCTCAACATGTAATTCACCTTATTGTGTCCTTGAGTTTGAGACCACGTGATAAAATAAACCAAAGCTGGTAGTTTCTTAGCTTGTTGGGCACTGGCGAATGTATTTTGAGTGATCAGAAAGATTTTTATTGCTGGTGTTCTAAAAACATTCGTCCACAACAATTAAAGAAAATTATTAGAAACAAATCATGACGTATTGTTTCAAAACGTAACAATTGAATTTATTAATATTTGATATACATGCATGTGAACTGAAAGGTTTTGACAGAATTATGTCTCTTAGATTTGGAAATATTTGTATCTGAGCTCATAAAAAAATAATTATTAAACTGTAGTTTAGAATAATTAAGTTTCTTTAGCATGTTAGGAATTGTGGATTGGTAAAATTGGTAAGAGTTCAGAAGAGATTTTAGAGTTCGTACTTGCATGAATGTTGGTAATGGTCTTTAACGTCTGACCGCAAAGGTTAAGACGGGAGTTCTTGAAGATTACATCTTGGCAGCAAGGAAAGAGACGAGAGAGAGAGAGAGAGAGAGAGAGAGAGAGAGAGAGAGAGAGTTTACACGTGTTTTGTTTTTATAATTTTGTTGTACCACGTGACAGGCTCCGACTGAGTTGGCGCCAAAATAGATCTGTCGCGTGGGGATGATTTGATTGGTCAAAACTGACCAATCAGCAAGTTAGATTGAAGGTGATTAACCAATGAATGCTTGTCTATGTACTGTGTTTATGTAATGTAATGGTAATTACCATAGAGGAAAAGTGCATTTCCTAGCAGGGGTGACTGGCTGACGTGGAAGATTCCACAAGCTCAAATAATTCGGGTATGTACACATTAAAATTTCTTATATCCTCAATCCCTTGTTGTGGTATTTGCCAAAAATAAATAAATAAATAAAGAGTACAAGAAAAATACGTAAGTAATAGGCAGGCTTTTTTGTTTTCTTTTAATAAAAGTATATATATTTTGTAATCGGCATCACCCAATGCAAGTCAGTAAAGACACTAAGACACAAGGTGTGGAAGAAATAGAAATTAGAAACATTAATAATGAGTAGAAAGAGAAACAATCAATCAGCGGGACAGTAGATAGCGATTGACATTACATTTAAATTTTTGCAGATTAAAGTTGACTGGAAAGCATGGAGCTGGAAGGGAATTTCACAAGGGAGAAGTGCGAGAAAAGAAACTGTTAGCATAACATTTACGGTTACACCTAGCCGGCTCAATTGTAAATTGATGAGATCTCGACGCCAGTCTAGTACCGTGCTTAAATTTTAAAAAAAAAAGTCTAGGTGCCATAGCGAAGAGCTTTGAACAATTGCCAAGAAAGTATTTATTAAAAAAGTCACAGAGAGGCAACCTTATGGCGGTAGGTAAGTGACTGAAGCCGAGCCGCCAGATTAGGACCGATAATATTGCTGATTCTTCTTTGGATTTTATCAAGGAGCTCAAAGTAAATAGCAGGGACATCGGACCATATGTGGTAGCAATATTCTAAGCATAGACGAATGGTAGACTTATAGATAATTAAATTAAAAAATTAAAATCTTCAGACACACTGGGTTGTAGATTAATATTCTTTCGTTTTTATTAATATTATTTCATTTAGATTCCTCGACTAGTTTCGGCCAACTTGGCCATCATCAGGAGAAGAAATATTTCTACTTGCTGGTAGCAGTAAACTACAGAAATGAATGTCTTGGTGGAGAAAATGAACTTTTGTCTGTAGTTTTCATTTGTTTTTTTATTTTTTTTTAATCTTTTTAACATGAATCTTTTAACAATCCTTGTGTTGGTCAAAGTCTCTTTTAAGTTGTTATTTGAGATAAGAGCCGGACGGATCCATATATATATATATATATATATATATATATATATATATATATATATATATATATATATGGGGCGGGGGGGGGGTGTTCGTGGGATTTCATTGAAAACGAAAATCAGTGTCTATCGAGTAGTCATTCTCACCACACTTCTTTATGGGTCAGAATCATGGACAACATACAGGACGCATATCAATCAACTTGATGCTTTTCATAAACGTTGTCTTTGTTCAATATGAGGTTATACACGGCAGGACAAAATCTCTAACCCTGATCTTTTCATCAAATGTGGCATCAGTGGTATTGAATCCTTTCTGATACAATCACAGTTCAGATGGGCTGGTCATGTTATCAAAATAATGAGTGATGATCGGGTGCCGAAAATCCTCATGTATAATCAACTTTTTCATGGTAAGCGTAATGTAGGCCGTCTTTGGTTACGCTTCAAAGACCAACTTAAATACAATTTAAATGCTGCAAACATCCCTATGGAGGGGTTCGAATTTACTGTTGGGAACCTAGCAAACTGGAGAAACACCTGCTACCGAGGTATAACTAACTTTGAAAAGAATCGTCTCAACCATCTGAGAGAATTAAGAAATAACATTAAATCTCGGGTCAATACATCAACTTATATGACGTCAACCGTTCAGCATGTCCCTCATGTGGACTTCTTTGCAAATCCTGCGCAGGATTGTTGTCTCATACAAAACATAAACATAAAAACTGAACTGAAAGACACTGATACATCGAAAACATCTCTACAACACACTAAAACATACACATAATGCACACACTCAATTAAGCTGAAAAATGGAATCATCCTTGATAATGGCTAAAGGTATAGCCGAAAGTGCTCGGAACTATAAAACATTTGAACAGTTTTGACACACTCTTTGTCCAGAAAAGAAAGCTCTCATTCGAACACAAAGAAAAATTAAATAAAAAGCTTAAACGTAGTACCTTGTCTGTCGTTTTTAATGAAACATGCATAAACGAAGGATTGCTGTCTAAATATACAACTATATATATATATATATATATATATATATATATATATATATAGAGAGAGAGAGAGAGAGAGAGAGAGAGAGAGAGGGAGAGAAAAGAGAGAGAGAAAGAGAGAGAGAGAGAGAGAATTAATACAAGTAAAAAATTTGTCCCTTAGCTGAAAGATGTTACCTTCAGCATCCTGGCTCCAGAGTTTCGTAGATGGACCCTCCAGGAATCATTCCGTCCATTATTCAGGCTGTCTCTCGAACGCGCCCTCTCTTGTATACGCCAGGACATTTACTTTTCAATTCTTGAACTTGCAAATTATTATTCTATCCTTCTGTATATATGCATTGTGTTATATAAAAATTTATCTTGTATTATCTCCGTGTGCATTTTCTTTCAATCCTTACACAAGGCCATGAGGATCTCTGGCGGTAAAGAGTGTTGTTATTAGATAACCTCCGCCACCCACCATACTAATTTTAATTTTAGTAACATTATGACTTATCATAAAAAACACAATTTTAAATACAATTCCCCATTTTTTTCTCTCTTTCTAATTTCAACTCGGAAATAATGTCAACTTGGAACTCATTTCAACTCGGAATTAATTTCAACTCAGTTTAAAAACCTTAACCCTTAGTTCCGAGTTGAAATTAATTCTGCATCCCTTAAATAGACTGGTACATTCGTAAGAAACAACGAATTTTTTTCGGGGAATATTTTTTATAGATTAGCATTCAGTAGAGTCCATTGAATGTTAATCTATAAAAATAATAAAAAATTATCTACTGAGTAGACTTTACTCAAGCCACGACATTTGTCAAAATGAAAAAATATTGACTTTTTATCGATTTAGGATTGGGGGAAGGGTGGGTTCTGTTTATAATATCGATACAATGATTACTCCCTTTTTACAGAGTTACAAGACTCAGTTATTATTTATAAATAACCAGGTTTTTTAAATGTGCTGACATCATTGATATATGCATATATTTTCTTTAATTTTCTGAATTTTTTAGACTCTTTAAAGAAAATTTTGGTGGGGGATTTTTTGGAAGCAGACGTACAAACAAATGATATACTTTTATTAAGTCATGTACATTTTCTTTAATTAAATATGTATATATCTGTTTGTTGTTTATTTAAAAAGTTTTGTAAAAAAAAAAGAAAATAAAAGGCTGTTTATTGGTACAGAACAGACCGGCTCCGTATAACTGTAAAAATCAAGGATCAATTTGAAACTGTGTATAGATATTTTTAAGCATTTCACCCCAAGCAAGGCAGAAGTGCCACTAGCACGCAAGGGGTTGCAGAGAATGGGAGCAAGAGTAAAGAGGCGTGAAAGAGGAAAGGTTGAAAAGAAGGACGGGGAATTAAATCAAGGCATCAGAAGATGTCAATTGACATTACATTTGAATACTTGAAGACTATAACTGTCAGGGAAGCAAGTAAGAGGAAGGAAGTTCCACTGGCAGGAAGTGCAAGATAAGAAGCTGTTGGAGTAGAAGAGACGGCTACATTTAACATTTCCGACTGTGAAAGGGTGGGACTGAGATGCCAACCTAGTAGCACGTTTAAATTCATGCAGTTTGGGAACTAGCGAAAGCAGCTCGTCGGAGCCTAACTTAATATTTTTCGATTCTGATAAATGTGGCTTGAGGGACTTCTAATGAATGCTAATCAACAAAAAAATATTCCCAAAAACATATACCTTTTTTTTTTACGAGTGGACTTCTTAAGTAGTCCTTTTTTGTCTTTTCCTTTTAGTTATCATTAAAGCAGAACAAAAAATTAAAATAAAATAAGAAAAGACTAAAAGTAAGAGAAAGAAACCCTCCATTCATTGTAAATACGTATTTTATCTGTTTCCTTTCTATCTTCCTATTCCGAGAGGAAATTATGAAGGACGCGAGCCAAAAACATTTATACTGACTTAATACATTAAAAAAAAAAAAAAATCACTGGACGAAGGGAGGTAACAAGCATAAAATAATTCTAACAGTTTATGTTAGTTACCTCCCTTTAAAAAAATCAATTCACCTATGAATTTCATTGAAAAGTAAACCAAGCGAGAGAATTCGATTGACCAGAAATTAATTTTATGAATAAATAAATATTATAAATACAGAATTTGTCTGCCTTTTTAAAAATTGTTAATCATTTCTTATATATACACACACAACCCGCCAATTCAGGTAAAATGAGAAGAACTGTAGAATAATTACACTGTCCATAACATTTAATTTAAAAGAGGCTCAATCAATATGGAGTAGAGCTAAATATTATTTATTTTTTATATTATCTTATATCTATTATTTTATATTATTATTTTTATATTATCATTTCTTTTATTATATTATTATTTTTTTATACTATTTTATTTTTTTAAATTAAAATAATCGTTCACTTGCCAGTAGTTTAACATCGCCTGAGGAGACAGATTTGTAGTGTTGAAACATAATCATAATTGTGTAGCAATTTTTAACATGTTTTTGTTTTAATATCCTGTAATAAATAATATATATATATATATATATATATATATATGGAGAGAGTGAAAGAGAGAGAGAAGAAAAACTTATCTGGTGTTTTGTTATGATGGATTTTAACAAGTTAAATGTAAATATTTTATTTTGCAATAAGTATTTCTAAACAGAACTAAAAATGTCATTAGTTTTTTTAGAATTTTTAAATTTAAGAACAATCATAAAAATCCTTGTTAAGCTATGGAGGATGCTAAGTGATATAATTTAATGTCTAATAAATGAAAGTGAGTAAATGCTGTTATTGTTTTATATATCTATCTATATATATATATATATATATATATATATATATATATATATATAACAGACTCTCACTCAATTTTTTAAAAGATGCTTCTCTTTTGTGATATTAGTACCTTTTCTTTCTTTTTTTTTCTTTTTTTGCCAAAAAAAAAATGTTAATAATATTCCAAAAAAGGCTTACACAGGAGTGTCTTTTTAAAAATTTTGAATTTCATGTAACTACACAATATTTTGATTTTGGTTATCATCACTTGACTTAATAAATTCAAATGATGAAATGTGTCAGCAAGGAGTGAGTACTATTTTCTGATTGTCTATTCAATTTGTCTTCTCTACAGATTTATTCTGAGAAATTAAACACACACACATACACACAATTTATATATAGTATGACAAATTGGAAAAAAAAGTTTTTGTTACGCTTTTCATCTGTTAGGATATCATTAGATGAAATATGTCAGAAAAACTTTCCTCCAATTTTTCATACTATTTTTCTAAATAGTTTGTTGATATAGAAAATTATACAAAAAATTATATATATATATATATATATATATATATATATTATTCTTAAATGCCTATAATTGGTAACAGAAGCCATTGGTTAATACCAATGGTTTTCCATACTTAATACTTCTTGTTTTTACTCTTGCGTGGTCATATGTGATGTCATGAGCTGCGGTGCGATTTTCGCGTCCAGCATCTTATATGCACGAGTTTGTTGTTGCTTGGAAATCTTCCATATAAACAGAAACAGACTATCATCACTGTCTTGTCCGGGTATTGCTTAATATATTGTACAGTAATTGTCATCTTTGATAATGGCTTATGTAAGCTGAAAGCTTAGATAGGATTAAAAAATATATATCAATATTGTGATTTTCTTTCTTCACTTAATGATAATGTTATTAAGCTTATCAGACGATATGAAAAGAATTTACATAAATAAATAGACAACACTTGTCTATATTATTTAATGAAACATGTGTCAATGAAAAATTGCTGCCTAAATACACACAATTTAAATTAAATATATATATATATATATATATATATATATATATATAGAGAGAGAGAGAGAGATAATATTAGTGGTAAATATAAACATACATATGCAAAATATATAAATATATATACATACATGCATACACATACATATATATTTTGTATAAAAAAATTCCAGAGGATAGAATCCAGGTAGAACTCAATGTCAGGACAGAGTAAGGATATAATAAAAAGGCTTTAAACACTAATATTCCATGGTCATAATTTATTCCATTGGAATCGTACAATTCAATAGAATAAATTATGACCAGTATTAATGTTTAAGCCTTTTTTTTATATATATATATATATATATATATATATATATAGGCATGTATGTATAATATCAATTGATAATTAGTAGGGATAATTCAGGAGGACATTAATTCAAAGAAAGCTCAATGTAAGTAACAGAGCAATAAAATAATGAATACAGATGATCCTTAAAAATCCATTCGGTTATAATTTATTTCATGAATATATTTAAATATTCATCTCTTCAAACCAAAGGATTTTTAATAAATGGAATTAATTTGTCCAAACAAAAGGAAAAGATAGAGGAAAAAAGAAAAAAATGGAAAAGGAAAAAAAATTATATTAAAAGAGAAAGAAAGAAAAAGAAAAATTTAAATATTAGGTTTAAAAAAATTGTTGGGGGAGAGAAAGAGAGAGTGGGGGAAAGAGAGAGGTGGAGAGAGTGGATGAAAGAGAGAAGGAGAGAGTGGGGGAAAGAGAGAAGGAGAGAGTGGGGGAAAGAAAAGAAATGAAAGAAGGTAGAATTAAGCATAAGTCAATCGGGTGATCTAGGAATTATTTTTTTCTTTAAGGTCTGAACAAGTTAATATACAGGATAAGTGATGGCTGATCTGACTTAAAATAGATACAGTAACGTGTCTAATATTAATATCATTTTCAATAGCAAAAGAATCATCATCGCATTATAATCATCATAATTTCATTTTAATAATAATAATACTTGACATTTTTAATGTAAATTTATTTAACTTACTTTATTGTTGGTTAAATAAATTTACATTAAAAAAATTTAAAATATATCAAAAATATTAATTAAATAAATTAATAAAGAACAAATTTAAAGAGCTTAAAAATGTGCATATATATATATATATATATATATATATATATATATATATAGAGAGAGAGAGAGAGAGATAAAGTTAAAATAATAATAAAATAAAGATAATATCATAAATTAATATAAAAATAATTAATATTTTAATATAACTGATATAGACAAGAAAATCACATAAATGATCATATACAAAAATGTGAATATATGTACGTATACATGTTAGTACCTATATCAAACAATCAACAATTTTGTATGTTAAATAATAAAACTTTTAATTTTTCGCAAAAAATTAATGACAGTTTATTGTACTACTAGCTTAAAAGATGTCTTATTTGGCAGCATATAAGCTAGCTCCAGCGGACGGTTTTTCGTTTGGCTTTCATCACAATAGGTTGGAAGGAGTAGATGTGATAGGTAATAATAAACTACAGAAGAACTCAAAATTGATTGCTGCATTTAATTATTGCATTAATATTTAAGCTTAATGCTTAAAAGTTCAATGATAATTCTTCTACCACCATTTTAATTTAAAGACAGTCTGATGTGTGTAGGTACTTACTTTCCATACAATCATTTATTTTTCTTTCATGAGTGACTTTTGCAATTAATTTCGATCATTCCCAAATTTATTTCCAAGTTATAAAAATTGTTATCATACAAAAAAAATTTGTTGCAAAAAATCATGTAAAAAACAAAAATTGCAGCAATGAAAACTTGTGAATCCAAAATTTCAGCATTGCTGGTCCAGATCTGGCCCGGAATGTTTATAATTTGCTCACAGAATAGGCCTGATTCCAAAATGGTATATGTTGGGCTATAGCCTCTAGGAGTAAAGTTGAAAAGGTGTGACACAGTGGCATTCACATTTATCATATAGACACTACGCACACTAATAAAACCAACTGTATCCCCTTACCTATTTGCACTTCTCCCCAAAATTTGGTTTTGATCAGTCAATGTATAACTATTTTAAAGGTTGTGACAGATGGACAGACAGATTAACGGAAATCACAGAATTTTATATATATAGTAGATAAATGTCTCCCCTAATATTCTCATATACACATTCTGCTTCCTCCTCCCTAACAACATTCCTGCTAAGTAACCCTTTACGTTGAGTGAGCCTTTTATTGAGGGAACAAACAAAAGACTGTACAGGAGACAAGGTTTTCTTATTTCTGTCTGAGGCAAAGAACAAGCTATAATATCATTTGACCACTTCTAACTGTAGGAAAAAGCAGGGATGAAGAACTTGAGCATGAATGCTTACTGTTTGCTTTATATATGCATTTCCTGACTAAATCCACATCCACATGAGATGTACTTCATTAGTCATGTGATTCATAATTTGTACCAATCTGATAAAAGAGATATCCTTTCATCAAAGCAGCCATGACACTTTTTAGTCTAGCCACATTGTTGACTAGTGTTCAAGCTCAGATAAAAAACCAGTTGGAACTACTTCAATAGACTGGTCCACTCATAAAAAAATAGTGAAAATTTTTCCAAGGAATATTTTTTCTAGATCAGGCTTCATTAGATCATCCTTAAGTAATGAAATTTGCCAGAATCGAAAAATACTGTTTCTTTTATCAATTTAGAAGTGGGGGTTCTGTTCATAATATAAATACAATGTAAAATTGATCCCTAACTTTTTTTGCTTATCATTAATATCTATTTTTTTTATACTTTTATTAATTTATGTAAATTTTTGTTAATTAAAAATTTGTATAACCATCTGTCGTTTAATTAAAAGGAATCTTTTTGAAAAAAATGTTTCACCTGACAAACAATTGTTTGTTTAAAATATGTTTATATCTCTTTGTTATTTAATTAAAAATCTTTTCGTAAAAAAAAAAAAAAATTTAAAACTCAATTTCACCAAAGAAAAATTTGTTATTACTTGTTTAAAATATATTCTAAAAAAAAAAACAACACATAAATATATATATGTGTTGGGTCTTTATTTAAAAGAAATCTTTTTGTAAAAAAAATAAAAAATAAAAAGTCTTGTTTTTGTATGCAGATATTAATGTAAGCATGGTTTCAAACTTGACATTTATGAATAAAAAAGTACAGATAACTCTGTAAAAATTCAGAGATCAATTTTAAACCTGTTCATACAGGTTAAGTCTCCTTTATCAGAAATTAAAGTTTTTCTTTTTCTGACATGACTTGCCACAAACTGAAAATTTCAGAAAACACTGGGAAGGTTCCTAAGTGATGTGCAGCTGTTGTAAGTGACCCTCATCTGCCCTGGGTGGGGGTTCCCCAGCCCAGCTACGTAGTCTACGCTGGTGCTAGTTTTCTGTTAGTGATCGTCACAGCAACACCTTCGTTTGTGGGCTATTTACCAGGTTTTTCATGCTCAAAAAAGACATTATTCAAAATGTCAAAAAGTCCTGCATATACTCATATGGGTAGTGAAAAAAAAAGAAAGCATTTATGTTTATCAATATCACAGAAAGTAAAAACTATTGAGAATACTAGACAGGGTGTGAAGTGTCTGACAAAGGAGTTTGGCATTAGAACAACCACTATGTACAATCTAAGGATAGAGGAGTAGAAATTGTTAGTTTTATGTTGAAAGTGATGAAGAAGAATTATTGAAAAATAGAAACACACTGTACAGAGCAAAAAGATGATGATCTCAATAATGTATTGATGGGGTGGGTTCGTCAGCATCAGAGTGAACATATGTCGCTTATATAAAACTACCTTCAGGGTATAAGCTGTGTTATGAAAGGTAAAGGGATATTGTTTATGCTTGGGTACTATTTCCAAGCTGCTTCATTTTATAGATGCTATATACAAATTAAATAGCCTGTATACCAAAACCTGAAAACTGAAGCACTTCCAATCCCAAGAACTTTGGATAAAGGATTCACAAACTGTATTGTCAATTGAGAGATGAAAGCTGTAGACAGAACCAATTGGAGAGGAGCAGTCCATGAAAATAAAAACCCCTTCGGAAACATCCTTTGAAAACAAATAGAAGAGATGAAGAGATCCCAAAGAAAAGCCAGAGCTCTTTATACCCTGAATTCTCCTATACAGTGGCTGCTGACATCTCTTCTGATCCAACAGAGGACTCATTTCACATAGAAGGAAATGTCTATAAGCACTCCAATACTCAGCAACAGGTTCTGCCAGCAATGATATTATAAACAGAATCCCCTATTTCTAAAATAATAAGTCACCGTTTTTCGATTTTGACAAATATCGTACCTTAAGGAAGGTCTATGTATATCAATCTACAAAAATTCCCCAAAAGATTTTTCCTTGTTTTTTACAAATGACCCAGTTTGCTTAAAGAGTACTGGCCGCTTTTAATTCCAAGGGAGGTAAGCATAACTCAGCCTTCTTAACTATAATAAACTAAGCCTAGAAAATATCAATCTCAAAAACTCTTGACAGTTTAACTAAAAATACATGCTGTAGTCTATTAGGAAACTTTAATTAAGCTGCATATGAAAGAGCTGAAAATTATTATTATTTAAATTCTTATTCTGCCATAACTCCTATCCCTGCAGTACAGCTGGTCACTTATATCTGACTATGCTTCTCCTTGTTGTGAATGTCTGCTCAGGCACATCTGTTTCTTCAACACTCTCAGAGCCAACATGTGGTTTATACTGCAACTATTCTCAGCGAACCTTAGTTACAGTTTCTAAGGAAAGAGTGCATAATCTGGTATGATCATCAGTTTGAACAAGGCCAGCATTTCCAAACACCACCATTCACTTGGATCATCTTTCAAGGTCAATATTATCAAGTCACCTTCTTGACAAACTGACCATGGGGCACATCGAATCAGGGCTTCATGGCTAGAATGCTAACATTTTACATCTAAAATGTTTTCACGTATTTTTTTTAATCAGTTCACCCCAAATAAGGTGCTAAATCCTCTAAGATGTAAAAGAGAAGGCAAAGACTTTAGAAGGAACTGGAAACCCAATCCTAAACAGGAAACAAGAGATAAAATCCTATACCTGTTCAAAAGGCCAGGGAGGAGTGTGAACCGGATGATAAGCAAACCTATCTACTCCTGTTACATACTGTTAAATTTAATAAGCAGCTTAGATATATTTTTGAATTCAAAAAGAGATTCTTTTTCGATAATAAAAAGAAAAAGAAATCATACTATGGAGTTATCTGTATATTTTTCCTTGTAGGTTTTTTGAAACTTGAACGAACAAGTCAACATCCAAGTTGATAAAAAATGTTTTATTCAGCAGTAACAGGCAAATTAACAAAGCAACAGTCAAATTTGAAGTCCTCTTATACATGTATTAATCATTATAATAATATTATATAAATTAAGTTGTTGCATACAAATATTAACCGTTATCTCACAAGCCATTGTTAGTGAGTTCTTTACATACTTAATACACCATGTCAAAATTTTTTCATCCAATAGATTTCAATATTGCATAAAAAATAAAAATAAATTTTAAATTGTACAAATATTCACTGTTTCAACGTCTTCTTCATGCCGAGTAAAACCTTGTCCATAACCATTAGTGGTATCTTCCTCTAGTTGTGGTGGTTCGTTACACATAGGGCAAAGATTATTACGGACAGCTGAAGATCTCATCCATATAATAAGATTGTGTCGTGTACCTGAGTCAATTGGAAGGGCCCCATGCATCTGACGTCCACAATGAAGAAGACCATAGGTAACTTGATTTGAGTAGACAATATAATCGTTTCTTTCAGCTTTGGATTCTGTGTTCATTCCACCAAAATATATATCTCCCTCAGTGAAGTCTTTGCCAAGGGAGACATTAAGGGTGATCTCTGCATTGTCATAATGGTAAGCAAGATCTAAATCTTCTCCTAATGAATACTTTACACTAAAGACTCTGTGTGAATCCAAGCTATCTCCACCCCAGTCAGGAAATAGGCATCGAGTTATCCATGACACATAATCAACACGGAATGGTATCAAGAAATTTTCATTCATTCCAAGCTCATCCAAGAGACAACCATGTTTGTTCATGGTATTTGGTTGACCTTTTGGAAGAGAACTTTCTTCAAAATTCTCAAGTTCTTCAACAAGTTTATCACAAAATTCTTGGGTAAAAACTGGAAATGAATATAAGCGGCTAGAAGCATTGAACTCTAAGGCTTTCCTTTCTGAATCAGAGAGTGACCCTGTCTTACACTTGTTTACCAATTGAAGAAATTCCTTGTGTAGGAATTCCTCTTTGAGACTAAAGATCTCAGGGTGAAGACGTTGGTAATTTTCAGCAATGATTTTCTTACGCTCCAGAGATGCTTGTCCTAAGTTTTTTCTTCGATCAACCTCAGCTTTTATTTCGTGACACAAAGACTCAAGTGCTTCATCAGTAATGCAGCCTTTTTTCTTTAAGATGGTGCTATATGCCTTTTTAAAATCATCTTTGTTGAAATATTCCACATGCAACCCATACTTGTGGAGGAAAATGTTGCGGAAATAGAAACAAGAACAGTTATAAAATGTCATGTTACTAGCTGACATTATCACAGATGTTACAAGACAAGAATATTTTTGTTAAAAATATAAATTCACAATTTAAAAATATTAATAGTAGTACTGCTATTACAAATGTTTAATGTTCCCAAAATAATGACTTATAAGAATTGTTTTTTTTCACAATTTACAAATTACCAATAAATTACAAGAATTTGCAAATTCGTAAATAAAAAGGTTTCTCGTGTATATTTTCTTACGGAGAAAAAGTTCCAAAATTTGACTTAGGTGTAGTGTACTGTAAATAATGAAATTGAAATACATCAAGTACACTGTGAGTGTAACACTTACTAACACTAATTGAGTATTTATTTATTTATTTATTTAAATCTAAGAAAAATAATAACCAAATTAAAATTATTGATTTGAGATCGCTGATTTGACTTTGCATTAAATAGATAAAATCATTACAAAACAAGTTATTTTGCTTTCTCGAATAACATCGAAAAAGTTAATGAATATTCAGAAATTATTTTAATTTTTAAATACACTTGACACCAAATTGGCTAAATAATTTTATTTTAGCAGTTTTTGTTTTTAAAGCCTCATGTTACGTAATTTTTAAAAATAAAATTAACCTCCATTCACCTGTTAGTTTTCATGTTTATTTAAATTTTACGCATTTTAATTTTCTAATGTTTTTTACTTATAAAAAAACGGAGAGTAAACTTTTTTTAATTTTTAAAACTTTTTTACAAACAAAAAAAACTAATCGATAAGCAGTACTACTAAATTGTACAGGAAATATTTTAAAAGAAATTAATATTACGTATATATCGAAGTCAATTTCTTTTCTTATAATAAAACATTTTTATGAAGTCAAGAAAATAAGATAACAGTTAGAAAATGAACAAAACTGCACAAAAAGTCACTTCACTGCCGCAGAATCTACAAAGGGACGCCATTAAGATTTTGACCAGTAAAAGCTGAAGAGCTTTAGAAGCTGTTTTCTGATTGGTCCACATATTGTGAAGCTAGACCACCTTCACATCTTCGGAAAATTGTCATCGACATTGAATCTTTCGCCTAAACACTGTAAAATATTTGTAAAAGAAATTCAGAGACAATTAAGGAAATAAAAACGATATATTTTTTAATTTCGAAAAGATGAAGTATTTTCAAAAACTGCATAATATTAGTAAACTTACTTAAAACAAAGATTTTAAAATTGACCAATCACAACCGCGCTTTCTAGATATTAAAAAAATAAGCGCGAACGACATGACCTTTGAAAAAAAACAAAAACTACTAAGTTGATATTATTAATGGAAGTTCTACCTTAAAGTGGTGTTGTTTCATGTTTAATATTTCGTCGCAGGGAAAATTATTATTGCTGTTTGAGGTATAAAGCAAAAAAAAGAGAAGACATTCAGCGTAGAATATATCTTAGGTTGTCTTTATTGGATGTTACAATTTTAGAGACATCCCAACGCTCGCGTATCATTCAGTGATAATGGCATTTTTAAGTCCGAGGCCGACTCCAAAGTTTTTCACAGAAGCCCAAACTTTCAGTACCAAAAAGGTACGTTTTATAATCTTTATTAAATTAATATTATTATTGTTTGAAATGGTACTTATAATTATTTTGTAAGATATTGTATTGCGAGAGGAAAGTTTTTATTTTAAGAGAACAACATTTGTTTTATTTAGAAACCAAAAAGCCATGTGCTTCTTCTAAAATGTCATTTAAAAAAAAAATAAAGCTTTTGGATTCTTTTGTTTTGTTTACATTTGTATGTTACATTGTTTATTGTGCGATTGCTCAACACTAAAAAATAAACTAATATGTATTTATTTATTAAAATTGTATTTTTTATTTTATTTGAAAATGTCTGTCTTCAAAACGTCACTGAGGATTCTTTTTTTTTTTTTTTTTTCATGAAATTCTTTTATTGACACTTTGTTCTTTTTATTTAAAAAAATAAAAATAAATTTTAGTTTTATTTCCCTTTAAAATGTGACGAAAACAAATGTGACATTTGTTAT
Source organism: Acanthosepion pharaonis (assembly GCA_903632075.3). NCBI lineage: Eukaryota > Metazoa > Mollusca > Cephalopoda > Sepiida > Sepiidae > Acanthosepion > Acanthosepion pharaonis. The sequence continues at coordinate 857,259 of CAHIKZ030004876.1, forward strand.
TTTTGTAGGGAAAGAACAAAACTGACTTCACTTTCTTTACCGAATTAAAAGAAAAAACGAAAAGGTTCCATTTTTTTTGTCATTCCCAATGAAATGTCTGTCTCTCATTTTTGGTCATTGCTTCAGACATCAGGTTGTTTACATTTTGAAAATCCTGTATCTCTTTAATAGTGCAATAGGGAGTTTCTTTCTTGGGAAGAGATTACCAGACACAAGATTCTTCCTTCCTTAAATGGCTTTTTTCCCCAGTGATAAAAACTACAAATGGTTTGTTTACCTTTTTTCAGTGTTGATAAATTTTAATTAAAATTCCATTCAACTTTGTGACATGTCATTTTTTTGTTCAATTTAGTTTTCTTGATTCTTTCTCAATTATCAATTCATCAATAGAAATCATTTTTTTTTAATTAATAAAATAATTAAAATAAGTTTTTAGAAATATTTTTAAAATTTTACCTACTCTGTTTTATTGTCACTTTTTAGTTTTTTTTTTTTTTTTTTTTGACTGACTATTTTTAGTGTTTCAAATTTTTAAACAAAGATGAATGGAAAAAAAAAACTTTGAAAAAATCTCTATCTTTTTATATTGTATTTCTCATATCTCTCTGAAAATTATTTTGTGCCTTAATAATCGGTGTAGTGAAAGGAAGGAATAAAAAAAACAACTATTTTCGTGTATAATTTCTTTTCAAATATTTGAATAAAACAAATGGTTCAAAAAAAAAAAAAAAAATTCTTTTTTTTTTTCTTCTCTTGATTAAATAATTTTTTTTCCCAGAAAATATTAATTTTTGTGAACTTTTTGGGTGTTTGAATATAGACAAAAATACTTATTTTTTATTTACCAAAGTGTTATTCTTTGGTTATCACGGACTTTAGCCTACGAAATTAATTCATGAAAAAGTGATATTTTTATAATTTGATTTATATTACGAAAATTGATATTTATTTTAACTCCTTTAAGTTTAAATTCATAGACCCATGAAAAAAAATGTTTCGGAAGTTTGAAGGTTTTATTTTTAAATTCGATTTAGTTTTTCTGATGAAAATGTTTCAGAATTAGTTTATTTTAAACTTATATTTTATTCTTAAAAAAAATAAATGTAAATACTTATCACCTTCATCAACAAATCTCGTCTACCTATTTGGCAAAAAAAATGTATTATTTTTTATTCTCTACTTGTCAAAATACACACGACTATCTGATTAATGAAAAGTACTGTCTTTTATATCTCTCTTTATTGTTTACTTGTTTAAGATTGATTGTATTGTTTTGGCTTATTCCTGGTTGCGTTTATTTAACCAAAATAACTCGACATCTGATTGAAAACGTGTATTTGTAATAGGCGCCTCCATTGAATATCAAGGGAGACAACACTTGTTACTTAAATTGTAAGATTGCTTTTTTTTTTCTAAAGATACATTCACCAAAAAGAAAGCCCTGGAATCACCAATGGTGGGGTTACTGAATGAGGTAAAAAAAAAAAAAAAATGAAGGAATATAAATGTATATTATGAGGATATGTAGGATAACTGTTAATTGCAGCTCTTGAAAGAGTTAAGATTGTAAAAGATCTGGGGTCTATTTCACAAAGTAACTGGGGAAAAAAGGCTGTCAAAGTGGAACTTCTTTCTTATCAATGAAAAACAGAGTTGTCCCTGTGTGAATGTTTGGACTTGTGAAACTAGAGGTATATTTTTGAGGTTTGTCTACCTTCTGGTGTCAGTGTAGACATGACAGGGTTAAACATGCTGCAACAGAACAAGGATAAAATCCAAAACTATGATCCATTTTAAATTTTGTGTTTGAGAGAGAGAAATATTATAATAGTTTCCTTTTCACACCTCAGAACAAAATGTTACCAGACAATCCACTTAAGATAAATACTGCCATTTTGTATCCAAAGTGACCTGATCTTTGAATGCAGCTGATAAGTATTTGCTATTTTACATAATTTTATCTTTGTTATTAATTTCTTAAAGCAAATTTTTCAGATTTATTAATTAGCAAATCATTAAAGAATTTCTGTTTATCTATTTCCAAAAATGTTTGTCATGATGCCATGGAACATTATCTGCTGTCTTGTAGAACGTCTACATTGATTTGTTTTGATTACTTATTGCTTATTTTGATTTGATTAATTTATTATTATCTTGTGGTATTTCAGCTGATTATTATAAACAAGTTCATTTGTTATTAATGCCTGGAGTTATACTCTCTTCTGTTTTGTCTTTCAAAAGAAAGTTTGAAATTTAATTGATAGTCCTAATTTAAATAAATATACTTGTAAGTTTGAAGTAAATAGTGATAGAGAAATGACCTATCTAGGTTAAGTTGACCAAGATATACAAAAGTGTATGGTATGTTTATTTATTTTAAAACAAAATCTAATTTGGTTGCTTGACAATTTACAGAAAGATAAAAACTTAATTAAATCCATTCATGACATCCACTTTCAATATGAAAGAATAACATTTTGTCCTTTATTTGTATTCACAGAATTCTTTTTTCTTATATATGTCTTCTAATTAATTTGTCAGTTTTATAGTCACTTAAAGTGATCTGAACACCAACTAAAATCTGCATTTTCTACATAAAAAAAAAATCATTTGGTCATATTTTTGGACTGAGAACTTTGAACCCCTCTTTCTATTGTGTTTGAAATAAATTTGTGTCTTTGAAAAGAAAAACTCCTAAACAAATCTGGACAAATTTTTGAACTGCAATCTTTCTAAGCAAATTGTGAAATAAATGTTGTCCTGAATGTTCACTCTTCTAGATCTTTTTGCATTGATGTGTGTGTAAAACCCTCACCTCCGCACAGAACTCTATCCTTGAACTCACATTATTCTTAATTTTCATCAATGACCTTCCCGATGTCATCAACTGTCAACTTGGTATATATTCTGATGGAACTATTTACTCTTAATAGGAAGTCTGATAGATTTGATAAGGTCAAGTTGGCAGTTGATTTTAAAAAATGACTTAGAATATTTTGTTAACTGGGGCAAGAAATGGTTTGTAAATTTTAACACCTCTGGAACAAAACTGCTCTCTTTTAATTGTCTTAGATAACTGTTTTTTGTCTTCCATTGGCCAATGCTAAACTTCAGGATAGTGACATCTCTACTACTTTCTTGGCCCCACAGTTTCCACTGACATGAAGTGAAAAGATTATATTGAATCAATTGTTTGGTTTGCAACTAGGAAACTTGGTTAGTTATGTCATGCTACACAATTGTTCTCATTAAAATCTTAGTCAAGCATACTTGTCCATGCATTGAATATTGCTATCATATCTAGTCTGTTGCTTCTGCTATGCCTTTAGAGGAGAATCTGCAATGTTATTGGTTTTGATGAGCTTTCCTTTTTGGTACATGGTTTTGCAAATTTAAGTGCAGTACTAGATTATTATTATTATTATTAGATCTCATTATTTTACAGTTGAAATTTCTAGATGTAACCATAGGTTCTATGCTGACAATTTCTTTTCTTGCACTTTTCACTTGTAGAACTTTTCCAGCTTCTTGCTTCCCAGTCAACTTTGATTTTCAAAAATTTAACTGCAATGTCAGTCCTTATCTTTTGCCTTCTTAATTCATGTTCTTTTATTGTGCTCTCTCTCTCTCCTTAACTTTTTAACACACTGGAAGTGAAAATAGTTTCTGTAGAATTCTCTCCCTTTACATGCTCTAGGCACATTCTGCTGCCATGAGATGGTTGCTATCAATAAACACTTATCAACTGTCATTTCCAGAAAAAAAGAAGTAAAAAAAAAAAATGCTTTGCTCCCAGTTGAATGATGTGATTTGAGATACGCCTCTAGATCTGGACAGGAGGTGCACCATGACATGGCCTTAAATAAAGATTGCCATGTACCTGACTAAACAAAACGAAAAACTGACAAAAATAAAACTGTATAGTTCAATAAAAGTAAATAGAGGGAAAATATTCATCAAAATCATCAACACTCTTCTCTGAATCCAATTGCATAAAATGTTCAACAGCAATACTCTGCAGCCTGTACTGAAAACATATGAACCATAAAAAAAAAAAAAAGAATTACAAGAAAATCACCAGTATTTCAGAAATCCACCTGAACAAAATGGCAATCCTCAGTAAAGAATAAATGCATGTATAAATAACATACAAATTGATAGTAAAAGCTCGAAAGGAAATCTAGGGAAAACATATCCACATACAAAATATTATTCAACATGCAAAATAAGCAAACAGAAGTTCTCTATCAAAGTACAAATGGAAACTCACAAATGCATAAAAAATATCATTGATAATAAGAAAAACTGCACACTACCAGCTTTTGTGACAACAGAATCTTTATATATATATATATATATATATATATTAGCTTTTGTTTAGATGAGAAAATAGCAGTAATTAACTTCCTAGAATAAGATGATAAACTCCTAAGTGAAAGATCAGAAATGATTTCCGAATGCAAACGGGGGAAAATCAAATTCCTTATCTACAATTACATCATGATCAGAAAGACTAACTTTAAAATCTCATAACTTGACTTAATGACATATAGAAACAAAGAAAAACATACATGATCATATAAAGAACCAAATAAATAATTTAAATGAATAGCAGTATAAATTACTGATAAGTAATCCATATAAAGGAATAATCTGGAGTTCATGACCTCAGCATATTTGCATACACACTTCCTGCAACCACCAATGATTGTAAATAAGATGGGAATAGCCAGTTTCCCTCTTCTCCTAATTCCCTTTATCCACTTGTAACTTACAAACAGAATTTGCTCATGTTAAAGGGGTGATGGCCACTTAATTTGAAGATCACATTGAAATCTGAAACAATCACCATACAGTGTTGAACTGTCTTCACACTGTCAATATATATCTGGATACTTTGTCTCTAATAATGTGCACTCTTCTCTAAAAATAAGTGTGTGTGTGTATAACATTGGATGGGAATCTGATGTAAAGATAAATATGAGGCAAATTGGAAAATGTTTTTACTCTGACATGTTTCACCAATGAACCCATGTTGTTTGGTAAAAAGTTTTTTGATGGCACTGGTTCATTAAGTAAAAAATTTCCACTTGAATAAAATCTGTCAAGGCTGTAATTCTTTCTTCCAGTTACCATATTATATAATTTAACTGGTTTGACTTAACACATATTTCAGAAGTAATGGAAATGAAACTGTTCATGATGATTTGTTTAATGTCAAATGGAATTCTCCTTTTATTATTTATTGGTTTAATATATTAAAACTTTTGATGAAAATGTTTTACTGTGTATGTACCTAAGACACACAGAGCTCCTTTTGTAAAAATAAAACAATTTTTGCAGTATCCATCATTGATTTTTAGGATTGATCATTTTGAAAAGACTCTAACTAGTTTTATTGATTCCCACATTGAAGCATTATTATTCTTAAGGCTGAAAGTTTTGAATTTGGGAAAATTACAAGGTCTTGAAAAACAATGTTTATTCATTTGTGTTTATAAACTTTTTTTTTTTTACCTTGTTTGTTGTGTAAAATTTAAACAGGCAATAATGCTGCAAACATTTATTAAATTGAATAAGCAAAAAGAAACTTTGGAATTAATAAAAATTAATTCATGATGGTTGCTGTTTATATTTTCTGAAAAATCGTCCTTTTGGTTTATAAGTAATTTGTTTTTAATGTCAAAATTAATATGAAATTCATGCCTAGAATTTAATATTTTGACTTCTCATGTTCCTTTAACTTCTTTATATTTTGATTACTCAGTTTTGAATTTTGGTGATGGATATTATTACGTAAAAATTATATGAATCTTTCAAGTCTAGATGCTGATTTTCATTGCTGCAGATATGTGTATTGAAGAAATAAAGAATTATTTTTCTTATAAACTTTTAAATTATCTTTTTTTTTTTTTTTTTTATTCTCACCTTCCTCTCAACTGAATTAATCATTTAAAAAAAAAAAAAAAAATTTTTTTTTTTTTTTTTTTTTATTTTATTTTTTTACAGGCTCGAGGCACTCCACGAGAATGTTTGCCTCCCAGACCTCCTGTTAAGAGTGCTCCTCCTCTCAGCCGCGTGTTTGGTCATAGACTTAGACAGAAGGCTTTGCCTGTATCATTCAGACGTGTTCAGAATCAAATCTGTATCCTTGTATATTTCTTGCATTTTTCACTTTGTTTACACAACCAGTTATGCAAGTATATGTCTTAATGTGCCGTTTTGTTTAAAGACTTTCTCTTATCTTTTGTGCAGAATTTTAGCCCAACACTCAGATAATTTTAATTTTTTTATGACTGTTAATTAAAGTGGGATGGCCTTGAAATGAAGGATAATTAGATTTTAGTTCTTTCTCATCCTTGTTGCTTAATCATTGAATGTAAAAAATGTCCAGAGAGTAAAAGTCAACAAAAATAAGATGAAACAAAAAACTAAACCAAAATTAATGTTTTATTTCTGAAATTCAGACAACATATTTTTTTTTTTTTTTTTTTTTTACTATTGAATTTTTACCTTAACACTCATAGGCCTGATGAATCCCAACTATGATGCGAGTAACAAGGAACTTTACTTCAATCAGTGCTTTGAAGTGGTGTCAAAAATTGGTGCTGGTTCCTTTGGGGAGGTGAGACACTTGATTATACAATTCACTGGTGGCATACATGCTATTTTGTTGCTTTTAATGTTGATTTGAGATTTTCTTTCTCTCCACTTTATTCCCCTCCTCCTTCCTTTTTACTCTTCAGCATAAGAAACTCTGTAGTGTCAGTGATGTTTCTTTTTTTTTTCTTTTTCATTTTCTTAATTGTTTTGTGTGTTTCTCTGAGTTGTACAGTTACTAGATCATCCAAGGGTAAATTCTAGGGAATTATCATTTGCAGAAACAATACAAAAAGTATTCCTTGAACGTAGAGAAAATTTGAATTTATAGATTTGGCACATATGTAAAAATTTGATGCAGAAGTACCATAAAAATGATACTGTTTATTCCACCATCAAAGAAAATTTAGGTTTGATTCAGTTTATTTCTTGAGGAATCTTTTGAAATTGTTGGAACCACTGACTATACAAGGAATATTGCAAGGAGGGAAACAAAAAAGGAAATTTTTTTGAACTGTGCTAATTAGATAAGGAGCACTGTATAAAATGAGGCATCCCAAACTGCCCTAGTTTACAGTGCAAACCTGTGTCAAAGTGGTAAAATTTCCTGCCTATTCAATTGCTGATATCTCATTTATTTTCAAGGCTATTTAATCTTTTCTCTTTTTGAAGATATCATTTTTTTTTGTTTCTCATTTCATGAGTTTTCATTCCACTTATCTTTAAATTATAAGTTGACAATTTCATGGCAGTGTCTTTCAAATTAGTTGTCCTCAGTGCTGTGCTTGTTTACGCATATGAAAATAGTCTACGCTTAAAGAAATAAAGGATGCTTGTCAATTTGGTGAGTGCGCCATAAGGTTAGAAATTCATTCACAAAATTTTGTTGGATGAAATACCAGAGAAATTCAACACTTAAAAAAAAAAAAAAATGAAATTTCCATTGCCTTGTAGAGCAATGTCTCATCTTTAATAATCTCTGTGCCTACACAACTCTAGGTAGACACAGATTAAAAACCAGGTTTGTTGCAATCATTTCATGCAAAACAATCTGGTCTGATGTATTGAAATTTGTATTGCTGAGTGAATAAACATCACCAGCTGAATCCTGTTTTAAATTGGGTTTGTTTCATCAATGGATATCAGTTTAAATCTTTTTATATTTTCTTTAATGATGCATTTTAAAACTGTATAAAGCAATTATTTATGAAAATATGAGCTGACAGGTTGAACAAAATAACTGTTTTAACTTGAATTGCTGTTGCCTTAGCTATTCTTAGTTTCTTAAAAACAAATAACTGAAATATTAAAATGAAAAAATAAATTGGGTAGATTTATAGTTCATTAAATTTTGCTCATTGTTGTTAATAAAAAATTAAAATATAACTTCATGTAAAAGTTATATTTTAATTTTAGTTGTATTTTAAAAGTTTTAATAGTCATTTATAAAGTATCACTTCAAACTTTGTGTTCATTTTCTTTTTTTCGTAACAGATTTAATGTTTAGTATAGATCTTAGAAAAAATTTGCAGTGTGAGATAGGCAAGAAGTAAGGCATGTAGCAACATCAGCATGGCAAAGGGCACTCCTTTAAAGGCAAGGAAGGGCAAAAATATTTTAAGTCAAGTGATAGCGATTGCTGTATGAGTCGTACGATTTTTGAATCGAGCTCGGGCAATGCCGGGCCATGCTGCAAGTACTCTGTTAAGATTGGCCTTTTGTCTAGTAGCATGAGTTTTTATGAATTTTGAATGGTCCTAACATGTTTACTAATTGACCTAATAAGATAAATTTGGTTTTTTTTTTTTTTTTTTTTTTTTTTTTAGACATATGGAAAATAAAATTTTAGTTTTGGAATAGAATCGGCCAAGTAATGGGCTGGAGAATATGTTTCATGCTGAAAGAACTTCTCAGCTCTGATTGTTACAGTGTAACAAGTGGTTGTCAAAATGCAACAAAAAAAAAAAATCACTGGTTGACATGTTTAGTGGCAGGGGAAAAAAATTCTCTATTCCAATCCTTCCTTCAAATGAGCCAGTTGCTCACTGCAGGCCAAATTCAGAAACTGTTTGAATACCCATCAAATATGGAAGGTTCTCTGTCACCTAATAGATTATATATTTGGCTTTCCTAACCATGATTCTCTTTGTTTTGGATTCTTGTTAAAAAAAATCTTTTTTATTGTGTAGCAACTACCCCACTCCCACCATCAGGCAAGAGAAGACTGCTTAGAGTCTCTGATCAGTGTTTCTTTTTCTGTTTGTTGATATGAAAGTTGCTCTTCTAACTACTGAATTTGTAAGGCTTGTCAATGATGTTTTCTTCCAGTTGATTTCTCATTGTACAAAGCAATGAAGAGAGATGAGTAAAAACTTGCATGATTTTTGCTTTGAACTGTGTAAAAAGTGGTGTTGAGAATCTTTGCAGCAGACGGAATCCCCCCCCCCCTCCCAGAAGCATGTTAATGACCTATTGTCATCTGTTTTCTAATTGCTGCTTGGACTTGGTGCTCTTTGTCATGCAAATCCTTGTTGGTTGCTGATCAACCCAATGCTGATAGTACAAGGAAATATCTGTGAGCCATTGACATAAAATTTGCTTAATGGCTTGTCCATTTAAATGATAAGGCTTTCTTTACCAAGTCAAATTTTAAATGATTTCTTCTTGAATGTCACAAATGTTCTATACTTATAATTGATTAACTGGCAGGAAACTTCAGAAGTCTGTTTATAATCTCTTATTTGCTTTTTGTCTCTTTTTACCTGTAGGTATACAAAGTAAAAAGTAAGACTGATGGTCAGTATTATGCTGTGAAGGAGTCCCGTGAAGCATTCCGTGGAGAATCGGACAGGTAGTTATGGTGATATTTATGTTCTATAGACTTGCTTTATAAGTTTGTGTGTGCACGTTGAAGCTGATGATAATTCTTGATCGTATAAAATTGGTGAAGTGAGAATAAAATCAATCAAGATGATTGAATGCTGTCACAGAACTCAAATAATATAATTTAATGACTGCTGCTTAGTAGAGAGTGTTGCCACAAGTGGTAGGAATTACTTGAATGCTTTTGGACTTTTTTTTTTTTTTTTTTTCTTGCCATTACATATTCTCTCATACATTGACTTCATTGTTCTCACAAAGAAGTGATGATGATTTTGGGCTGATAAAGGAAACTTAGTTTTTTTTTCTGTAACCAATTTGATGTGTGATTGATTTTTTTTTTTTTTTTTTTTTTTTTTTTTTGTTCAGGAAAAGAAAATTGGAAGAAGTTGCCAAACATGAAAAAGTATGTCATCATCCAAACTGTGTGAAGTTTATTCATGCTTGGGAAGAACAAGGAAAACTTTATCTGCAAACAGAACTTTGCAAGACCAGGTGAATTGAAGACTTTTTTAATCTTCTATTGAAAGCAGAATAGCTAAACATGTTTTTTTTTAATCCATCTCTTCACTGAACTATGGCTATACTCTTATCATGTAAACCAAAATATGTCAAAGTTTTTATATAATGAAATAGTTTTCTCTTCTTATTGCTCAATATTTAGCTAAAACCCCCATTTCTCTCCTTTTTTTTTTTTTTTACAGTTTGTATGATTTTGCTGAGAAGAATCATAATATCCCAGAGACCCTGATTTGGAAATACTTAGTAGACTTGTTAATGGTAATTCACAAATTTTTATTTTTTATTTTTTTTCGCTTCAGAATTTTTGGCATGTGAAAAATGAAGTTCTAGAACTCTGTATATCATTTCCAAAGTTATCTTTTATGTATAGACGTTTCTTTTCTCTTTGACTGACATTTTGACATGAATTTCTTTATTTCAGGCTGTCAAACATTTACACAATCATAATCTTGTTCACATGGATATTAAATCTGAGAACATCTTCCTCTCTTTTAATGATGTCTGTAAATTGGGAGATTTTGGTCTGGTCTTGGATTTGAGCAAGGTATGTTGCAAACTTTTTTTTATTACTTTTTCGTAGCTGCTGCACCAATCATGTGTTGATAAATGATATTGCAGTTTTAAATTAGAGCTGAATGATTTTGGAAGACTTTTGGCAAAATGGCTGGCCTTATTTTCTTTCAGAGTTATGATCTGTTGGATGCCCAAGAAGGTGACCCCAAATATCTGGCACCAGAATTGCTTGAAGGAAAATTTGGGAAGCCAGCTGATATTTTCAGGTACCGATTTGATTTTATTGAATTTTCATTAAAAAAAAAAAAAAATAAAATAAAATAAATTAAAAATATTTTTCTGTTCACACTGCTACTAAAATGAGATTCTGGCTTTTATCTAAAATTTAAAGTCATAATCTTTTTATTTTCTTTTTATTATATGTAGTCACTGTATTCAAATTTTAATCCTTACACAGTCAGCACACTCTTTCACAAAACCAATAAAGTGTCACTTCCATACATTTTTCTTTTTTCAGTTGGCATCCTAATTGTAAAGTATAAATTTCTTCAGATGGTGTTTCACAAATAAAAAGGAAAATGCCAAATGTAAATTTCCACTTTCATTACGAAGCAGAAATATTTCACTGTAAATATGCCTATGTTTTCATTATTTTTTAAAAATTTTATTTAAACAATGACATTGATAATATTTAATTGATTCCTTTTTGTAGTCTTGGGATGACAATCCTTGAACTTTCCAGTGATCTTGACCTTCCACGAGGAGGAGAAGGTTGGCACTTGTTAAGAAATGGTAAAATTCCTGAAGAATTTCTACAAGGTAAGCATGTTATATTCGTATGGTCTATAGAAATTAGCCAAATCTGAAACCTTTCCCCCATTTTAGAAAAGTGCACTATGGACACCTTAACCCCCTCCCGTAGCTTTCACCTTTTCTTACATCGACAGACTAGCTCAGCATAAACCAATCATCTTAGGATTTATGAAATCATATATTTACAAGATTCATGGACGTTTTAATGATTTTAAGTTTCAATTTGTAAATATTTGTGAAAGATTTTTTTTCTGCACTAAATATTTCAAGAAAAATAAATGCTTGTAAAACTTAATTTTATGAATAAACCTTTCAAGAATTTTTTTTTTTTTTTTTCATTTAAACCGTTAGGTAAGGTAATAGGCAAAGAAGGAAAGGGAGATAATTTTGTAAACCTCAGTTTCTTGTTTGTTTCTTGGTAGTTGAATTAGTCAACATCAGGCAACACGTTTCTTTTAGCATTTTCTTAAGATTTTTTTTCTTTCTTAGTAACTTTTTTTTTTTTTTTTTTTTTTGAAAATGGTCAACAATGTTTTTTTTAAGCTTCACTTTAGAGGATAGTTTTTAATATTAACCCATAGGAGATGACTGGGCAAATCCATTGGCCTATTAATACAAGCCTCGAGATTAGCTGACTTGTCTTCATACCAGCCACTCAGATTTCTTCTCACATTTCTTGCATATCTTGGCCTTTTAATGGCAGTTTCTATGATAGTTTGCTGTGTTCTATGATTTCATATCGATTTTTTTTCCCCCCTTATGTTCCAAGTGAGGGCTTGTGAAAAGGGCTTCATCTTCTTGGTACTAAAACTCCAAATGAGGCTCTGTTTCCAAAGGGTTAAAATGTTTTATTTTAAATAATATATATCAATTTAGTAAAAAAAATTAAATTTCATCCCACACCAGTAATTATTGTGTGTCTGTTTTTAATCCTGTGTATGAGAACAACTTTGACTATTTAATAAAACTTGTAGAATCTTTGAATGCAGTATATTGTTTATTTGTGCACTATGAAAATATAAAAGTTTTTTTTTCTATTTCAGGTCGTTCATTTGATCTTAAATATGTCATTCGTCAGATGTTGGATCATGATCCAAACAGTCGCCCAAGTGTTGACCAATTATTGGCCTTCCCTTGCATCAGAAAGGTAGGCATGATCATAAAATCTGCAATAGTATTTATGAAAATTTAGAAACCTCACTTTCTCTGACTTGGGCTAATGGAATAGTTGCCTTTATTGGATTTCTGTATTCACCTACTTAGTTTAATATAGACATATTGGAATGTGTTTATAGATACACATTGAGACAATTCTACTTGCATAGTCTTTAATTAAAATCATTTTTCAATAAACTCTATAAAAATCTTAATGAAAATAACATTTAGAGCTTCAGTTTGAAGAGAATGGAATTGTTTAAGTTTCAATTAAATCATGGCGGTTTTCCAGCTCGTTAAACTCTAGAATCCCCCCTTCCCGTTTCTGCTGGGATCTTTGGAAATGTTCTCTACAGATTGATCTGTTACTCTCCTGCTTCTGCAGCCCCTTACCTCTTTTGTTGCCAAAATCTCCTTCTCCCCAATTGACTACTGATGTTTATGTTTCAGGTTTATAAAAAACGTGTACGGGAATACGTGATCAACAATGTGGTGAGTATCTATTGAAGTATTTACATCAGTGCTTCTCATGCCTTTGATTTAATTAATCTAGAAACATGCAAGAAATTCTTTTTATAGCCAATGTATGTAAAATGTTAACTGCAAAGAAAACCTGGCAAATGAAGAGAGAAGAGGCTATAAGCATTCAAACTTTAACAGGATTTTTAGCAGTTAAGAAAAGAAATGAACTAATTCGTCACTTTGAATATTTCATCATTCAGCTAATAAAAAGATGTCACTGCTTCAGTTTTATTTCTTTGTTCATTAAAATTGGGAAAAAATGAAAGTGGTTTCATATTTGGGGTTTGACAAAGTTTTGTTTTAGAAGTGCAAAGATTAAATATTCTATGTAACACTTGTAGGCATTTGGCAATGATTGTATCCTAGCCTCCTTCTCTAGCCACAGGAACTTTCTTCATGAAAGAGTTCAAATTGTCCTATTTTTCTTCATATACCATTTCTCAATAACTCTGGTCACAAATCCTGTGAGATGTAGGCGCACTGCATGTACTGCAACAATAGTGTGTGTGTCTCTAAGTCAAGATAACCTGATGACCCCCCCCCCCAATCCTTCTTCAGTAACTACTAAAGTTCATTTATTCATTATTGGGGATTTCAATCAAAACCCACAAATTGGTTCACAATCCACTGAAATGAAAGCCTTTCTTAAAAAAAAAAAAAAATTACATTCCAATGGAATACTTTCTTCAAGTGGGTGAGCACATCAGCTTTCATTTCGCTGAAGTCAGAAGCTGTGCAAGAACAAAGGTGACAAAAGATGCAATTTGATATTACTCTGCACCCCACTCTTTAAGTCCCTCAAACTGCATGTTAAGTGCATTCATGTGGGCATCGATATCAACTAAGCTGAGCTGTGACCATTTGTTGAGAAATGTTTTCTATGAGATGCCGCTTCTTTTTAACTTAGGAACAGTTTTGATCCTTAGCTCTCTAAAGCCATTCAAAACCATTCACTCTTGAGTCAACAAATCTTGATATAGAAATCAAATCTGTTATGTAATGAATTGGAACATTAAGATTTGAATAGTCTTGTGTTTAAAGCCCCTACTCAATGAAGTTTACTATGGTAAGGAGGATGTTTTGTTCTTCTTCTTCTTTCATCTAGGCTACGATAAAAGAGACTAATAAGTGACACACAGAATATGTTAACAGAATTTTAGGATTCTATTGCTTTGCAGCTCATAACTGAAGGGAAAACTATCAATCCTAATCACAAAAGGGGTGCAGAGAATCCACATTAATCCTTTTATATTTAAAAAAAAAAAAAAAAAAAAAAATTCTATATGAATACTGTTGGATATGCTTTTCTAGTCTTTTTCAAAGTTTTGCAAAACAGATCATATTTATTCCTGGTTTTGAACTTGATAACAACTATAAACCATCAATTGGTAATTGCTGAAGAGACATCTCTGTGGTTTTATTGACTAATAAACTTACTATTTCAATTGACCTGATGAAAATCTGATTTTGTCAGCAATGACTTCAATTTGGTGATTAACTTTATTTAGCAATAGCATTGGTGTCACTTTCCATGCTTAATCAAATCTACACATTATTTTATTGAATTGGTCACTTAAATGTTTCTCCTACTGCTTCTGATTTTGCTCACTATAAAAAAAGAAAAAAGCACTTTTTCTTTTTTTTTTTTTTTTTTTTTTTTTTTTTTTTTTTTTTTTTTTTTTTTTTTTTTTTTTTTTTTTTTTTTTTTTTTTTTTTTTTTTTTAATATAATCCCTTCTAAATTATGATAGACACCAGCGCAACTATGTTGGATGGGTTTAATTCACATATGATCTTGCTACTTATTCTTTCTCATTGCCTACAAAAATCTAAACCCTTTGCCCTTCTTCTTCTTCATGGTGAAATGGAGCACACTGAAGACTGGCACATAAAGACGTTTAACATTCATTCGGTGGGTGGGGGGCAGATGAAGAATTGAATTCTAATCAAAAACCTTGGCAAATCAGTATTTATGAACATTTTGCTTCAGGATGTGAAGTTGTCTTTTTGTTTTGAAGAGGTTCACAATATACCTTGTTAGAATTGATAATCTAATTTCCTAAGGTTTGAGGAGCCCAAATTTAGATAAAGCAACCTTCATTACTTATTTATATAGTAAATCTAATAAGAGAGAGAAAAATTAGAGATAATAATCAGGTGCATCTGTTTAATGATTTCTCTTTTGAAATGGGACTTTATCTGATGCTTTAATTTGATCATTTTTCTCTTTCCTTTTTTTTCTTTTTTTTTTTTTCTTTTTTAATTAAATGACCTGTCATTCACTTATATTATTAGGTGTCTGCAGCATATAATAGGGACCTAAATTATGGATACTGTTTTTAAATGATGTCCTTTTCATTATTGCTAGTCCTGGGCATGACAATAAACTACATCCAGCAGCAAGGCCTCTGATTGGGAGATTGGAGGTTTTGAGGAGCATCGAACCACCTCTTAATTGCTGCTGTTCCCAAGACCCACCCTGACCTGTGTAGGTAGCACCTGTTAGGGTTTCAGCCATGGGCAAATAGTAAAACCCCAAACAATGTAGTGTGTGTGTATAATATATATATATATATATATATATATATATATATATATACACACTTGTGGGGGTGCGTGTCTGAACAGACCTGAGCAAGAAAATAACAGGTGCTCCAAAGTCACCTACCTTCAAATAGTGACCAACCCCTAAACAAAAGCAAAACACTATGAAAGTATAAAAAATACAAGCAATACATATTTATCTAAATATCTATTCAATAGAATTACCAGCAATATATTTTATGGTAAAATGACTAACAATACATTTTATCTGTAGTTGAAGGCATACAATTAATGCATTCAAAATATTTAGATGTTAAATAACCCATATAGAGGTTGATGCATTGCTAAACAAAATCAAACAATTTCATATATGTTGTATATAAGTTGAGTAAAAATTTCATTTTGGTAGAATTTAACTGACTTAATGCGTTAATTTTTTTCTTGCTTCCCAGTTTGATTTAGACCTCAAGTTGGCAGATGCTTTGATCCAGTCTTGTGATGATTGATTTCATAAGTTTTCTCTTGCTGTTGCCTCTTTTCTTTGCTTTATGCATGCAAAACTCTATTTTCTTTCTTTCTTTTTTTTTTTTTGTTTAAACATTTGTTCACCTGAAAGAGTAAGTAAATTATCCTTTCTGATGATAAAGACAGAGAAAAGGCTTCAGTTTCCAAATTCCAAAACAGATGTATTTTTTTCTTTTGTCTGTCAACTTCTATCACTTTGGTACATGTAGTTTGGCTATTTTCTTTTTGAAGAGAATCTACTTGGACAAGCTGATATAGTTATGTTGTTGGTAGTTTCATTCATTCCTTCCTTTACTGTGAGTCATTGTGTCATTACTGAAATCATGGTGCAGAATAGAAATATTGATATTAACAGAGCTCTCCAATCATCTATCTTTATAAATTTGAAATTCGTTTTGGAGGTGTAGTTTTAAATTATCTATCTATCTATCTATCGGGAAATGTATAATAGTGGAAAGTTTTCTTGTGACTCATTACGGCCTTTAGGACTTCATCAGGCTAAATTTGTTATGTTAGTGTGAATACATGTGCATACAAATTTTTGGTGGGGGGGGATTTTTTTTTATAAACTAGCTGATTTCATTTAGATTTTTTTTTTTTTTCTTCTTCACTTTTGTTATTAGATATCCTACACTGTGATAATAGAAGTTCTGCCAGGAATGGAGAAATGTTGTAAGACCCCTGAGTGCAAATTTACTGGAAAAGACACTCTCTGCACATACATTTTTTTTGTGAATTGTATTCTCCCTTTTTATATATATATATATATATGCTTTCTGAGATTGTTGAAATCTGAACAACTGTCATCTCGGTTTCAAATATGTAACTCTTATTTTATGAAAGTTATAATTCTGAAATGCACGTTTCCATTAGGTTTGTACTTGATTAAATCCTTAGAAATAATTGACATCAATTCTTGCACACTTTCTTTTACATGAAATCTTTTTCTCCTCTTAGTTGATAGCAGAGTAAAGGCAGGAAGGCTGGATATTTTTCTCGAACAAAAGTTTCTCTGCCACGTAGTTGACTGTCAAACTCAAACTGAGCCCTGCTATAAAATTAATCTTTGTTTATAGCAAGTAAAGAAACGAGCTGCTGCTTGTACCATTTTCTTTCTTGTTGATGATGTCTCTCTCTCCTCTCTATCCTGGTTGTTGTCATCGTCTTCATACTTGTGTGGTGTTAGGTGTGGCTCTAGTGGTTTGCCAAGTATTACACGCCCTTTTCTTATCTGTAGGTATCCAAAGCAGATCATATGCTAAAATCTCTTGTGGGATTCATCTTCATGTTGTTGACGCTAATATTTACTTATCCATTCTCCAAACTGCTGAAAAAGAAAACTTATCGTTTGGGATCTTCCACTGCCGCACCGCAAGTAGATGCTAATGATATTGACTATGGAATATCAGATGGTAAGTAAAATATACCTTCCTCTTACTTAATAAATACACTTGCCACTGTTGCTAATGTGCATTTACCTTTTAATGTTTATTTGTCTTTCAGGTCTTCATAATATGCAACTAATGTTTATTTACTTGTAATAAAAAAATTATGATAGCTTTTATTGTTATATTAGCTTATTATTTCTTATAACAAAATGAGTTTTGCCAAGACAGCCATGTTATTTTATTGATCTGCCTCCCCCCCCCACCCCATATTCCTTGGCTAGGGTGAAAAGACTGTAAATTAATAATCAGATTTTAAAAATTAAGTTTTGATTGCCATCATCAATGCAGCAAAATATTTGACAATTCAAAATGTATTTGGTTTTGAATAAATGAATTATTATAAACACATTTCCTACTCCATGGTGCACATGTGCATCTTGTGGCATGTGCACCTGTGCATTCATTCCATGGTTTTGCTTAAGGCCCTGTAAATGCCTACAACAATGCCCTCCACTTGCTTTCAGCCTTGTAGCATTGGGCAAAGGACATGCTTATTTTATTGTGCTGTCTGTGTCAGATATCCAGGGTAGTCATAAACATTTTAAAGGGAATAGAAATGTTTAATGTAACTTTTAATAATATTAAATTCTTTTAACATTGTTTTGGCAAGAAAAAAAAAATTTTTTTTTTTCTTTCTTTCTCTAAAATTGTCTCAAATATTTTCTCCCAACTCTTCTCTTGCTGTTCTACTGAATGTTTTTCTTTTTGCTGTCCATGTTCTCTTGTAGATGAAATAATGGATGCTAATGAAACTTCCACAAGTTCCCTGTGTGTTCCTCTGGATAATTCCTCTTCTTTTGAACATTCTCCCTCGGATGATGATTGCATGCTAGAGTAGGTTTCAATTTTGATTATGCTAATTGTTTTAGAGAAGTAAATATTTCTCTTTTGGTCTGTCACTAAAAAAAAAACAAACTAAGTTTTATGGAATGTGATAGTCACTTGGCTAATTGAATAAAATATACACAATATTTCTGTCTATATAGGCAACATTTGACATTAGATTAACAAGTTTTTTTGTTTTTTTTTAATAGCACTTGTAATGAAAGTCATCAAGACTGACTTTATAATAATGAACTTCTTCTGTAAGATAAACTTCAGTAAATGTCACCTTTTTTTTTTTTTTTTTTTTTTTTTTTGGCTAGTGTAGCACAGGCCATTTAGAAACTAGGAAGTAAACATATTTGCTAGGGCCTGTTGTTTTGTTGTTTGAAATGACATACAGCTTTAATTCTTTTAATCTTTACGTTATTGAATTTTTAAAGATTTTTATTTAACAGAAATGCAATTATTCACTGTGTATTTTCTTTTGTCACGTTTTCATGTTTTTTTTTTCCTTTTCTGAAGGCAACGACGTACCATGAAAGCTTACACAACTCCAATCATCCATAGAAAGTGGACGTCCATCATATCTTCAAGAACAGTTTCTCCCAGTTTTCCTCGTAAACTGGATCTTGTGTGAGTAATTTGACTAGTTGTTGATGATAAAATATGGCTTTAAATTCCTTGAAGAATATAGGGCTGCAGGATATTGTTGAGGTTTCTGTAACAAGCCTGTTTTTAAGTGAGTAGGTTGTTTAGCCTACTGCACAACCCCCAACCTGGAGGATCAGGTTTTTAATTCAGAGTTGTCCTTCTCCTAGATCAGTTACCACCCAAGGCTATAGAACCCAGTCTGTCCTTCTATTTACCCACAGCTGGGGTTGGGGGGGGGGAGAAGAAGAGGATTCATACCTTTCCCAAGGGTATTAACATGTAATGGAATTCGAACTCTACACTCCGATTCCTCAATCCAAGCTGCTATCCATTACCCCACCATGCCTCCTCAGGCCTAGCGATTGATACAGTATAATTTTTCCACTTCATTTCAGTGGAAAACGTTATCTTGAAGATGCAAGGATTCACTCTCCTGGAAGTCGGCATCGAGAGAATATTTAGACAACTAGATGTTTTTTTTTATGAAGCGATATAATTATCAGTATGAATATAACTGCCTGGAAAATCTGGCACATGCAGAAGAGCTTCCCATACTTGCTCTGTAATTGTTTTTCACACAAGTATATGAATTGTGATTTATAAAAAAAACAATGGTCAACTTTATGGCTAAGAAAGAAGCTGTTTCTTTTTCAAAGCATCATTCAGTTATGTCTTCAAACTTTTGTCAACTTCATGTAGTTTCTTTCGAAAGGCTATGAATTCATCTCTTCTCATAGCTATAGGTTGAATACCAGAACAGTCTAGCTCTGATTAACAGTCTTAGGTGAAGGACAACACTGAAGGTTTTGTGCAAACCTGGTGCACAATGTTCCACATTGTCCCCAAACGACCCTCTGCAGGTTTTGAATTCAGGGTTGTCCTTCTAGACTAGTTGGCATCCAAGGCTATAGAACCCACTCCTGCCTGCTATTTACCCATAGCTGGCAGGGGGAGAAGAGGATTCATAACTTTCCCAAGGGTATTAGCATGTAAGTGAATGTAATGGATTCAACTGGAATTCAAACTCAACACTTTGATTCCTCAATCCATGCTGTTATCCATTACTCCCCCCTGCCTCCTTATGATGATACAAACAGGTTATTTTTGAATTTTAAAGGGCCTACATATAAAAGTAAACACCTGTGAAAAATATGATTTACTTACTTGAAATATTTCCTTCAGTAAAAAAAAATCCCAAAACACTGGATTAAGATTTTCAAATTTTATAATCTTGTGTTTTTGTAATTTCAAAAGTATCAAAACTACTATGAAACTAGTTGTCTTTTTATCTAATTAGTGTTTTTATAAGATTTGACTGTGAAATGATATCTTCTTTAATGAATGACTTTTGATTGTTGAATGTTTATCTTGTTTATAACAGTTCTACACCAGTGGCAGATTCATTTGTGAACCAATGTGACAATTCAAATGATGATAAACGACCCTCAACACCAATCATAATCCCCAATGATGGTATACGACCAATTGAACCTAAAAATTTATTAGGGGTAATAATCATATTTTTTTTTTTTTTTTTTTTTAACCGTTTTTTTTTTTTTTTTTTCTGGCTTTTTGTAATTGAGAAAATTTTTTTTTCTCTTTACCAGATGTTTGATGCTGCCAGTGATGAAGACCAACTCTGAAAGGTTTTTTTTTTTTGTTTTCAAGTAACAGAGCAATTGGCAAGAAAACTGCTATAGTTTCAGCTATACACCCATTTGTCTTCCAAACATCTTTTCTGACTGTTCACTTTTTTATTGAAAGTGGCTACAATCAAGAATGTTGAATGTTTCCTCTTTAATTTCTTACTGGCAGATTTTTATTTCTATTCTTGTCCCCCCCCCCTCTCTGTAAGGGGATCTTATTTCTTATCCTTTAGGAGGATGAAGCATTTAAACTTTCATGATGCCTTTCTGTTGCAATTTTGTTCTACCATGTTCTTTGTCAAACCAATTTGCTCTTCTATTCTTGATTTTCTTTTCCAGAAAATACGTAAGAAAAAAAAAAAAACAGCTACCCTTTTTTTTTTTCTTTACCAATTCCATTCATCAGTTGGATTTTAATTTCTATGCCTATTTACACTTTGGCTGTGATTCGTTTTTTGTTTTCTCTCTATAGACTTAAATCTTTGAGCAAAATTAGCTTGAAAAACACTCTTAAAGCAAACCTTAGTCACTTTAAGGAGTAGTTGGACTCTTTTTATTTGACTCAAATGATTAGTTGACTGCCACAAGAAGTGATTTTTAGACAGGTGTTAAGCAACCCTTACTTTCACTGCAATATTTGCAATACCCTTTGGTTTTCAACAAACAAGGTGCACTTGAGGACCTTTTTTTTTTTTTTTTAATACGTGTTGTGCCCACTCATTCCAAATGATTTCTTCCCTTCTCTACTCTCCATTTTGAAATATCCAAATGTTAAACTGTTTGATACTAACACATTGGCTATATTCATTTCTTGCTACTTATTAACACGATAACAGAAGAACATCTCTACATGTTTTTCTTTTTATTCTGCTTTGTTTCTCTTCTTTCACATTTTAATGTTTTTTTCCTAAATGTTATTTTTTGCTATATGAAAAAAAAAATAATTCTGTTAGACTGTGTAAATATTTTTCCTATATATATATATATATATATATATATATATATATGTTTATAAATGTACCTGATTTATGTAATAATATTATATTTTTATATATATGCGCACACACACACACATTTTGTAGATACCCTTGTCTTGCTATTTGTATATTATTTCTTCACTTTCTTTTCTCCTTCTTGAGTTCAGGCAACATTTTATTTTTCTATTTATATCTGATCTGGTAAAAGAACACATTTGCATTTTATCAGTTTTTAGTTGATGTCCTGGTAACATTTTGTTGCTAGTCGTAATTGGCAGTAACAGTAGCAGATCTCCCCCTCCGTGTTTGTTAATTTGTGTTTCAATCTGATTAATGTTTGAGGAATATTTCTGCCAAGAAACAAAAGAAAAATAGATTCTTGATATTCCAAATTTAGATTAGTTTTTATTACAGATTGGCATGTTTGGTTTTTTTTTTTTTTTTTTTTTTTTTTTTCTTGAAATGGGCTGCTGTGGTAATTGACCCCCTCCCCACTTCTTTTGGAATTCTCTAGCTTTTTTTCCCCCTTCTCAATAATTTCTGAATTAGCCAGTTCACTGAACTGCCTTTAGACCCCCCCCCATTATTTTTTAAAAACTGCAAAAGCTTAAGTCTTTGACAGTTAATCTAAGACGTTTTTTGTGGAAAAAAAAGCAATGATAGTAAAAGAAAATGGAAATTGAGAGAGTTTGTTGAATTTCATTTGCGTAAGAAACGCTGGATTTCATCTGCTGCCCTTTCTGAGTGGAATTTCAGTTTTTCTGTAATTTACTTAAATGAAACTTGCCTGTGTATAGGAAACAAGAGAAAGAAACTTTTTGGCCTGAAGCATTTGAAACCAGTTTTATTAATCCAGCATCTCATTTTGCAGCAACAATCCATTTTTGTCAAATATCTTAAAAATGAGCTTTTCACACAGTGATATTTTACACATACAATTACTTTTTCTGCTTAGTTTATTTTCTTCATTTCTTTTTAACCTCATTAAATATTTTCTTTTAGAAAAAGTACAAAAAAACTTGATCAGTAGAGACTGTTTGTTGTTAATCTTATTTCCTAATATTAAGAACTGATTAACTTTTTATAACAGTCATGAACAAAAGAAAAAGTTAAAGATTTACAAAAGCTTGAAATTTTAATAAAAATTTTATGATGTACATAAAAGAGAGGGTCTTGTTTCGAAACAGATTTTACACAGCTACCAAAATTCAGTAATTTCTTTCAAGGAACCTCCTATGCTATTTTTCCATCTTGACTTAGGTCACCTAACCTGTCCAATTGCTTTTCTATAGAAGTCTTTAAATTCATATTTGTTTATAATCTTGAGACATTGCAGCATTTCTCATTCCGATTACAATTCTGAATTCTTTTGGATTTTCTTTGTCTTTATTGTTTTGTTTTCTTTTTCAACAGAATTTAACTTAAGAGCAAATTGTTTTTTTTTTTTTTTTTTTTTTTTTTTTTTTTTTGTTTTTATATTTGATTTGGCAAGATTATAATGTTTATGTAACTAGAGGAGTCTACGGAAGCATTTTCTGTATTTTCCCATTTTATTACTATGCAAAATCTGATTTCTGCATAGTGGGATTTTTTTCTTTTACTTTACCTTAAAAACTGCTGATATTTGCTGATAACACAATGTTACTTTTTTGTGTGTGTGCTTTGCTTTTTTTTTTTTTTTTTTTAAGTCTGTTAATACATTTCAGGTCAAAAGACCTTAACCAAACAAGTTATTTTCATTTTTTTCTTAAAGATAAAAAGACAATTTTTATTAAGTAGAAAATACATTTTCTTTTTTCTCTACATATTCTTTGAATATTGACTTTGTAAAGTTGTCTAATAATATTTAACTTTTTTTTTTTTTTTTTTTTTTTTACCATGTTGAAAAGATTATTAATCCTTGAACTTTCATAGCTTTTGATATGTTTTACCGTTTTTAGAATGCTTAATAAAGCATTTAATATATAAATCCAAACCTTTATGCCCCCAACTCCCCACCTGATGCTGCCATTCACAGAAGGAAGAATTAGATGCCTTGAAAAGAATTATTTACTTGTTTAACATGAATTGTCTTTATGTCCATTTAAAACTTGGTTATTCCTTATTCTTGGCATGTGTATTTATATAAGATCTCAAATATTTTAGGGCAATTCATCCGTGTTCAAATATCATTTTGTAACAAATGCGTTTTTTTTCTCTCAGAAATTCTGTGACATTTGGTGTTTAAATCCTGAGTTTTTTCATAACTAAAGGAATATAACCCAAACTTGAAAAATGTTGCTTGTCACAATCTCTGCAATATTTGATCATTGTATACAAATGGTGCCTTGTTCCAGACAGAATTTTATTTCAACTGGGCCTTTTTTTTTTTTTTTTTTTTCTTCTTTGCTTGTTGCATTTTGGAACAGTGAAAGATTTTATGTTCTGACAGAAAATTTTTAATTTCGAAATTCTTTAATTTTTATCTTGCTTTCTATTTCCTTCCAGTTTTGGTGTATTTTGATTTCTTTCTCTCTCTCTCTCTCTCATTCAAGTTGTCTCTTTAAATTTCTTTTCCTGAACAATGTAAATAATAGGAGCATTCAGTGTTATCACTATCACCTCCTCCTCTCAAATACATGTATAAATACTTGACTATGTACATAAATAAAGTTTTCTTACATATTTTTCCAATAAAATCTTGTTCAAATAATCTTCATGTTTCTTGAACTGTTAAATACTTTAATGGATTTAAATTTTTCCTCTTTCTTTCTCATGATTAAAATTTGAATTTTGGAACACGTGCTTGTTTGCAATTCAAAGCTTTGTTAGCTTTTGTAAGATAAAGAATTCTTAAAGGGAAATAATACTGCAAAGGTTTGCTCCCTTGTGTCGATGGATCGTCTTTAATGTCAATTGAAAGAAATATTTGGGAACAAATTAAAAATTTTAATCTAAGGAAATAAATCGTCGTTGTTGTTAAATTTCCCCCAAAACATCTCTCTTAACTGATTCCATATGAATCCAATTCGGCTATTGTTGCCCCCCCCCACACACACACTTTTTATAAATTTTTTTAAAGTCTTACGGACATGTCATGTTGAAGCACTGGTTCATGTCTGATCACCAAAATTAATCAATGTTGTGCCCGGTCATTACTTAGATGACTACATGGGAATATCAGGTGGTATAATGGATAACACCTCTCAGAATGAGAAATCAAAGCCTAGTGTTCAAATTCCAGTTGCATTCATTATATTCACTCATGCGCCAATATCCTTGCAAAAGATATGAGTCACTCTCTCTACCCCGCGTTATGGGGGTAAGCAGTAGGACTTGATCTGAAAATCCATTATCTCCAAAGAATTAATCCAATATTCACTTGCAAAAAAAAAAAAACACGATCCAAAAATAACATAAAAAGGTTCACTTTTTGTTTAGCTTAACCTTTTATAAGTGTTTGAGGAATGATATGGTATATAGAAGTCAGCTTTTTTGTCTTATGGCCAGTCTTGTTACTGGCATGTCACAATTGGGAGTGGCAAGTGAGTAGTAAGTAAATACTAAGGATGAGTAAAGTATTTTGTGCAAATAATGCTCTGTGTCTACTAACACATATTGCTCAAGGCCTGACAAAAATTGATTTTTGCTGCCTGAGATAAAAGGAAATAGGTGAACTAATATATTAACTTGTTCAAAACAATAAGAAATAATTTAAAATAAATCTTGAAAGATTTGCATGTACAAAAATTTGGAATGTACTCTTCAAAATTGCCATATTTAAGCTTTCTAAACAAGATTTCATTAACATCTCTATATTTCTGAGACGATTTGGACGATTGTCCACATCTTTATTCACAACATTGTATGCTCCAGCCCTCTTCAGGTGATTTACATTGGAATTTTGAGACCCTGTGGATAAAGGGATTAGTGGAGATAATCCAGTTACTTGACCCAGAGTTGTGAGTTCAATCCCTGGCTACAGAAGTGGTGAACAAAAACTTGGAGATTTGAGTTACTAAAGGAGATAACAGAGAGTGGTGAACAGATAAAAAACTTGGAGATTTGAGAATGCGGAGCATACTAAAGATGGCACAAGTCTAAACAAGTAAATAGTATCAAAAGATTTCATTAACTTTTGTATGTATGATTTATCATTAGTAGATTAGAAAGAAAAAAAAAAAATTTTGGAAGCAAAAAAAAAAAAAAAAAGGTTTAAATCAATGGCAATAATCATCAATGGGAACTAGAACAATCTTCCCCAGCAGATAAAATTTTAGCATCTTTGCATTGGAAAGGGACATTTTCAGATTTTTTTTATTTTAAAAATTCCAATCCCCCCAAATTTTATCAAATTTCAAGAAATTAAAATATCACTCTTCATATTTATATTAGTTAAAAGCAGGACTTTGAATAATGTCCAACAGAAACACCAGCATGAACTAAAATGGTTAGAAAAAAATCTTAATTGCTTTTATAAATAAAGATATATTAAAGATGAGCAAAAAGTCTAAAACAATGTTTTATTTTTTTTAAAAATAGTATCAAAAACTATATTTACTAATCATTTCATTTTTAAAATTTTGAATTTTATGTCTATGCACATTTTTGAAAGTATTTCTTCAGTATTTTAAACTTTTAAATCAACTAATATTAGATGTTTAGAAAAAAAAAAATTTTTGGAAGGTGAATTTTGCGATGAAAGACAAGCAGGGGGCGCTAATCTGTTATTTTAGAAAAGAAAAACCAATAATTTTGGGCATATTTTATCTCATCATCAAGGATTTAAATCAATTGATTAATCAATAATCATCATAAGGAAATGCTAGTTGCTCTAAAAATAAAATCTGTATTTGAAATCCTTGTTTTTAACCCGCAACCCCTTACACAAGTGAGGAAATATAATGCTGATAGGAAGAAAGACCTAAAAACATTTGTAATGATCATACCATTGGGGATCCTGTTGCATCAATCAGTGTTCCATGGTGAAGCAGCCCAAAGATTAGTATGAACAATTTTAGCATCTTTGTTTAAACATTGAAATTTGGAATTGCAAAATTCGTTCTTCAAATTTCGTTTGAATGACAGAAATTGACATTTACCCAGGATTCAATTTTTTCAGTTGAAATTATTGTTTTAATTATTTTTTAATTCATTGAATTTAAAAATTTTATGAATATTTTGGCTTGATAATAGAATTTATTAGATTCACAGTGTCTTGATTTCAAGAACCAGTGTTACTTGCAATGTAATCATTCTATGCTTCATCAATTCTTTTCCATATAATTTTATTTTCAGAAGAGAAAAAAAAGTGTCTCTCTCAAATACTCAGATGTTTTTTTAATGGCAAATAATAAATTTAAATACCAGAAATAATGTTAATCTGGCACTGAAATATTTCCATATAATTATGCGACATGAACGTGCAGTTCGAGTAATGGTTGGCACCTCAGGACAAGAAATGATAAATCAAGTTCGAATTCTGTTTTAACTTCCACACAAAAATTGTCAACGTATAAATGGAACCATCAAATATGGGTTAAATAGCACAGACAAACGGGGTTCTTTAGCTGTGGCTGGCAAACAGACTAGGAGGAGGAGAATTCTGTATTGAAAACTATGGAACACTGGTGAAGCGCATATAATATAGCCACGGAGTTTAAAATGGCTTCTCGACTTGAGTGCAAATATGCTGGGATTATGGCAAATAAAGATAACTGTGGGTTTTGGATGAGGAGCAGAGAGCTGTATTCTCCCAAATATGCTTGTGAAATATGTCTGATAAGCAAGTAAACAAATGTGAAAACTTTGAATATTGATCTGATATTAAACTCTGGCTAGCCAGAACGATGGATCTGATTCAAATTTTCTGACTGTTAGTATCATTTCAAGACATTTTCTTTAAGAACTCTTAACCTCCATTCCCAAAACCTTACTGCGCTTTATCTCGCCATCATTTTAATGTACTTCCTACCCTGAGACACTCTAAATACGAAATACAGTACTTTACAAAAAGAACTAGCTAGACAAAAGACATGCTCATTAGCAGGCTGCATAAAATCCAACGTCGGAACGTTGATATTAGAGAAAGAAAAAATACCCTAGAGATGGAACGAATATATCAGAGAACTCTTCCTCGACAAAAGATGACAACTGATAATATGTAGAAATATCGAAGAAGTGGAATTATTAAAAACCGAAGTGGAAATGACACTGGTCAGATTGAAGAGAAACAAAGCGGCAGGGCCAGACGGGATTGTAATAGAAATGATGGCAGACTTAGACGATTTCGGCAAAGACAAGATCGCAGCATTAATTAATGAAATCTACAACAGTGGTGATATACCGAAAGGCCTAAGCAGATCTAATTTCATAACACTGCCTAAGAAACCAGATGCAAACGAATGTGAACTCCACCGGACAATCAGCCTAATGAGCCACAACCCGAAACTCATCATCCTAATTCTGACGAAGAGAGCGCGCCCAAAATTAGAAATTCTACCAGGATTCATTATTGGCATCACAATCTTAACAATATAAGATATACAGATAACACTGATTATAACAGACATGGAAAGGAAACTACAAAACCTACAAAAGGTAGCGAAGGAAAGCTAGAAGAAAAGACTAAGTATAAACCATAATAAGACGAAATAATAGGGCAGAATGCATGATTATCAGCAAAAGGTTGAGCCCAAAATGCAAATTACAGGTCGGGGTTATTAAAATCAAGCAAGTACAGAAATTGAAATATCTGGGAAGTGTTTTAACAGAGAACGGAAAGTGCGACACTGAGATCCGAAGACGTATTGGGATAACCAAAGATGCACTTCAAAAGCTAAGTAGAGTATTAAGAGACAGAAAAGTTTTTTTTCTTTTAGAAACAAAGAAAAGAGTACTGAACTGTTACGTGATATCTGTCGTCTTGTATGGCAATGAATGCTGGACAATCTCCTCAAAAATGAAGAGACTTGAAGCAACAGAAATGTGGTTCTACAGAAAGATGCTGAGGATACCATGGACCAGACGTGAGCAACAACAAAGTTTTGGAGAAAACAGAACCAAAAAGGAAACTTATACTTAACATCAGAAAGAGGCAGTTAAAATTTCTGGGGCACATAATGTGGAAAGAGGGCTTGGAAAATCTGATACTCACAGGGCGGATAGAGGAAAAAAGGGACAAGGGGAAGCAACGCGTGACATAATTGATGCGCTTGAGCA
Source organism: Acanthosepion pharaonis (assembly GCA_903632075.3). Taxonomy (NCBI): domain Eukaryota; kingdom Metazoa; phylum Mollusca; class Cephalopoda; order Sepiida; family Sepiidae; genus Acanthosepion; species Acanthosepion pharaonis. The sequence goes on from CAHIKZ030004876.1 coordinate 886,079, forward strand.
AATGGATGGCAGAACAGGGTTTGAGAGAAATAACAAAAACAAAACTTATTAAGAGCTACAAAGGACAAGAAGATGTGGAGGTCCATGATCGATTACATCCTGAGGGGACACACCACATAAAAGAAAAAGACACTCCAGGATGTAAATTTTATATTCTTTAACAGAGAACCGGGGTTAATGTAGAACGTAACTTTGTGCAACCGATGCAACCTTAGAATTGACTTTTATAATGATTTGTCAGTAATTAGTACGACGCTATAACAACCAAGCTAAACCCAAGAATCATAGTGCGGGTGTGATTTCTTTAAAAGTTTTTTCTTTCTTTCATCCCACCCCCATTCATCTTTTTATGGGCTTAAATCTTCCTTTTGTTATAGCCACATCAAGTTCATTAGCAAGCCCACACTATCGTCTTTTATTTATTAATGATTGCAGTAATACATAATGGCTTTGTCTACTGACGCCATCGCTACACTCCCAGTTTCCATCTTCTTCCCCCTACGTTGGTCATGTGCCCGTTATCGGCAGGTGTGCTTTTACTATTCACAATATTCTGCTACTTATCTAGAAAGTGCCCTTTATCAGCGACACTGCACGTATGGAGGGGATACTAGTTGCTTCGTGTTGGTATAGAATCATTCTATGAACTCGTATGTCTATTGAAGCATTTAAACCTTGCGCAATAGATGTTTGTTCAAGCAAGTCTGTTGTATTGAAGGTTAAATAAAGCCATAGATAATGACAGCGTGTTGTTAACCATTTCATTGTCGTGTTGTTGACAAACCGGCTTCTCTTAGTGCCATATTCTCTGCATAAAAGTGGATATTTTCAAATAATCAATATAACGTTCGTCGTTTAACAATTATATTTCGACTACAATAATATGAAATCGACGAGAAAAAATGTTCAGTTAAAAAATAATTTATTCACTGAAAAATGGAAATTTTATAAACCCACTCGCTTATTTTAAATCGTAATCCAGCCTGTTAATAAGGTGCACATCTGTCAACTCTCCCGGCGCCGTCAGGAGATTCTCGGTTTTGAGCACTTTATTCCGGTCTCACGCTCCGTAGCTTATATTCTCCCGGTTTAACTGGCTGGATACATTCAATGCCACGAAAACGAAACTAGTTATATTCCGTCATCACCGATCGAACCCCGAACTACCACCAGTTACAATGAATGGATGTGCCTTCGGGGAAGCATCATGTCTTGAGAGACTGTTGGGTTTTAAATTCACACCTGCCATCGACTGGAACTCGTACATACGATCCATTGCTAAGAATGCAGGTAAAATACTCGGCCCCATGTACCGCTCCAGTAAGTACCTGACTCCTCATGCTATCCTCTAAACTTTACAAGAGCCAGATCAGGCCGAAAATGGAGTGCTGCTGTAGATCTCACTTTCTAGTCTAGTTCAAAAGCGTCTCTGAGTTCCCGTGGGTGACGAATTGTTTTCTACCCTCTAACCTCTTACCCTGACAGGCAGGGTGTGGCGAGTCTCTCACTGCTCTGTCGTTACTTCCATGGAAAGTGCTTGGGCGGATTACATTTCTTGATTTCGCTAGTCTTAACCTTCACGGCTAGAACTCGCCATGCCAATTACATTGTAGCACCCCACCCACATTACCCCCCCCGTCTTTTATCAGCGAGAAGATCCACTCGAACAGCTCCTTCCCGTGAACCATTGCTCTGTCGAACCGACTCCCAAGAGGATGTTTCCCCGATCTTAACCTGTTTAGGGTTAACCGTTATCTTCCCTTCCTGTTTGTATAAACTGCTCTTCTTAACGTAACACTTTACTCCGAGTGACGCCTTGTACAGGGTGAACCTTACTGCTTCAAAAAAAAAAAAAAAAAAAAAAAACAACAAAAAAGAAAAGAAAGAAAAAGCAATGATCTTCTGCCGAGTCTGCCAATTTTTACAAGATTGTCCCTGCAAATAACTTGTTGATTTGCCCTTCTCTAAAAGATCTCTCGCATGAAAATTCTTCCTATTCTGTTCGAATGTGTGTTTCAAAAACTGTTTCATTCTTCCGGGTCATGATTCGGTTAAACTATTCCGGAGATAACATTTTTTTTTCAGTCACAGGTTTTTACCGAATCAGGATTTGTTTACAAGTGGAACATTGGCTTGCGACTGGTTAATGTTTGTCCCACATCATACCTTTATTGGAAAGAACTGCAGTGAGGCCGAAGAATGTTGTTTGGGAGTTAATATTTATGACCTTTTTGAAATCCTGCTTCTCCATACTACTGGAAAAAACCCAAAAAACAAACTCCCCTTTTTTAAGATCGAAATGTCCAGGTTTAAAGATTTTTATGTTGATAAATTTGAAGGTCTTTCGTTAAATACGCTTGTGAAAAAGATCTTGAGTATGATCTCTATTGTCGGGGCAAATTCGAATTGGTGGAAAGAGGCGCAGTTATGGTTAAGGAGGAGTAGAGGAAATTAAGAACAATACTTGGATGTGAAAGAAATCTGCATTTATACAATATCGAAGTAAATAATTCCATTAGACATGGCACGTGGAACTAGAACAGTCTACCCCAGTGAGCGAAATAAAGGGTTCAGTTCGACATTCCAACCACCTGAAGAAGACCGTGTTACAGTATTTTGGATATATCTATGTACTAGTGAGCCAACCAAAATGAGCTGACTCATTTTATAGTCCACCAATAGAAGCGTTAACCAATCAGAAAGCTCAAAATATTCAATGCGACGTGTATAAAGGCAGCCATTTTGTTTTTTCTCCCAAAATATCTTCACTGCCAACCTGATATCGAAGACTTAAAGAATTAACAGCCGCTACTTTCTCCGAATCTTCACTACCAACCTCTGATATTGCAGACATTACGGACTTCACTGGATTCCATATTCAGAGACAACGGCAAACATGGTCAACAGACCGGAGCGTACAACGGCCGAAACATTGTGATAAATATGGCGACAAAGATGAGGACAATAGTCGGAATAATGTAAATAGCGAAGTAAATAAGTAGTAGTATGCAACACAATTTCGTTAACCATTGCACTATGGCGAGCGTTCGATCTTCAAGATGCTGGAAATCATGCCTCTCCACACCTTCTTGTTTTGACCCATTGTTATTTTTTCCACTTGTTATCCAATCGGTTCGCACCAATTTATTAAATTGGTTACTCGTTGTTCCCCCCTCCTTGATTCTCTAACCTTCAAAATGACCTGCGAGTGTTAAATTTTCTAAGCTCTCTTTCCTCATTATGATGCATAAATTTCAACTGTCTTTTTCTGATTGTAAGCATAAGTTTTCTTTATGTTTCTATTTTCCTTGAAACTTCCCTGGTGTTCACATGTTCTGCCTATGTTATTCGCTGTCCTTACAGCTGTATCGCTTAAAGTCTTTTCTCCATCTTTGATGAGATTGTCCAACATTCACTGCCATAGGGAAGATTAGATATTACATAGCAGTTCAGCTCTCTTTATTTCTGATGATATTTTTTTATCTCTTTGCTTAGTTTATAAAAGGTATGTAACGCTGTGTCTGTGGGAAAAGGGCTGTCAATTAGAGAATATGTCTTCCCCCGACATCGAGGCTGGGAAGTGAGGAGTGAGCAGCTCCAGTCCTGATATGGCATTAATAATCCATTTTTGTTTAATATAGCTGCGGCAGCTATGGGACATTGACAGTATTTAACATCATGTGACTGTGAAATGATTGCTGGGGGTAGAAAGAGGGAACATGTCTATTCCGAGGTAGCAACTGCCTCAGGGTTTTTTTCTCAAGCAACAATGACAAGAGTATATTAGGAATATGCGAAGACATTCACAGGTGATGCAAGAACGAGGTCGTCAGTGACTGAAAAAGATGCTAATATCCATCGAAAAGAACCATTGCATCAGATCATATCGGAATTAAACGCTGCGTTCATGTGGTTTCGTGGTTGTCGAACAGAAAGGGTACCATTATTGACATGATATGGAATACTGTGCCTCAGATGGATCGTGGAAAATTGGCACAATGTAACTTGGTTAGATGTCATATTTCCAGCAAATTTGAATAAACGGCCAAGTTCGTGTCTGGAAGAGGCTTGTGACTTTTTGTTATATTAAGTTAAACGGATGAACTTTTTAAGATGATTTGACAAATGTTTTTAAAATATTGTTCATCTCCCTTTCAGACGAGAGACGACAAATAAATCTATTTGTCAATATTTCTGAGATTAGGTATTATGTGCACCATTTACATTATTCGGGCTATCGTACGCTCCGGCCTTCTTCAGAAGGTTGGAATGTCGAACTGAACCCTTTATTTCGCTCACTGGGGTAGACTGTTCTAGTTCCACGTGCATGCCTAATGGATGTCAGTTATCAGTTATCTCCCACTAATTCCCCCCTCCAAGTTTTGCACTGCCTTAACCGACAGATACAGAAGATTAGGTATTGCATAGCAGTTCAGCTCTTTTCTTTATTTCTAACGATATTTTCCTATCTCTTTGCTTAGTTTATAAAAGGCATGAAGAGATTGTCCATTATTCACTGTTATATATGAGATATTACAGATCAGTTCAGCACTTTTTTCTTTGTTACAACAAATGTTTTCTTATGTCTTAATACTTTACTTAGCTTCTGAAAGGCATGCTTTAACTATTCCTATAAGTCTTTGAATTTTTGTCACCAGGCTAATAATTTTACACGCATCAATTTTGAAAGCTTCCAAATTTTTATAACTACAAGGTCTTCGTAATGGGCCATCCAGTGAGGATGACGCCTGTGAAATGATCACCAGCCGCACTACGGTAGATGCTTTTTTCACAGTTTAATTGTATATTATGTGCCATGCGTCATACGAAAGGCGATCATGTATCTTTCGATACAGATTTTTTTTTACCGCAGTAGGTTGCCATTTCTTTCTGCACTAGACCAGTTGCCATCCAAGGCTATAGAATCCGGTCTGTCCTGCTATTTACCCATAGCTGAGGGGAGAAGAAGAGGATTCATACCTTTCCCAAGAGTATTAGCACGTAAGTGAATGTAATGGATTCAACTGGAATTCGAACTCAGCTCTCCAATTCCTTAATCCAAGCCGCTATCCATTACTCCGCCGTGCCTCCTTTTATTGCATAATTTTATGAAAATTGAATTTAGATTTAAATTCCTCGACAATCTTCTGGCAGGGACGCGTATTTTCTACATACTTATCTGTTATGGTAATTTAACCACGCACGCATGGACTCTCCCAGCTATAAATAGGAGCAGGTACTGCCTTTTGGAGAGGAAAGTTTCTAGGTGTCAGCTCTGACAGTCGAACCGAACATTCTTGCTGTAACACTCTCATTTGTATATGTTTGTATTACTGTTTCTGTTAATATATTTGTTTAACTCAATTCCTCTCTTTGTGTCTTTATTTCTGGCCCTAACAAGGCCAAAACATTATTGAATAATCATTAGTGGGCCCATGACAAGTAAGTCACGTAATTAATAAGCAGCAACGATGGCTAGATTGTAGATATATACTAAGCTTAACCTAGTCTGGTATAACGCCTCTATCTAACGCCATATTAGGAAAGGTGTAACCCCTACACTTATCACTCTCTGTCCACACACCCCCGTTCCTGTCTCTTCATGTCTTACTCTTCCTCTCAGTTTCTAGCTCTGCTAGCTTTGTTAACACCTACCCTATGGACTACCCAGCCTTCTTTTCCTTCATTGATTTGGGTAGGTGTGTCGTCTCGATAGGATTGATTCGGGTTTCCCAAAATCTTACGATATTGAGATTGGCGGTGAAGTCAACTGTGGACCCATCTATATACGTTGCGTACCGTACGAATAAATAATTCTCAATGTACAGCCGTAGTAAATTTCGTCCCTTAACGTCCAAGGGCAACTTCTGAGTCAGGCTGGGATAGGAGCTCATTAATAAAATGCGTATCACTCTTGACAACTCTAAGAACATGTTTATTGAATAAAAAAAAAAAAAAAAAGACAGGTTGAATAAAATGTCTCTGTTATCTACTGCAACATCAAGTTCTCTACTGAAGGATGGTGATTTGTGAAATCTAGTCGCTAATAGTAAAGTAATAACCAACCAGTTGACTGTCATTCAATTTTTCTGACATGCGTGTGTCTGTAATTTCGCTTCGGTCACGGGAAATGCAACTGGAGCGAATCTCTGGCGACTCTCCTTTTTGAGCTGATTTCGGGCCTGAGAAGCTTTGACGACCCCCCCACCCCAAATGACATTGATATATCTAATTTGTCCACCCTGACGATCTTAACCTTAGATTTTGTTAATAACCATATGGTACTTTCTTTAAAACATTCATAGATATCTTTATGCAAAAAATGTATAGGTGTTTTGGAACACAAACAAATCCCAAGCTTGAGAATTATAAAAAATTAAAAAAAAAAAAAACAAGTTGCTTTATTTGTTTAAACGAATTTGGATCATTGTTTTCTGTAAAGCCACACGTTTTGGTACAGATAGCATAATGTAAACAAACCTTCGAATTTAATTTCTCATTAATAAAGAAATTCTGACAACAAATTACTCATGTCTTCTTATCAGCGGAAATTGGATAGGATGGTTTCGCTCAATTTTACTGAATCTTGTTTTGTTAATTCTGGGTTCGATTCTCATTGGAGTGGCGCTTAAGATATTTTTATTATTTTAAAACAATTGTTAATCCGTTTCTTTTTTTACATGTTTTTCTTAACCATCCAATGTACTCTTCTGAAAATTTTAATAATTATTATTCAATTAGTATTTCCTTCAAATTACCAACCTACAATTTCATGCAATGGAACGTTTAAACGCGGCTAGTTCCCCGTTACTAAGGTATGCGATTGTTTTTACAAACAATGGCTTTATGGGATTTAGATTTTCTGCTTTGATGGAAGCAAATTTTATTGTTGATGTGGTGGTGGCGGCGGCGGCGTTGTAATGATGGTGTAGTAGTAGTAGTAGTAGTAGTAAAAGCCTTACGTGCGTCGTTATTGATTTGCTAAAATATTGAATTTTTGATATTTACTAAGCTTGGCATAAGGTCAAGCATAAGGGGAGACGTAGAAGATTATGATCCGCCCAGAATGTCTAGCCAGAATCTTTCGAAAGCTGAATAACATAAAATTATTTACGAATACATGTTGAGCTATTCGGATCAGCATGGTCATCCTGGTTGTTATACTCTTCGGCCTTCTTCTGGTATCTGTCTTTATACTTGGTAACATTCCTGGAATTTCGAATTGAATGCTTCATACAATCCACAGGTTAGATTGTTTTCATTCCGCGTTCCATGTTTAGGGGAGATAACTCGTATCAGTTAAAACTCATCAGTTTTATTTACCTTTGTGTCGCTTGTCTGCTTCTTCTACTCTATCGGAGTATGTAATTTTTAAGACCCAGGGATTGAACCCCAAACTGTTAAGGAATCAGATATGCTTTAACAAATGCATTATTCCGCTCGGCCATGCATCTTTTATACAAGCTAAAAGCGAAATTATGGATTAAGAAAGAAAGGACACTCAAAGATTCATAAGGTTTCCGAGCACGAAGACGAACATCTGATGAAGATCCGTTTAAAACGGTCGAAACGTTGTTAATGTAACACCCAAGATTAGCGTGCTGATCGAATAGCTAAGCATATAATCATTTCTCAATTAAAAAAAAAAAAGACAAAAATTATTTGCGATCATTTCCAGTTTCATCTGGCTAAACTTAGCTAATCCAAATAAATACTGATGTTTGCTACATTTTGCATAAAAGGTAAAAAATTTTTTATTGTGCACATCTTAAAAAAAAAAAGAAAAGTCTGACTTGAAAATCAGCTTCTTAACATTTTGTCTTGGGCTTGAACATCGATCGCCAGTGCCAGTGGAAAATATTCAATTCTTCAAAATTCGTGATCAATCAAGCTGTGTCGTAATTTGCCTAGAGTGAGTGTCCCCCGTAACCTCTGAGGGTCGTGGGCTGGCACTCCATGTACTGCAGCCGTAGCAGCAGTGGTGCGTCTAGGGCAAGATACCCTAACAGAGCCCACACTTCATCAGGCTGGTTCAAAATTCAGAATTATCCTTCTAATAAGTCTGTAGCCTAACGATATTAAAAGAATTTATTTTAAATGACAAGTATTTATTTTCCAACGTAATTACTTTTCTTGTCAATGCACTTAATTCACTCATGAATACGTAGGTACATCAATAAGTCTGTAGGTAAATGATGTTAAAAACATTCGATATTTTCAGCGTAATTTTTTGATTGGACATTATATAGTAAACATTTGAGATTAAAATTAGGCTAATAACCACGTATCAGGGCGTTATTGCAGGCCGGACCTTCAGCTAATTGCATTCGTTGCTGCTAATTAGACTTTGTGCCTAAGAAGACATCATGCCAGTGTAATCTGTCATGTCAAATGCACATGACATCTTGCAGCATACACATAACACGACATTGTAGATTTTACAAAGAACTGCAACTTAATGTTTCTTCTATTGTTTGTTTATATTGCTTATTATTTTGTTTATATTGTTTAATATTGTTTAGTTTATATGTTTGTATTTATATATATTCAACTTTCTCTCTGCCGATAGCTTTGGGGTTAGAATCTTCGACTGATGTCAAATCGGTTGGGTTTCGGTGAAGGTTTGAAGCGATCGGACTGATGTGTTGTGATACAGCAAAACAGTCTGTCTGTGGATGACGATATTAGACCCCGAAAAGAAATTAATTCGGTCGAGCACTGTGGGGAGAAAACACGAATTTCTAAACAGCGACTATTACTGTTAAGAATGCAAGACTCTCTCAACTGATTGAGTTCTCTAGGTCAGTGTTATGCTTATGAAAAAATAAATAAGCAAAAATTTGCCTTTCTCTCTGTTGGGCGCCGAAATCTCCGACTGATGTCAAATCGCTTGGGTTTCGGTCCCAGCTTGAAACGATCGGATGTCTACCCACACTGATGAACTGTGATACAGCGAAACAGTCTGTCTGCCTGTCTCTCTCTCTCTATATATATATATATATCTGTCTGTCTGTCTGTCTCTCTCTCTCTCTCTATATATATATATATATATGTATATATTATTATAATATTTTATTATAATAAAGTAGAATATAAACATTTTACATATTTACACAAAAACTTTCATGTTTCGGTACAAAGTTGGTACTAATACAGGCGAGGGTAAATAACTAATGATGAAAATCATAATACTGAAACATAAAAGCTTTTGAGTAGCGATTTCAACATGTTTTTATTATAATCTCTTATAATAAAAATATAATAATAATATATTGCTCTACTTTATATTGAGCACTTTTCAAAAGTAAATGTTATGAACAGTGGATTTTTATTCCATCTTTTATTTCTCTCATTTGGATATATATATATATATATATATATATATATATATATATATATATATATATATATATATTCATTTAAACGTTATTTTTTAATGGATACTCATATTTGAGTAGACGTTTTTTTTTCTTATTTTTAAAGAGTATATTTATTATCGTCTACCGGCCTGAATAGTTGAGAAATGTTAAATAAGAATATGCGCCCCCACCTCCAGGGCAGAATTCGAATCAGTATCTTCCTTAAAAGAAGAGCAGACTTTCTAATATCGACTCAGCCGCGAAGGGCATTGCCATTCAAGTAAGGCTGACAGTGTTCTTAAGTGAAATCCTTCTCGTGTTCTTAAGTGAAATCCTTTCTTCGTATCCAAACGTAAACAAAAAGTTACTAAGGAAGAAATGGATTTTTTAATTTATTAATCTGACAGATTTTTATGACTAAAACATTATTTTTAATGGATACCCGTATTTGAATAGACGCTCTGTTTTTCTTTTTTTTAAACAGCGTATTTATTATCAGATACCGGCTTGAATATTCGAGAAATCGTACTAAAGAAAGATATATATGACGTTATACATTCTCGAAATTTCATATTTGCTCAGTTATATATAATAATGTGCTACCCGTCGGTTTAGACGTATGAGGATCTGACAGCTTAATTGATTCAGTTATGAAATTTTGTGTGATAATCTTAAGTGGCACTTAAGACCCGCTAGTTATTTACAAAGGAGGCCACATATGGAACAAGAGTGAGGATTGTAGGATGAGATCACTGTTAGATTGCCTGGCCTTCTAGATCTTGCTCTCGCTTCTTGAAGCCGATTCAGACAAGCTGATTGAAAACTGCTGAGTCCACTAAAACACGTTTATCTCCATTCTACTCGTTCCAAGGCTAAGCGCTCGAGGGTGTTATAAGGCATATTGACAGATCAATTATATCTATCTATCTATCTATCTATCTATATATATATATATATATATATATATATATATATATATGCAGTTAAGATGAGAACGATATATATATATATATATATATATATATATATCGTTCTATCTTATATATATATATATATATATATATATATATATATATATATTGATCCTGTTTTTTAAATTAAATGTTATGAACGTTGGAATTGTATTCTATTCGTTCTAATCTTAGCTATATATATATATATATATATATATATATATATATATATATATATATATATATATCGTTCTCATCTTAACTGCATATATATATATATATATATATATATATATATATATATATATATATACTTGTATTGATCCTGCTTTTAAATTAAATGTTATGAACGTTGGAATTGTATTCTATTCGTTCTAATCTGATATATATATATATATATATATATATATATATATATATATATATATATATATCGTTCTCATCTTAACTGCATATATATATATATATATATATATATATATATATATATATATATATATATATATATATATTCCAGGATCATTTTCAGATAACCTTCTAACTTGTCCTGGAGTAACAAGTTACCTCACATGTACGATTTCATTTCCAAGTCTTTTTTCACTGATCTTTTGAATGTCATACGCGAAACTCCTCTGTTACGTGCCAAACGTTTTATGCATTGAGTTGGCTCTTTTCTAATTGATCTCTTTATCTCTAAGATGGAATGATGATCTCTCCTCCTGTTGTGACCTCCTCATTCAGTTTTCCTTTCTACTGTTCCCTCTTTTTTAAACTCATTCACAATTTTTTTGATGGTTCTTGAATAGACTTTATGATGAAAGCCAGAGTATGAATGTTGGTACCATTACTGAAGGCCTGAATGATCTTTTTCCTCTCACCATTGCTCAGCTGGGAAGACATAGTAGGGCTGACACAAAACGATTTTAACCGGTTCTTTTTCTAGCTGAATAACTCAAAGGTTTTTCAGTCAATCATACAAAAATGCTGTCAAGATGACTAAACGTGTTATCTAAAAACCTGGGGGGAAAACTCAATTAGTTTAGTGTTTTTTTTTATATGTATATGTTAAACATTTTGTGGGATGACCAATTATGCTGTTACACCATTTGGACAATTTTGCTGTTACACCCGGTATATATATATATATATATATATATATATATATATATATATATATAGTATAAACGGTTAGCAGTCACTGACCAGCGTCAAATAACGATGTAATAGTTTCACAGTTATTTGACAGTCATGTGGTCAATTTCCATGTCTGCGTCCAGACAACGTCCTGTTAAAATTGGATCGAGTCATATTGTAGTTGTTGTATAATTAGTGAGAAATCAGATGTTTCTTATTAAGCCGTATCTTTTCTGCTGAACCTCACTGGAAATTTAAACTGAAAATATTAAAAAAAACAAAAAAAAAACATGAAAATTATCAATGCTTTAATTCGTAATTTTCTTATAAGAAAAACGAATAAGGAAAATGTCTTTTAAGCCATTTGAAGAGTTTCTTCTGGTGTCAAATAAAAGCTTTAATCACCTTTGATTTGTCAAAGAACTTGTCAAAACTTATATCTTACGTATTTTTGATGATCAGTGGTTGTTTGTAAGGAAAGAAGTTAGAAAGTAGCATATTTAAAGAAATCTTCTTTTATATGCCGTGTCCCTTCAGGACATAGGCGATCATGGCCCTCCATTTTCCCTTTAGACCTTGTAGCTTTCATTAAGTTTTATCCCTTTGCTATTTCTCTCAGACCCTGTTCTGTCATCCACTTATTTAGCCTACGTTCTTTTCCCTTATTTTTCTTTCCCTCTATTCGCCCTATGAGTATCACATTCTCCAAGCCCTTCTTTCTCGTTACGTGTCTCTGAAATCTAAACTGTTTCTTCTTCATGGTAAGTATAAACTTTCTTCTTATTTGCATCCTCTACAAAACCTCATCGTTGCTCACACGCTCGGTCCATGGTATCCTTAGCATCCTTCTGTAGAACAATACCTCTTCTTCATCTCTGAGGAGATCGTCCAACATTTGCTGCCGTAAAGGACAGATATCACTTAGCAGATCAGTACTCTACGAAAAAATATATTCACTCTGATGATTAACTGTATCATGACCCATCTAATTAAGGCCGATGAGGAGAAAAAATAAGTGGTAATTTAGCGACGATTTTATTTCACCCTAATGTACCTAATTAATGTTTCAGTTTTTCTTATGGCTACCTACTGTCTTTGTCACTACCTCCACCATTTTCTTGTGTCATCTGCTGTATTCAGAAAATTCAATCTTTCTCGAGAAAGTGTAAAAATTGATTTCGTATTGAATTTATCTAAAGTTTCTTTTATCAATTTTCAGCGTGCATAAACGATTTTTTAGTTTCATCGAAGCTGGGAAGTGAGGATTGATCAGCTTCAGCCCAGATATGGAATAATAATCCATTTTTGTTAATATAGCTGTGGCAGCTATGGGACATTGGCAGTATTTAACATCATGTGACTGCAAAATGATTGCTGCAGTCAGAAAGATTTCATTGGAAATCAGAAAACTTGAAATCGTAAAGGATAGGAAATAATGCGTGCGTTTATGATGTAAAGGAGTTAGAAAGAATTATTCTAGAGAACTTTTTAACCATTCTACCTACAAACTAGACAATAAAAGCCACTAGGATGCAAGGAAGTACTGAGAATGAAAGAAATTCTCTCTTTTTTTAATCGGTATCGCCCCATACAAGGCAATAAAGCCACTAACACACAAGAGGTTACTGGGTGCGAAAGAATTAGGAACAGAAACATCACTAATGAGCGGAAATAATAAAAAAGAGCAACCAGGAGGACAGTCGATAGCGATTGACGTTGCATTTAATTTTTTGTAGATTAAAATTGTCTGGAAAGCATGGAGCCGAAAGGGAGTTCCACAAGCGAGAAGTGCGAGAAAAGTAACTGTTAGCAGATAATTTACGGTTCCATCTAGCTAGCTCCACTGTAAATTGATGAGTCAATTACTGCGCTTAAATTAAATAAAAGTCTAGGTACCATAGCGAAGAGCTCATCCGAACAATTACCATGAAAGTATTTATAAAAAAGGCACAGGGAGGCAACCTTACAGCGGTGGGAAAGTGACTGAAGCTGAGCTGCCAGATTAGAACCAATAATATTGCTGATTATTCTTTGGATTTTATCAAGGAGCCCAAGGTAAATATCAGGAGCACTCGACCATATGTGGAAGCAATATTCTAAGTATGGACGAATGGCAGACTTATAGATATGTATGACAGATACTGGAGAGAAAAATATTCTCGCACGACACAGTGAACCCACTTTGTAGGACGGACAATAAAGAACAGGACTACAAGGATACAGAAGATGACACTTGACACTATATTTAAACTTTTTGAAGATCGTTATTAAGAGAAAAGCAGAAATCCGGATGAGAAAAGGGCGAGAGAAGAAACTGATGGTGTAGAAATTATGGTGATAATTAGCTACTGTGAAATTGTGAGACCTGGCAGCCAATCTAGTACTGCATTGAAAATCAGGAAGAAAAGGATCATTATTGGTCAGGAATGAATGTAGGCGACATTGATTTAATAGGATTATTATATGTTGAGTTTATTAAGAATCTTGTTACGCCTGAGTAACTGTCATCAACATCCAGTTTATGACTACCTTTGCTGTAGTCGTTTGGTAACTTGTCGGTACCAAGCCATGACTTTTCACCCGATTAATATGACAGGCAGCTAAAGACATGTATCACTATGGTTGCAGAAAAATAAAGCTAGCCAAGAACAATGGAAATAACAGTGACAAAGAGAGATAGCCATTTGGACAGATATAAATAGAATGCTTTTTTGGGTGGAGGTAAACATCAAAAAAATGTCGGTCAGAAAATAATGAGAGCTTTAATCTTTTAACTTAGAACCGGTACAATTAAAAAAAAAAGAGGAAAAAGAATAATTTTCATTTTGTTTCATTCGGAATCGAATGCGTTCTTCTTATAGATTTATTTACACTATTTACATTATTCGGACTATCATCCTCATCTTTGTCGCCATATTTATTACAACGTTTCGGCCGTTGTACGCTCCGGCCTTCTTCAGGTGGTTGGAATGTCGAACTAAACACTTTATTTCGGTCACTGGAGTAGACTGTTCTAGTTCCACGTGCCATGTCTAATGGATGTCAATTATCAGTTATCTCCTGTTAATTCCGCTTGGAGAACGTGCACTCTCTACTGTCAATGTCCCATAGCTGCTACAGCTATATTAACAAAAATCGATTATTGCTGCTGTATCTAGGCTGGAGCCAAAAAAAAAAACAAAACAAAAAAAACAAGAAAAAATAAACAAAAAACGAATCAATCAATATACACAAGTCTACCGAATAAAAGTCTCGAGACTAACTCAATGTAGAGAGTTACTATTAAAAAGGTCATAAAATGGTTATGGTGTGTGATATGAATGAAAATGGAGATGGTAGGAAATGAATATTATGAGGATAAGGAGGATAGATAACGATGAGTCTTTACTTACAGGGTTCATGGAAGCATCCACGCGGGAGTCATTTCCACCAAGTGGCAGTTTTTGCAGATTATTTAAAGGCAGAAAATATTTTTTTAGATTATAAGATTTATTTTTTAGGATAATACTGATTTAGTGATACAGGCCTTACTAATTAACCCATAGCTGGGGAGGAGAAGATTCATAAATTTCCTAAGAGTATTTGCGCATAAGTGAATATAATTAACCTAACGGGAATTGGAGTTCGGCTCTCCGTGGAGCTGGTTATAAAAAACATACATTACTTATTTACTTTTACGTGACATATAGATCACCTGACAGAGCTCATTGCTGCAAGTAAGGGATTAGCCAGATCATCCCATCTGCTCGAATTTTTGCTCTTTAATTGATATAACCCTTTTTTTAAAAAAATAAGACTCAACATTAATACGAAGAGGAGTTCACGAATAAATACAACCCCCCCTCCATACGGATCATCAAGACTGGGTTTTTGATAAACATTTACTGATTTATTTGATTGATTCCTGTAAATTTCCAATGCCATCTCAAAAGGTATCACCTTAGACAAAAGAAAAAAAGGCACTCATAGAAAATGGGTTGACAATGTCACTGGTTTGAAGTGGAAGATAATTCACAGAGATTGGCACACAACCGAGTCATATGGAGGGATCTGTTCAGGTGCGCAACGCTCCTACGACCACACCCAAGACGACAAACTACATCCAACAACAAGGCCTCTGATCAGGAAGTTTAAAGGAACGTAGAACCACCTCTTAATTGCTGGTGTTCCCAGGTCTACCTTGACTCCAGAGTTTCGTAGACGGACCTGTCCATCTACTCTTCAAAAGCTATCAGCAATTTACTGCTTATATTTTTTGATTTTTCTTTTTTAAGCACTCATCATTCGTGTAAGATACATCATCACTGGGTGCTCCATCCTTTCGGCCTTATGCTACATCTAAGATACGCTTAGAAAATCACCATATTCGGGTGGACAAGGCAACTAAAATAAACAAAAAAAAATCATGTTTTGAAGAGTTTTATTGAGACAGAATCAAGGAGTACGAGTTTTGGTCAATTACATAATTGAAAGAAAGCAAAACGAAAAATAAAAATTAAAAATGTCGACAATGTCAAAGGAATGGAAAATTGCCAGGGAGAACTGGATTTTTCAAGAAACGAGCGAATATTTGTATTTTGTGACAGAAGTTAATAGGGTTGCAGATTATACTGCTTTGGAGAAATTACAAGAAAATTGTTTTTTCTTTTCTTTTTTTTTTTTTTTAGTTGTACTTAATAAAAAGGAAGGATTGTAATTTGTAAGAAATCTTGCCTGTCCCCACCCTCTGCCTTTAACAATTGTTATCATTCAAAATAAGCAACTGATTTAATTCAGCTACGATGGTTCGTTGATCCATACCTTTGTCCCACTGCATCTCCCCTCAGCACTTAAGAGCCCTTTTGCTGCCTTGAGAACCTTGTTTTAGAAAAAGAAAATTCTAGATTATCACCCAAAAGTGAAAGTTGGTTGAATTTTATTCATATTAGATACAAGAAATAAAATGTATAGATTAAAATATAAAAAAGATAATAAAATGCATAAAAAATATAAAATAATATGAATAAAATAAATATTTCTTGGGAATTAAATATCTGATAATTATACAAGCAAAATAATAAGGTAATGAGCCTAACTAACACCGCACCAAGAATGATTCCCATTGGAGACATTACAAAAATAGTTATAATGGTGGCGATAGCAGTGGGATATTAGGGAAGAGAAAAAGTATTTATTATACTGATGGGGGGGGGTGATGCTGATTGGAGGGGTGGTGATTGATAGCATGATTAGTATCATTAGTGCTGGGGGAGATGACGTGTAAAACGGGGGACGTTGTCCGCACTCCCAATAATAACCCCCAGTGATGTTGATATGATAATGTGAGTTATTAGATCGAAGTGGGTGACGTGAAAGAAAGAAACATGGAAAAGAAAGAATAAATGAAAGGAAGAAATATTGAAAAGAAGGGAGACAGAAATATGGGAAGAGAAAAAGAGAAAAAGAAAAAGAAAAAAGAAATGTGGAAGAAAGAAAGAAAGAAATGTGGAAGAAAGAAAGAAAGAAAGAAAGAAAGAAAGAGAGAAATATGGAAGAAAGAAAGAAAGAGAGAAAGAGAGAAATATGGAAGAAAGAAAGAAAGAAAGAAAGAAAGAGAGAAATATGGTAGAAAGAAAGAAAGATAAAAATATGGAAAGATAAAAAGAAACATCGAAAAGACGATAGAAAGAAAGAAAGGAAGAAAGAATGAAGGAAAGAAAAACTATACAAAGGAAGACATAAATAGGGGAAGAAAAGAAGAAAAATAGAAAGAAAGGAAAAGGAAGGAAATAAAAGAGCCAGAAAGAAAGCAGGAGAATGAAAAAGGTAAAATAAGAAAGTTCGAAGCAAAAAATGAAAGAAAAAATAAAAAGAAACAAAAGAATATGTGAAAAAATAAAAGTAAAGAAACAAGGAAAAATTTGGAAGAAGGGAAAGGAGGAAAAATATAGAAAGAAAGAAAAAAGGAAATATAACAAGAAAGAAAGAAAAAGAAAATATAGAAAGAAAGAAAGAAAGAAAGAAAGAAGGAAAAAAGAAAATATAGGAAGAAAGAAAGAAGATAAAATAAAATATAGAAAGAAAGGCAAAGGAAATATAAGAAGATAGAAAGAAAGAAAGAAGGAAAGAAAGGGAAGATAAAGAAAGAAAGGGCAGAGTAATAAAATAATGACAAAAACGTAAGGATGAAAAAGAATAAGAAAACAGAAAAGAAAAATAGAATGAAAGAAAATGAAGAAGGAAAAAAAGAAAAAAAAAGACAAAGAAAGAGAATTACGCCTTTTCACAAGTCACGTGATATTACTTTCTTTGCTGACTGACCAACATTCAGTTGTCTTAGTAACCAACAAGTAGAGAGAGAAGGAGGAAGAGGTGAAGAGTGAGGAAGTGTGGGTAAGTTCGTAATTTATGGTTGTTGGCTGACTGATGTCCGGTGACCAGGTCGGTGCATGACTAGTCTAACGCCACTTGTTCAGTGAATGAAAGTTTGACGAATGTCAATGTCCAGCCATTCTCGACTGCCTATTTTACCCATCTCTTCGCCGCATTCTGTCTCGACCCGAAACGATTAGTTCGTCTCACCCCGAATTAGACACTGACCACACCTAGTGTCCCCACCAAACTCGTCCTTTGTGCACGGGCCATAGTCCCATGACCAACCCTTACTTATACGCTCTGCAGACGACACGTTTTTTTTTTCACTCAGGAATTTTTTTACGACTTCTTTCAAAGAAAGAATAAAATCTTCTACCTATTGCTCTCTCTCTCTCTTCCCATGTCACTCTCTCTCTTTTTTCTTTCTTGATTTTAAACACCTTTTTCCAAAGTAAAATAACTTACAATTAATTTTTATAAAGGCATTTGTATTGTAAGTTGCAACATTTCAGAACAAATTTTTCAATAAATGGCATTTGAGCACGTGATTTCGTTTCACACGTGACTGTGATTTATGAAACAGAGATATTCTGAAAACCGGTATAACGATATAAAAGTCGATTATCTCCTTTTGGACGGCAGCTTAGTGACGTCACTTCATAGAGTGACGAAAGTGACTAGTCCCTCAGTCAGCTTCCAGGAGACAAATCAAGCAGTTGCCTTTTTTTTTTTAGTCCGGGCTCCTCGGCTTGGGCTGAATAAATCTGCCCTCACACACAGCCAGCATACAAGTCCATGGCGCCGTTTTCCTATGGAAATATATCTTCACCAGGTATAAAAATTATCTCCGGCTCGCAATCCTCAATGTGGGAAATGACTCGCCGTTTCCCGTTTGAGAAGAATATGTCCTCGCTAATGACATAGCAGATAAATCCGGCCCACTTGAACCTGAATCCTAAATATGGCTTCTCCAGACACATAGTCTAATACCCCAGTAGACATAGTTCCTGTTGGGAATTATAAGTAAGTCCCTATTTTTCGTTCTCTTTTCAAATGCTTGTTGTGTAGACATATGTTATAATTTCTCTGTGTGGGGCACGTGTAAATATGTGTATGTAGTTTTGAGTATGGCAGTTCTATAAAACTCTCTCTGAGTACAAACCATATATGCCATTCCTTTTCTTTCAATTTTTCTAACCCATTATCGGGTCACCACGACATGATATTATTAACCTCCATTACCAGCATATTAACGCATTTTTCATAAGATGTTTTTACGTTAGAAGTGAAAATAGAGGAAAATGAGATGTCTTTTTATTTTCAGAAAGGGGAGAGGTCTGTACAAATAGCAAAAAAAGTCATGTGCTGTTTGTGGAGGTGGTGCCATAGCTGAGAGTACTGTTTGTAAGTTGTTCATTTCGTTCAAAAGTGGAGATTTTCATCTGGAATACAGAGAATGGTTAGGACTGTAGTCGTTGCGGATGACCAAATCGAAAGTTTGATTAAAAGTAATTCAGGTCACATGACACGGGACATCACATATATACTCCACATATCTCATATGAGCGTCGTGAGGCATTTGAAAAAAAACAAAACAAAAAAACACTTGGCGATGTGAATCGCTTAAGATGTTTGGGTGTCTCATGATTTAACGGAACAAATTTAAAAAAGATGATCACAAGCGTTGAAAAGTGGATCGTTTACAGCAATGTGGAACGAAAAATCTCCTGGTGAATACGAAATGAACTACCGTTAAAGACTTCAAATTTTGCAAAATTTGCACCCGAAGATGGTAATACTGTGTATCTAGGGGGATTGGAAGGGTTTGTGTGTATTATGAACTCCTTTCGCAAACTCAGACGTTGAATTCGAACAAGTACTGTTCCCAATCGATAAAAGGCAGTAATCAATGAAAGGCGATTGGAATTGGCGAATCAGAAGGGGTACATTAGAAAAACGTTAGGGATCGTGTTTCTGCAGACCCGAGAGATAATGGTACAGCCTGCTTGCTATATCCTACTACCCAGGTGCACTCACTTGACCTTTTACCTTCGGGTCGCCAGCTATTTCAATCTCACCCCCCCCCAAAAAAAAAACAAACCGAGAAACAACTTCCCAAGAAAAAAATAAAAAGAAACACAAAACAATAAGAAACAAAGCACAAAACAAAAAGCACGAAACAAAATACAAAACAAAACAAAAAACAAAACAAAAAACAAAACAAAACAAAACAAAAAAGCAAACCAAAAAACTTAAAGAACGATCACTGGCAGTAAAAGAAATCGTTTACAACAATATGAAGGGAAAAACAAAATGAGCCACAGTTAACAACTCAAAAAGCCATTAGTATACACATATATACACATATACACACACATACACACATACACATACATATACATACACACAAATGTGTACATATGTTTATACTAATTCCTTATAATAAGACAGTATGTATGTATGGAGAGGGAATATACATATGCGTACGCATGCTGACAAAAACACAAAAAATGCAAATAGATGTAAGAACACACAGGGTTCATTAAAAGATAAAAATATAGATATCTTTTTCACCCTTTCTCGGACCAGCCTTAATTGTTTTATTACCCTTCACGCAGAATTCTTTTACTGCCAGTTCAAAGAAAACATCTGGGTCACTAACACACAAAAAAGAGAATGTCTAATATCGAGAATATTTAACATCGAAAAACAAAAGAAAAATTAATTCCTTTTAATAATATGTGGAAATATCCACTGTTTGCCTGATGAAGGTCGCGAGACCAGTAACCCGTGTAGTAAAATTATGGAAAATAAAGCATAATATACTTAAAAAAAAAAAATCCACATTACAACCAAAAACGTTTGCGATTTCTCACTTTATTTTAATATACTTTTCTCTCGGAATTACTATAACCTCTTCCCTTTATATATATATATATATATGTAAAAGATTTCGTACATTGAGTGCTGGTAATAAAATAGTGCTCGATGTAATATAGAAGAGCTAATAATTATATACATATACATTTTTCCTCACCGGTGGCACAACTTGGATCTTCATGTAATGACAGTGTAATATATGGACTGAGGCAACATTACGTTAATCAGATATTTTTATTAAAATTGAAATTATGTAACGCTCAGCCTCTAATCAGCACCTGAAGATTGCGTTGTGTATGAAACTCCGAGTTGTGCTAGCGGTGAGAAAATATATATTATTAACATATATATATATATATATATATATATATATATATATATATATATATATATATTAAATTGTAAGAGTTTTGAGTGCCAAATTTGATAGTTCTTTTCCGTAGTTTACTAGTGGAAAGGCAGTCAGGTTTTTGCCATAAAACGCTCGATATCAAAAGATAACGATAGCGCATTAATAGAATTGATGTGGAGAAACTTGTCACTTAACTGAGTGGTGTTATTTCAGTCATATCGACTTCGAAGTTTCGTGAGTACATTGTTGTAATGCCTCCACTCTTCAATGCTATTGGCTATTGGGAGAAGCCAATAGCACTGAAACAGATTGAAAATGATATGAGGATTTTACTTGAATTCGATACAAAAAAGCTGGGAAAATATTTTCAACATTAACTAAGAATTATAAAGAAAAGATACAGAATAAATATTAACAGCTTTTTAAAAAGTCACTCATTTTCTTTCTTTTTTAATCACGAGAAACATCAGCTTAGGGAAAATCTATTGTTCAATATTTAAGCATACACACACATACACACATATTTCTTTCTTTCGTTTTTGGATGCGATGAAGCATGGTAAGGCGAAACGAGCAATCAAATCTATATAATATATATATATCTACACGGGGCGATGGGTAAATTGTTGCCATTTTATATTTTTAATTTTGCGCATGCGCGTTGTTTGTTTTTGATTTTGTCGACTGCACATTATAGTAGGATCAGTTAGGGACTGTCTCTAAGAGCACCATATAAATAATATATATATATGTAATATATAAATAGTATATATAAAAATTACATACATATATATATATATATATATATATTTATATTTATATACATACACATTTTACATATACATATATATATATATATATATATATATATATATGGCAACAATTTTTTATAGTGTAAATTTAGATTAAAAAACAATAAAACTTATTTGTTTAAGTTTTGTTTTTAAATATGACTTTCATGAACTATTAACACCGTCATAAGACAGCTGATATACACAACACACATTCGATCAAAAATAAGAACTAAATTCAAGAAGAAACATAGTAAAAGACATTGTTCCTTTTCCCACTAATTGTATCAAACACAGTCCAATCCAGCGACAGGAAGTGAATGTGGACCTCGAACAGATCCAATGAATTATCCAATGAATATCGTCCATAACATTCCATCTAATTCATATTCCATATTGTATTTGTAGCTGATAAACTTTCGGATTCTGCACCGAATCGTAAATAAAAATACAATAAAATGCAATAAAACTAAACCATTATTTAATTAGAAAAGCTTTTAATTGCTTTTATGAATAAGATATATTATAGACACTATTATTTTAAGAAAAAAAACTTTTCGATGAACATGAATTTTACAAGAATTGTGTTTTTTATAATTTTAATCAGAATAACTTATAAAGTTTGACATCTTGTACTGGTTATGTCATATTGTCATGTAAAGACTGCTAGGTGGGAAAGCTGATTACAATTCAGCGACCCCCAATATTTTAAAAAGAAACTGGAATCTTTTTTGTGTGTATAAACTGGCCGATTTTTGTAAATACGGACGTCTATACACAACATTATTAGAAAGTAAGAGTGGTAACTATAGTAAATTTAAAACCAAAGTGACTAAAATTCAATAAAACATTAAACCACGGAGAATAATTTCATAATTTTTAAAGATTACTGAGCATTTAAAAATCATTTTAAAAAGTGCCCACGTTATATTCCTCAAGTAATTTTACAGATATGTCCACCGTAGAAGAAAATTAGATAAACTTCCATCTAAAAGTCAAGCTGACAACATTTTAAATAAGCACCTACCTTTGTGTTAAAAATACATTTTGTGATATTTTAAACTAATTACTAATTAAAAGTAATATTTGTTTCAAAAAGATTTTTAATAAAAAGAATTACATTTTAATATTTTTAATAAAGGAATTACAATATACAAAACATTTTGCCTATTGTAAATTTAATCTATCAGCTTGAAATTAAAACTAAAATAAAAGATTCAAGTAAGATTTTTCCTTTTTTAAAATTCATTTTAAACCTAAGATATCGCGTTTCTTTGGAGGTAACTGTATATATATATATATATATATATATATATATATATATATATATATATATATATATATATATATATATATATAAAGTGAACATTGAAGTCAACACTCAAAAGGCGTGATGATTGCGTTCAGCATGAAAGTTTGTCGCCTCTGAGTGTTGACTTCAATGTTCACTTTATATTTACATACGCTCAGTATCTGATATTGAGCACTTTATTCCATAAATATAGCATACCTTAATACTATATATATATATATATATATATATATATAACCTATCAAATAAGATAAGCTTGCTTCCTTTATTTTCTGCTGGCAATCTCTTGCTGAATTTCAGAAAGTTACTAAAACAAGCTTTAACGTGGAAAATAATATCTGTTGATATTCAATTGCATTTAAATGTAGTCAACATTAAAATTCTAGTTTGGGCTGTGGTGTAATGGTTAGCAACTTTATTTTGCTAAAATAGGTACGACTAAATAGTGAGTTCGATCCTCACTGGGTGCTTCATGCTTTCGTCCATTTGACACATCAAATCTACGCTTAGAATATCGGTATTGGGTACCTCAGCTTGGTGTAATAGTTAGCAAGATTGTCTCGCTAGATCAATTACGTCCGAATAATGAGTTCGAATCATCGCTAGATGCCCCATATTTTCGGCCTTGTGCCACATCTAAGCTACGCTTAGAAAATGACCACTGAATTTCAAACTGTAATTATCTTTTCATACTTCCCTGTCTTTTGAACTTCACTCATTGGAAGGAATACGACTTTTGACGTATTTCTTTACTAAATCCTCTGATATCACGACTTTACTGTGCTTTTTAGTCTATGTTATTACCGGTAAGTCAATCGACGCCTACTTAACACCATTGAGAGTAACTATTTGTTTCACGTGAATAATTTAGACGTAATGCACATGCTCTGTATATGAAATATGCAGATGAGAAAGGGGCTCTTATGCAGGAAACTACAGGCCGTGGGAATGAGTTTTTCAAAGATGTTTCATAAAACCAAAATTAAGGGCAAATTCTAAGATCTCTCTCTCTCCCTCTCTTTCTCTCTCTCTTTCTCTCTCTCTCTTTCTCTCTAGTTCTATCACTTTCTTTCTCTTTTTTCCTCTCTTGTTATCCTTTTCTTTCTCTGTTTCTATTTTCTTTCTTTCTCTCTACTTCTTTTCCTTTCCGTTCTTTCTTTTTCGTTCTCTCTCTTTCCAGGATTGCTTGAGGGCTGAGACATTAGCAATTTTGCTCTCAGCATCGATGGCAGCTGTTGCAAATGTAAGATTTTGAACACTGATTCTTTAAATGTTTGCAGCACTCAATCCGCTTAGCCTTAATAGTCACCGAATCCTTGTAAAATCACATTTTTCTCTTATCGATGTCGACGAAAATGCGATGAATATCTCAGTCACTTGAAGTCTCGTAATATTTGGTATGTTTAGTGTATGAAACATGTATACAAAGCGAATAATAATTATGGGACAGAGATAGTATTATTATCATAGTATACGGCGACACAGAGAAATATTAAGTAACGTCGGTTGTCCGTACGGTGTTATTATATTCGTCGTTCTGTCGAGAATCAATTATTGCAAAGCAAAGATTGAATGAAGCACAATATATATATATATATATATATATATATCAGCAAATGTTTTGTGGAGAAAGAAGCGAATCTTGATAACATCAAAGATGAATGAAGCACACTGGCTCAAAAAGAATACAAAAGCAAGCATGACAGGGTAAGCACACTGACATGATGAACTGTGCAAATGATTTGGATTCGGCCATTTAAAATAATGGTTTGGCAAAGATAAGAAGTTGTTTTAGTAGAATGTTAAAAAACGACTCCGTCCAATAAAAATCATCGGACCTGGTCGTTGTGAAAGTCTGAGAGATCGTAAATTCTGCGAAAACTCAATAATAATATGAACACCACCCAGACCCGGTTACGGAGATTGAACCTGTTACAATTCTATGGGACTACACAATACACACTGACAGAACAATCAAAGCCAACCGCCCAGATATTGTTATTAAAGACCACAAACAAAAAAAGTGCCTCCTTATTGATATGGCAATCCCTGCTGACTGCAATGTATATTTGAAGATATTCAAAAGGTTGTCAAAATACAAGGACCTTGAAATAGAAATCTCGAAAATGTGACATATGGGAACATCAACAATCCCTGTTGTAGTTGGAGCCCTAGGACTGGTTGGAAAAGATTGCAGTAGACTAATCGAAGGGATTCCTGGAAGTCCATGCCTCAAGGAGATACAAAAAATTGTTCTGACAAGTACAGCCCACACTTTACGAAGGGCTTTATTTTTTTTTTTTTTGTCAGTGGAAAGTGTCATAATGCCATTTCTAACCTTAGGTTCCTGGCCGGGACCCGGAAAGAAATGTGTAAACGCCAGAAATCAAAGGAAATAAAAATAATAATAATAATAGTAACGATAATAACAGTGTTAGCACCAACTGAATATAAAACCCGGCATGATAGAGTAGGCCAATATCTGCACTTTTATATGCCACATCCAGAAACTGTTATGAACACCACCCAGACCCGGTTACAGAGAGAGGACCTGTAATCATTTTATCGGACTTTACAATATCCACAGACAGAACAATCAAAGGTAATCGCCCAGACATCGTGATCAAAGACCACAAGAACAGGATGCGCTTTCTTATTGACATGACAGTCGCTGCAGATTATAATGCATTTCTGAAGATCTTCAAAAAAAAAAAAAAACAAAACCAAAAAAAACTATCACAGTATAAGTATCTTGAAGTGGAAATCTCAAAAATGTGGCACATGAGGACATGAATAATTCCAGTTGTCATTGAAACCCTCGGATTGATTGGAAAAGGGTCCGATAAACTCATCGAAAAGATTTCTGGTAGCCCATGCCCTAAAGAAATGCAAAAGCAGGTACTCACAAGAACAGCTCACACATTAGGAAGGGATTTATCTATGTAAAATATATGTGACTTTCTTTTTTTTACAGAAAGGTCGGATGTAGTTTATGTCATTGAAGCACGACAATCTCTGATCCTCACTGGGTGACCCATACTTTCAGCGTCCTGGGTAAGACGTTAAACTACGTCCAGTAGTAAGGCCTCTGATCAGGAGGTTTTGAGGAGCGTGGAACCACTCTTAATTGCTGGTGTTCCCAGGTCCACTCTGACATGGGGTGGTAGCACCTGTTAGGGTCCCAACTATGGGCAAATACTTAACTATTACCAGAAATCCTTTTTTGAAAAAAATATTACCAGCAATACAATTTTGAAGGAAATATATTACCAGAAACAGATTTTTGACAAAACAAAATATTATCAACAATAAAAAAAATTGTCGGCATTAAATAACCCATTGAGGTTGATATGCCGTAAAACAAAATAAACCAAAATAAACCCTACTTTCAGCCTTGCACCACATCTAAGCTACGCTGATAAAATTGCCGACTCACTGAAGCAGGAAGACCTGACCTTATTGTGAAATATAAGGAGAGCAGTAAGTGTAAAATTATCGATTTTACTGTTCCATATATTACAAGAATGGACATCAAAGAACTTAAAAGATAGAAAAATACCGGTTTCTGATTAGGGAATTGAAAAAGCTATGGAACATGACAACTGAAGTAATTCCTGTAATAATGGGAGCACTTGGAACACCACCTAGACACTCAAAAGAGCATTGAGGGAAAATCATAATTGAGACCAAGATGGTAAACCTCAAGAAAACTGCTATTATTTACTCTGCGAGGAATGTTCAAAAACGTTCTTGACTTGTAGGGAGTCTTTTTGAGTCCATTCCTCAAGAATAGAATTTCCAGTGACTACGTGTGTCAATGTTCAATACCAACCCATAAATAAATAAATAAATAAATGTTAATGTGAATGAATTGGAATCCCGGAAATCGATATCCTGGTTAAAATCAAGGAACACTGATCTAGACACACCGAAAAATTTTCTTTTTTTCTTTTTATTAAAACCCCAGGAGTTGGAACCTGTTGCATTTCGGGTGCCAGAATTCATCGGGGTAGGTGGGGGGGGGGTAGCATTTTATCTGACTCTGCATACATTTAGATCCACTTGTTCGGTAGATGCCTACTACACGGGACCCAAAATTTGCAGCAAGTTTCCGTAACTGTTGATTGCGAACGTTCTGGTGACTCAGCCTCCTGACGTTCTACCGATCGAGCAGCCTGTCTGCCCGTCGACGTGTTATGGATGACGTCATAAATGACCCCTTCAACCTAGAAGATTCTTGGCTCTTCGCCCGCTTTTTAGAGAAACCAATTCTTTTATTTCTCATTCTATTTTTCTTTTTTTATTCTTTCTTCCATTTGAGGTTCGAGGGAATTTTTCCCACTTTTCTTTGTTTTCTTCTACAATTTTCTTTCTTTCTTTCTTTCTTTCTTTCTTTCTTTCTTTCTTTCTTTCTTTCTTTCTTTCTTCCTTTCTTTCTTTCTTTACCGGGTTCTTTCTTTCTTTCTTTCTTTCTTTACCGGGTTCTTTCTTTCTTTCTTTCTTTCTTTCTTTCTTTCTTTCTTTCTTTCTTTCTTTCTTTCTTTCTTTCTTGACCGGGTTCTTTCTTTCTTTCTTTCTTTCTTTCTTTCTTTCTTTCTTGACCGGGTTCTTTCTTTCTTTCTTTCTTTCTTTCTTTCTTTCTTTCTTTCTTTCTTTCTTTCTTTCTTTCTTTCTTTCTTTCTAGACCTGGGTCTTTCTTTCTTTCTTTCTAAATGTATATTTTTATTTCTCCTGTGATCCTTAATCATAATTTTATACTTCTATCATTTCCTCTCTTTCTTTCTGTCTTTCTTTCTTTCTTTCTTTCTTTCTTTCTTTCTTTCTTTCTTATAATCAACTTTTTTTTTTTTATATATATATATATATATATATATATATATTCCATTTTCATTTCTTTCTTCTTTGATGTCTCTGTTTTGCACCCGACCGACACCCACAGAGGCAAGCTTAGTTCCAGCAAATATTTTAAAAACTACCACATATGGCATTACTCGACGAGGCCGTTCCTTCTCTACCCACCGGCATCACGAGGATTACTCATTCTTGATTTCTAATCATATTCAATTGACATTGTTAGAATTACTATTCCCAAAGACATTTTCTGACGGAACTAAATTCTGGCCTTGCTAAGAAATTAAATACTCCGAGAAAAAATTAATATTATAAAAATATTTACTGCTTCGAAATTCTATCTATCTATCTATCTATCTATCGTTTGCAGACTCTTGCTCAGTCACAGTTTGTGCTACTACAACAATCACAGAGCAATTCTGTCCTTGATATGCTGAGCGGGCTTTAGTTATATTTTGTTTGCACATAATCTGATATATTCTATGTTTTCGGTGTGAAGTAATGGTTAACAAGCTTGCCTTGCTAGAGTAATTACGACTGAGTAGTGAGTATGATCCTCATTTGGTGCCCCATAATTTCGGCCTTGTGTCACATCTAAGCCGCGCTTAGAAAATCGCAATTTTCTATGTCTGATGTTCATTGTACCATGCAAATGTTGATATCTATGCGACTATGGACAAAGGTTTCGGGTTCTTCTTCTATGTGTCGCGTCCCTTCAGGACATTGGCGATCATGGCTCTCCACATCTTTCTATCCCGTGTGTCTCATAGCAGGTTTCTCCCTTTGCTAAGTTACCTGATCCCCCGTTCCGACATGCATTCACACAAGGTAAATGGCTTGCTGCCTTCCCCTATCTCTCTTGCCCTCAATATGCCCTATGAGTGTTAAGTTTTCCAGGTCTCTTTCCTCATTATGTATCCAAAGAATTGTTGTTGCTGCAATTTTCTTTCTTTTTCTTTCCTTGTTGTTTCCTTGCTCCGTCCATGGAATTCCCAGCATCCTTCTGTAGAACCACAATTCTACTGCCTCTAGTTTTCTCCTCATCCTTGGGGAGATTGTCCAACATTCACTGCTATATAAGAGGATGGATACCACGTAGCAATCCACCACTCTTTTCGTTGTTTCTAACGAAATCTTTCCGTTCTTCAGCATTTTTCTTAGCTTCTGGAAGGCATCTTTCGCTAGCCTAATGCTACTGGTACCTTGTAACCCATTACTATCTGCTGGGTTATCGGCGATTAAACCGACTCCCCTGCCGTTTTTCTATTGAGGGGCATGAGTAGACATCAAGCAATATTCAAATCAAGACCTGTCAAAGAGCGGGTGAACCTTCTTGTAGGGGGTCGGCGGCCTTCTAACACAAGTGGGTAGGTTGGGCTTTGTAGTTGTGGATGCAACCAGTGCAGTGGTGATATTGTGCTGCTGGGTAGAGGACTTCCTAGACTGAATCTCAGTTAAACAACTGATTAGGACCCTGACACATAGGGCGTTAATGATCTGTTCGGATGACACCTTGAAACATGAAATCAGTTGTTTAACTGAGATCTTTGTGAACAATGGTTATCCGTTGAACATTGTTCAATCGGTTATTCGAGATGAGACCGCTAGGTTCAACAAAATCAAACCTGCTTCAGTTGGTAAATGTCCGGTCTATCTTCGTTTACCGTGGTTGGGTAGGATTAGTGAATCCTTCGCCAAGCGTATTTCATGTAGTTCACGTGAGTGTTATTTTGCAGCGAACGTTCGTGTTGTTTTTCAAACTAAGTCTGTACTTCCATCTATGTGTAAAGATGTTCTACCCCCCCACCATATTAACTCTGTTATTTACTATTTCAAATGTAGTTGTGGATGCGACTACATAGGTAGAACGACACAGCGGTTGGACGTGAGAATTAAACAACACGTACCTGCGATAATACTAAACAAAAAAAAATTTTCTTTGGGCGATACCATTCGTAACACTTATGGGTCTTCGATTGCAGATAATTTTATAAAGAATCCAACTCGTGCGATGGATTTCAGTGTGAACTGGTTTTCCGTCTTGGCCAGTTCACACTCACTTTTCCATCTCAAGGTGTTGGAATCGCTTTACATCAGGTCCAAGCGGCCTTCTCTTTGCAAACAAAGAGATTGTTTGCTTGGACTTGCTGTTCTGCGCTTCTAGCAGCTTGGTTGGTATAATTTTATCTTTCCTTCCTTCCCTGTCCATTCATTCATGTCACCCATGACAGACTTTTTTCTTTTTTCCTCATAATCTAAATTCCCCGTTAACAGTTCTGACGAGAGGGGACGAAACCGGTCGACTGGTGTGTGTTTTATTTTAAACTTATCATGGCCTGCAATACAACATTTCTAGTTTTTAATGCCTTAATACGCTTTTGTACCGTTTCTAATCTCTCTCTCTCTCTCTATATATATATATATATATATATATATACATACACGGTGTCCATAAAGTTCGTGTGCACTTTAAAAAATTTATAACTTTATTTGTATTTGCGATAGAAATAATCTGTAAAAAATGTTATAAAGTTTAATGTACCTAGTTTAAAGTATAGCTAAAATAACTAATGTGATTTCAGGCATTACTGTAAATCAGTTGGCAAATTTTTTCCGTGAACTGCAAAATCGTATTAGCCTTTGTATTTGCTAATGATGGAGGACATATAGAAACTTAAATAAAATTTCAATAAAACATTAAGAAATATAGATTTACTTCTTTCTAATCCTTTTTACAAATTATTTCTATCGCAAATAAAGTTATAAATTTTTTAAAGTGCACACGAACTTTATGGACACTCTGTATAGACAATGGTTAGAGAGTTCGCATTCTGACCATAAGACCCGGGTTCGAATCTCACCATGGTTAATTTCTCAGGATTTGTCAGGAAGGATACTTCCTGATATTATCAGACTGGAGGGGTCGATCCTAGCGTGTGGCACATTTGGAAAGTGCTTGGAAAACATGCCACGGGTTGACCCAAGACTTGCGAGTGAAATTGGGTAGATGGAACCCTTGGAGACCGTCGATAGCTGTGCTAGCACGAAGTCACAAGTCATCGTAGCCGAGGGCGTGCTGGCCTTGTTCAAATTGTTGATCACGCTAGATAACACGGTCTTTCCCAGAAACTGAAACTAAGGTCTGCTCAGCATAGTTGCAGTATAAACCATAGGTGGGCTCTGTGGGTGTTGAATAAATACAAATGCGCCTGAGAAAGCGTCTGCAATAGGGATTGGTTAGCCGCCCTAGTAGTTGAATACGAGTGGCCAGCTATATATATACTATGGATATATTAATGTCTAGGTTAGGAGAATGTAAACTGGAAATATTCTCTCTATCCTACCCCCACCTATTAACTCCATGGATTTATTTATTCTGGTTTCTTGAGAGCTTATATGGAGTTGTTCGTTAAAAGAAAATACCTATATTATAATGTAATATAATATCAATAATATATAATATCAACAATATATAATATATAATATCAATATATATATATATATATATATATATATATATATATATATATATATATTAATATGAAAAATTTCTCAGAGTTAACCTGTAGAAGGAAAATCCTTGAGAGTGCCGCCATTGATTATTACCCAAATATTAATCTACGCCCAGGCTTTTTCCCTATTTCATCTTTCTTAACAGAATTACTACGCTCCCAAGCAAACGTACAAAGAAATCAAAAGTGGTTGAATCAGTCGACACAGCATTAAAAACAATATCTCCACACGTGACAGTAATTGATGTAATTTTCAGTTAACAATATGAAAATAACGTTCTCTAAATTCTTCCAGTTGCTAAGGACATTTTGTTTTGTTATTATTAGTTACTTTGTATAATAAATTAATTTCGTTTTTGCCTTGAAAAAGTCTACATTGGACGAAACGCATCGGCTACCATTACAGTTTTCCTATTGTCTTTTACATTTATAAATATATATTAATATATAATATAATATATAATATCAATAATATACAATGGTGGAAATAAGTATAAGACACCCCATGAAATTGTTAATAATTTTTTTTATTACTGCACAAATTCCTCTGAAAATTTATGTGTGATACCTACATCCGATGGGTATAAGTATACATATTCGATTTTATAACAACTTTCCACCAAAAAAAAGTTATTAACAAAACTTTGTTTTCGAGGGTGGAAATAATTATAAGACAGTTTTGAAAATTTGCATATCTGGTTTACTTCAGAATGCCAAAGGAAGAATAGGTGCATGGACAGATTATAAAAAAAAGACTCTTATCATGATTTTAAGCCACGTGAGTCCTATTTAAACATTTCATAATTGAATACAGTTACTGCAAAATGCTTAGGAACTCTTCCCTTAATGAAAATGAAAAAGGGCAAATTTCTGCCTATAAACTGGAAGGAAAATCTATAAGTTTTATTGTAACAGAACTGTCAAGGTGCCGAACAGTTGTGAGAAATTATCTAAAGGACCCTGAATCGTATGGCACCAGAAAAAATCAAGGTCGTCTACCTAAAATTACAAATGCAGCTAGACATTGACTTTTTCGAAAAACATTTGACAATCAAGCTCAAGAGATGTGCAAAACCTCAGAATTTACCCATCACTCTAAGAAGAGTTTGTCAACTTCGCCATGAATCGCCAAATCTCGTGTATCGAAACAGGAAGACAGCCTCTCAAAGGAGAAATGTGAAACCGTGGTATTTTCTGATGAGAAAAAAGTTTAATTTGGATGGGCCTGATGGCTACCGGTGTTATTGTCATGATTTAAGAAAAGAGAAGCAGCTGTTTCAAAAAACCATTTGGAGGATGATCTGTTATAGTTTGGGGAGCTTTTACTGCGTCTGGAAAGGCTGATTTAGTAGTGATGGAAGGGAAACAAAACTCTTCTCGATATATTAATGTGTTGGAAAAAAGGCTTGTCCCATTTATGAATCATCTAAACACCAATAATGCCATTTTTCAACAGGACAGTGCAGCCATATACACTTCTAAGCTAATGAAAGACTGGTTTAAAACAAAAATATTAAAGTTTTGGACTGGCCCACTAAGTCTCCAGATTTAAACCCAATAGAAAATTTGTGGGGAATTTTGTCAAGAAGCGTATACAAAAATCAGAGTCAATTTGAATATAGAGAAACTTTAAAATCTTGCATTAAACAGTATTGGAATGAAATTCCATCTGAAACTCTCAGAAAACTTATTGATTCAATGCAAAACAGGTGTGTTGAAGTATTACAATTGAAAGGGAATAAATGTAAATATTGAATTTTGTACAATTTTGCTGTTAAATATAAATTTTCAAAACTGACTTATGCTTATTTCCACCCTCGAAAACGTATATTTCTTAATAACTTTTTGGGTGGAAAATTGTTATAAAATCAAGTATGTATACTAATACCCATCGGATCTAGGTACCACACACAAATTTTCAGAGGAATTTGTGCAGTAATAAGAAAATTATTAACAATTTCATTGGGTGTCTAATACTTATTTCCACTACTGTATAATATACATACTTGTGAGATTGAGGAACATTTTTGTATTCAATACTAAACTCCTCATCTCTTTCTGCTGGGAATGATGTAGCAGTTTTTATCTTTATTTGACCTTTGCTGAACTCTAGTTACCTCGGAGATTTTTCTATGTCCTGTGACACTATTTAGCTATGGTAGTTGGCTAACTAATTAAGCATGGAAATTAAAGGCGAGAAATACTTAAGGCGAGAAAGAGCTATAATGAAAGACACACCGAGCGACATAATTTTCTTTTTAAGAAAAGAAAAATGTGTAAAGATTTTATTTTCATTAACGAAGAAATATATTTTTTCGCAGAAGACAGAGAATTCGTAAGAGACGCAGGTTTCGGATTCTGTCAGAATTATTTAATGTTATGACGCAACAAGGAAAACAGAATTCTAAAAGATAAACAAAACTGGGCCAAGCATGCGACGGGGAAGGAATTTCAGTGAGATCACCCTAAAAGATTAGCCATTAATTATCTTTCGGAGATATCATTTGGTTTTGCTTCTTGTGTCCAAAAGGGGACCCATCTGTTGTATGTCCGGATCTTGTCATGATAAGAGTGAAGTACTAAGTGAAACAGAATACGGATAAAGAATAACAATCTACCACACGCGTAGCAATAATGAAAATTTCAATTCGGTCAGCTGCATAAAAGCAGAATTAAATCGGAATTCGGTTATCTTAAAAAACCGACGAGGAAAGCCATTGTTACTACCTGTTCAAACTGTCACCGCGAACGCGCATCTGCGAATGCGATAATATTGAGACGGGAAAGAGAAAGAGATTTAGTCCCCAAATGAAAATGACCACCCAGTTAATTGTTCAGGAGAATTCCGCTAATCAATTCCAGGTGAGCCCAAGTTAAGATAAAAATTTAATAGTTGCGATATGCGATTCATAAGAATTCTGGCCGATAGAAAAGAAAGAAAGAAAAGAGAAGATATTTTTTTTTCTTTGGGCGATAATTGTAAACTGACCAGTCTAGCCACACCCACACTGTCGAGCGTTCATTGGCTGAGTGGTGGCGTGAGTGATGTACAAAGGTGAACATATGAGAAAGATGGGTAACTTGTTGACGCCCACTGAAGGGATTGGTATGAGATACAAATATGAGAAAGGAAGAGTTTAGAAGGATAATTCTCCTCCGACTCCTCCCCACAGAAAGGGAAGAACCCCTCTAAAACAGAAAGTAATTGACTTCCAAAAAATGGGGAGTGATAAATTTTCCTCTCCGAAGACAAAGAGAATCTTATTGGGGATTTGGAATTATCGAAGAACCCAAACCACGACAGGCCCCAACCCGGTTTTTTCGGCGTCCATATAAACGAACGACCCCAGAGAGTGAGACAGTTTAGTTTCTGACAGTTTCGGAAAGAGTTCCAGTGAGAGCCCAGTAAGAGTCTCAGTTGGAGACCAGACTCGTAGGAGCTGACCGCAAGATTTCCACGCATTCCGACTTAGACTTCTAACCAAAAGCAATTTTTTTTTAATGAAGAACGACTTAGACTTACACCACCAAAGCAAGTTTTAACGAATATCGCCTGAAGATACCAAAAAGCAGTTTATTGAAAAACAACTTAAGATATCAAGACTCACTTAAGAAACGCAAAGTGTCGCGAATCCATAGAAGCGGGTCGGGACAAAGACTCACTCCTGTATTCAGCAGACAGTTATAAAGATACTTGTTATTTTTCAACACATTTGAACCTCTTGAATTTATTTCATTATTTTTCTTTTACATACACTTGTGCGGTGTCACCTTTGCCTCGGATTCAGCTTGCACTACGGCCTGACACCTGATTGATTTCGTCTACTTAAGATCAAATCACAACGTGGGTAGGTTAGACTAGAGATCAAAGCAGTTACTTCGCTAACCAGACGTAGGAGGAGAGCTGGGAACGACAAAGCTGATATCAAATCTAAGCAGACATCGACCGCGACCAAGACAACCAGAGGGGTTAGTGTCACACATGGTTCCGTGGTAAACCAGATTTCCATCCGAGCCAGCCAAGGGTTAGATCGTCACTGATGGTGCTGCAATCAGCCCAGGGTTAGAGTGGGTCACAGTTCTTTTTCAAGTTAAGTATTATCAATATAGTCAGTCCTGAGTATGATGATAAACTACACCCGGCAGCAATGACTCTGATCGGGAGATTGGAGGTTTTCACGAGCGTGAACCTGGAAACAATAGGATCAGGGTGGTAGCACCTGTTAGGGTCACAGCTATGGGCAAATAGTGAAAACAAAACAAAACACTATAAAATAAGAATGAATAACAATATATTTATCTGTAGTTGAAGGCATATAATTACGTTTAAAATATAATTAGTTAATGCCATAAAATTGTGTTCAAAATATTTAGATTTATGCATGGAATGACCCATAGAGGTGTTGATATACCACGAAACAAAATTAATCAAACAACATGAAAAAAATCTTTCATGACATTAATCCATATAATATCCTAAAATTTCTTAAAGAAATCAAACTGTATACCAAAATATAACTTCAAAACTACAACACAAAACACACACATCACCACCTCTAGTAATTATGTTCACACACATATGTATATGCACAAAAGCTGAGTATCATCTACCATGCATTCAATTGTAACAGCAGAATAACAAAACTACAACATAAAACACACATATCACCACCTCTAGTAATTATGACCCCAGAAACAAACGCTGGGTATCATCTACATTGTGAAAGCAGAATGTTATATATTTTTCTTAAATCAAAACTAGACCCAAATTAAATTTAGGCATTAAATGACCCATAAGGTTTTTACATGTCGTTAAGCAAACATAAAAATACTATCCTTATAGACTAATTTTCAGCCTCCAGTTTGGTTAACCATAAGAAATCTATAAACAGCAAACAAGAAAGCAGTCACCAGTTTTATTAATATCGATTAGACAAGCTTTTTGATTTTCAGAATCTTCAGTTTTGTATTCATCCTAAAGATGATTTACAAAACCTATCCAATTGTTCAGAAAGTAATGTCGCATGTTTGAAGACAGAATAAAAGCACATTCAAATGCAAAAAACATTAAACCAATTTATTAAGGACATAGCCATCTGTACTGACAACAAGAAAAAGCATTATTAAATGAATTCTTTTATTCTTTGTTGAAAGAATCTGGGATTCCAAACGAAACGTCATCGTTTAAGCAAAAACATTAGCGTCGAAATGTTTTGATGAGCAGTTTGTTGAATATGGTAGCTTTCATCTATTACGCGTTCTTGAAATGAAACAAGACAATTATAACAGATCAGGTATTTAAAAAGTGAATCTGGAATGATTAGCCATTGTTAAATGCAAAATAAGTAACAGAAATGTCCAACAAACAGAATTAACAAAGTTTGCAATAAGCAATAACAAGAAAAAGAACATGGCAAAAATAATAGAAAACAAACAATATATGCAAAGCAAATCAAAAATAATAAGGCAAAGCAACAGCAATATGGCAAAAAGGTTGCACACTAAGAATTGGGGTTGACACATAAAAGAAAGTTCGAAAAAGCAAACGTAGTGTTCTGATTTCAAGACAAGACAGTTTAGAACTGAGTCAGATGAAACCGCAAACGGGCGTATTTTATTGTCTAGGAAAAGAAATCCCAGCATGCATTTGTGTGCTTCTGCCTATAAAAGGTGTTGGGGAGAGTGTTTTGCAGTCATTCTTACTAGAAATTGAAACCAACAGCGAGGAAAGGACAATTTATGAAAAATGTATCATGATTTGGCCAACAGAAATTCTTCAGGATTGCAGTGCAGTTCCTCGACTTCGTTTAAAACTCAGATGATAAAGTCTTTAGGTCGGAGAATTTTATTGAGTTTTTCTTACTCAACCAGTTTAGTCCATTAAAGATTTCCATTGAAAGAATTTAGTGGAATGCATTCTATGTGAAAAGAACAATTTTTAAAAGTAGGGAAGTGATTAATTCATTCCATTCTGAATTCTTTTTCTTCACAATTCAAGATTTAAAAAAAGTCACCTGTAATCCGCCATTTTATAAAACTATAAATGATGGCCGAAGGTGGATAAGTAAACAAGTGTTCCCACAATCTGACAACCAGTCTACTGTAACAGTTTCTGTAATTAATTTAATTTGAGTAATCTGTATCGTCAATTGATTGTGACTCTCCAATTTAAGTAACCAGCACAATTAATCAACTAGATCTCTCGAAGCTCTTTATTCAATCTACTGTATTTCTCCAATTTTGATAACCAATCAAATATCACGTTCCAGTCATACAACCATACAATCGATAATGACAAATTGATATAACCAATCAACTGTGACTCTTAAATCTATGTAACTAATGAAGTTTGAGTCTCCAATTTCTATAAGCATTTACAATTCTCCAATCTGTATAACCAATCTAATGTAACTAAGGTGCCACTTCTACTTACCTTGAGCTCCTTAATAAAATCCAAAGAAGAATCAGTAATATTATTGGTCCTGATCTGGCATCTCGGCTTTAGTCAATTTTTTACTACTTTCATGGTAATTGTTTGTATGAGTTATTCGCTGTGGTACCTAGACTTTTTAATATAAGTGCGGTACTAAACTGGCGTTGAGATCTCATCAATTTACAGTTGAGCAGGCTAGATATTGCTGTAAAATACTAAACTAACAGTTTCTTTTCTCGCACTTCCCTCTTGTAGAACTCTCTTCCGGCTCCATGCTTTCTAGCCAACTTTAATCTGCAAAAATTTATATGCAATGTCAATCGCTATCTACTGTTCTCCTGATTACTCTTTCCTCTTCATTATTAATGTTTCTGTTCCTAATTCTTCCACATCCAGTAAACCCCTGTGTCTTAGTGGCTTTACTGCCTTGCATGGGGCGATACCGATCAATAAAAAATATTACCAATTTAAAAAAGCAATCTGGCGTGACTCTCCAGTATGTTAATAGGTACACAAAGTCGATTATAAAGTAAGAGTCCACGCGTACATGGAATAAAGGCAAATTTGTTCAAACTACTTCGGCACTTCTTCATTTGGGGACGCGTCAGATGCAATCTAATTATACTAACCCATACTCGAGAGAGTGATATTACCTGCGGTCGGCTTCACTTAGGCTTGAATACATTGTATTAAACCTTAAACCAGCCGTGCTAGGTAAGTATATATAACCAGTGATTTTCCAGTTTATATAATCCATCTACAGTGATTCTCCAATTTCCATTTTGAAAACCATCGTGGTTATTGTAATAATCAAAATATTGATCTCTAAAATATAGCTCTCCAATCTAAATACCAAATCTATTATGATGGACTAATATCTATATCTTGTCTATTTAGACTCCCCATTATCTGTTATTAATCTACTCTTAATCTTCCATCTGTTAAATATTCAATCTATTATGACTCCCCAATCTAAATAACCAATCTATAGAGATTCTCTATTAAGAAAAACTAATCTACTTTAACTCAACAATCAGTATAACCGATCAAGAGAAACTCTGATACACCAAGAATTATTGTATAATCTCCGTTGACATATCAATGTGTATTTTTTTATAGCTAAGAAAACTTGACTCTATTCTGTATGACTAATCGACGGATGTGTTTATATCTAACAAAATCGTTTTAGTGTCGAATCAGTTTAGACTATACATATGAGCCTATGATCTGTACAATCAAGCTACCATTACACTTTTATCGGTATAAACAATCCACTGTGTTACTCCCAATGTATTAAATCAATCTCCACGGATTATTCAATCAGTAGAAGTAATCACGTGTGATTCTCACATTTGTATAACCAATCAACTTTGATTTAAAAATCGAGATAAAAGATCAATCGACACGCACGGATTTCTATATTCTATTGACTTTTACACTCCAATGTGTCTAGCCAGTCAATAATTATTCTGTTCTCTGTAGAAGCAACCTGCTGTGAGTCTACAGCTGATGTGGACGGTCTACCGTGACTGTCGAATCTGTATAACCAAGCAACGATATTTTATACTTTGTAGAAGCAATTTGATGAGATTCTAAAACATTTGTGGCTATTTTGTTGGTTTGTGATACAGATTGAACTGTTTTAGTAACAGTTCAATCTGTATCACAAACCAACAATTATTCTCTTCGCTGATTTATCATAGATATATGATGGTGTCTCAAACCTTGAATGGCAACCTTCCTGAAGATGTGGTCTCAATAAAAACTCTTTGGCTACTGTGAGTGTTCGAGTTGGCTGTCAAAAAGAGCATACATCCTTGTGAACCCTTGCCTCAAATCATGTTTCACTATGTTGTCAGGTGTATGTGGATAGGTAAACTGAGATTCTTTGTCAGGCAGGGCCCAAGTTGCATTGTGTAAAATTGCTCCTAGTTCTTAACTTAAAAAAAAAAAAAAAATGGCTGTGTGTGTGTGTGTGTGTATATACTTACTTGTCTGTCATCTTTAATGAAACTTGTATAAAAGAGGGACCTCTTTTATACAAGTTTCATTAAAGACGACAGACAAGTAAGTATATTTTTATTTAATGTTTCTTGTGTGTTTGCATAAGTATTTTCTTTTCTGGACATAAAGTGTGTAACAAATTGTTTTCGCATATTTTTTTTAGCCATTATCAAGAATGATTTTTTTTTACATTTATTTTTAACGGAATGCATGATTTTTTTATATATGTAACTAGAGGAATGCTTTTTTATTTTCCAAACATGGTTACCACATTGTGGCCGTGTTCATAGTTGATGTTAAACCAATGTTAGTATAATTTTAACTCATAGAATACGCGTGAAATGGAAATAAAACATCACAAAATTAAAAATACTAACATTTCTTTCTTCTTTTTCCCATTCTCTGATGAAGCTTTAGTAAAAGTGAAACATGTTAAATTGATAAATGTTTTCTATTTGTTCTTAAGATTACCGGCCTGCTAACTGAACGCTCCTTTGTGGCAAATCGGTAAAGGCACGTCAAGCTAAATGTATAGGATACAGGTTCGATTCCTGTCGGAGGACGAATATTTTCTATGAAAATTTCTCGGACATTCAGTAAATGTTGTTTAATACTGTTTATTATAAACAGAGCATTTACTTAAATATTTGTATCTATAAAAAAGAATGTATAAACTTAAAAATGTCTTAGAATAATTGTCGGACTTTGTCCATTTCATATATATATATATATATATATATATATATATATATATATATATATATATATGTGGGAGGTGATTTTTTTCATTAATTATAATTTAATAAAAATGAATAAATATTTGTACTTTCTTAGTAAATGCTTCAGGCATATTAGTAATTTCGTTCTTGTCACTTGCCCTGCAGACCCATTAGTGTCGTAGGGCCAAAATGTGTCCTGCGGCCATAGCAGTATTCACATGTCTTGTATAAGAGCGCCTGACCGATACCGTTTTCTTTATGCTAGTTTCTGAATTCAGTTCCATTCTCCTAAACAAGTTGCCCTGTCAAGGCTAGAAAGCTCACTCAGCCTTGCCATTTAACCCATATCTTCTAGAAGAACAGATGGATCCATTCATTTCGTCCAAGGATATTCGTAAATGGAACGAACTCTATTGAAACTCTAACTTGCATCACAATTTTCTCATTCGAGTCGTTATCCGTTACACTGCTCACATATCCAGTTCCGTTCTACGAACGATTAAAAAACAAAAGGTTCTTCGACAGTTCCCACCAGTTAGTTTTTGAATTCAGAAAATGTTTTAGGTCATCGATAGTTGAGAAAAAATCTCTTCAGCCTCGTTCTGAACCACTGCTTTTTCTGCCATTACAGTTTGTCCTTCGATGAGTGAATAGAGAAATTTGATTGACAAGTGATCAGCTTATGTCAGGGCCCCAACGGAGATAGGTTCAAACCAGGCTGCCAATCATCAAATTTTCAACTGACCTTCTAACAGAGGGGGGAAGGTTAGGTAGTGCAGCCCAAATTAGCTTTAGGCGGCCCAAGGGACCACGTTATCAGTTCTTTTAGCCAACGCTTAATTCATTTGGTTGGGTGTGGGAGAAACAGTGACAGAATGAGAATTGGGAGAAGATACTGAGAAGAGATTTTTGTGCGGCCACACCCTATCCCCAGACATGGAATTGCAGCCATCGGGATTGTCTCTGGGAAGTGGTGACGGTTTTCAAACATAATGGTTAATGTTGCTGACGAAAGAATGTGGAAGATGAGAAGGAGGGCTGGATCGAACTGGGTTTTGTTAAATGATAATAAACATTTGAAGAAAGTATGTATTGGAAATAAGATTTATGTGCTAAGAATGACGAGAGTTAGCCATTTATTCCAAACACACGCATTTCAATACTTACTGAGGTGTTACATGAGACTCAGATATCAATAGATATGACTCAGTTTTATACACACACGCATGCACACACTCTAATATACACAAGCACACATATGTGAACGTTAAAATTTACATTATTTTCGTTCTCATTACAGTTCTGGATATATATATATATATATATATATATATATATATATATATATATATATATATTACAAATTATTAGGAAGATTTTAATTATATTTAATTAATTCATCGAGTCTGAAAGAAACCTCAACAGAATGCAGAAAGCACTGGACGGCCTTTTCGTCTTATATTTGGGACTCATCAGCAGTGCGCTTCCACTACCGAGAATTGAAACCCTGACAGTTAGGTGGTTAAGCAAACATCATACAAGGCCCGGTGGAACAGTTTGTATGATATTTGCCTGATAACCTAACTGTCAGGGTTTCAATTCTCGGTAGTGGATGTGTACTGCTGATGAGTCCCAAATATAGGACGAAACGGCCGTCCAGTTCTTTCTGTTGAGGTTTCTTTCAGACTCGATGAATTAAATATATATAAGTGAACATTGAAGTCAACCCTCAGAGGCGTGATGATTGCGTCTAGCATGAAACAGTCTGTCGCCTCTGAGTGTTGACTGCAATGTTCACTTTTATATTTACATACGCTCTATCTCTGATATTGAGCACTTTATCCCATAAATATAGCACACCTTTATATATATATATATATATATATATATATATATATATATATATATATATATAGATGGATAGATATGTTAGCTCTATCTTTGATATTGAGCGCTTTCTAATAAGTACCGCGCATATAATATATAAATAATTATATATTTACACACACACACACACACATATATATATATATATATTCTGACAATAATAAACGAAAGTAGATGAAATGAACAGAAAAAAATTAAAATGTCGAATTCTTTAAATGATTGCATTAAAAAAAAACAACATGAAGCATATTTCTTTTATGAGAACAGGTGAATTTATTTCATTCTTCGTCGATATTTTCAGAAAATAGCATTACACATGAAAGGCAATGGTGACCCGCTCCGATAGATTTTTAAAATTGCTTTTTGTACCCTTAGATAAAAATTGTTCCCATTTATTTCTTTCCCGACTTTTTCAAACCTCATAAAATATTATTGCTGACGAGAATTCAAAATAAAAGAATTTCTGAAATATGAGCGTCAAAGTCTAATAGTAATAATAATGATAATAATAATAATGATAACTTATTTCAAATCAAAGTGCTATAATCTCTTTTTTAGAACGAAGAAATTACTGATATCTTAAGGGGCATTTGAGGATCACATGACAGTCCGTTGGTGAGAAGACTCAGTTGATGTTTGGGTGCCCTGGGAGGACAACCCTGAATAGATAGCACAAGTGTGTACCGTGTCACTTTTAGGGATGTTATGAGTAAGAACTTTTTATTCGTCTTCTTCACATACTGTTTACATTTTTATATGTGCTTTACTTTATCGGCGTTGTAAAATTTGTGACTAATGCACACACACACACACACAGAGGCATATATATTTTAAGACGTTTTTATGTTTATACATTTTTTATGGATACAAATATTTAAGTAAATGCTCTGTTTTATAATAAACAGTATTTATAACATTTACCGACCTGAATCTCCGAGAAATTTTCGTAGAAAATATGCGTCCTCCGACGAACCTGTATCCTATACGGAACCGTCATTTAGCCTGACGTGCTCTTAACCGATCGAGCCACAGAGAATCGTCCGATTAGCAAGGTCGATTTTACTGCTTTTAAACTTCAATATTCCATGAATCTCTCACGTACATTCATATCTGCTCAAAGCGTATCCAAATGTAAACAAATGACGTCACACATTATGACATGGACAAAGTCCGACAATTATTTTAAGACATAATTTATGTTTATACGTTCTTTTTATAGAGACAAATTTTTAGGTAAATGCTCTGTTTATAATAAACAGTATTTATAACATTTATCGGACTCGATAATGTGTGACGTCATTTGTTTACATTTAGATACGCTTTGAGCAGATATGAACGTACGTTTTATGTGCATAGTTTCTTTGTTTCCAGGTTCCTTCAGTTACTCCTATGTATACTTTTTCTTCGTTACCTGTTGATTTTACCTTGGCTTGGTATATTATGTTATTTTGTAAGCAATTACCGTTTAAGGGACATTCAATCTTTATTCTAC
This sequence comes from Acanthosepion pharaonis, assembly GCA_903632075.3. NCBI lineage: Eukaryota > Metazoa > Mollusca > Cephalopoda > Sepiida > Sepiidae > Acanthosepion > Acanthosepion pharaonis. The sequence goes on from CAHIKZ030004876.1 coordinate 930,111, forward strand.
AGTTACACGTGGGTTTAATTTGTTCGGGTGGTTTGTTGATAGTTTTCCTGTTGTGCTTTTTAATTATTTGTGCCATGTTCTCCGTGCAACTGTAGCTGATTTTTACAGTGTTTTTATTGAATATTTTGTGTAGAGCGCTTGATTCCGGGTAGTGTTTGTTTAAGAGTTTGAAGAATATTTTATATATATATATATATATATATATATATATATATGTATGCATGTATATATACACTTCGGGTAGATGGAACTCGACAGCTCAAGAAGGCAGGTCATCTAGGGGAAGAAAAACCTTGATTTTAAACCTGCAGTCACATCCAAACAGGGAAAAGGTTATAGAAACAAATCCAGACACAAAACGCGGAGTGGAGCCCCGAAGGAGGTTGGCTGTCAATACTGACAACTTTCAGGCAACACTTGAAGCCAAGCCGTCCCTAAGTATAATGTTCGGTCTCTATTCCTTTGTATTTTGTCTGTACGGCGAGCATGTTGTCTGGGTTGCGGACGGCCTGCATATACCCTAGGGAGGTCTCTCTAGTCTCGTAACCAAAGGACTGAATTTTACCCTTTGGATAAATAGATGCTTTCTACCATATATATATATATATATAATGTATATATATATAATGTAATGAGAACGAAAATAATATATAAATTCTAACGTTCACAGCATTAATTCAAAAGAGTGTTCAATACTCATAGAGCAATAATTATTTATTACAATTTTTTCATATAGACGAAAACAATTTACTAACTACAAAGATACAACTTTGTTTCGATGCATTTAAAATTGCACTTCGACTGGTGAGAACCAAAATGTTTATGAATAATTTTGTTTGTAAGCAAACCGCCCGTGGCACATCACTTCCTTTTTTATTATTTGTTTGAAAAAAAAATTAAGAGGGGCCTTATAAGGATAAAAAAAAATGATAGGAAAGGCAAAAGGGTGGCAGAGTGAAAAAAAAATGCTTGTTGATATTAGTTTAGTGAAGGATTGTTGAGGTGTTAAAGTTATGGCCTGACCCGAAATTGTTTTTTTAATCGACAACAACGGTCGAGGGTAGAGGCATAACATTTACAAGTCGAGGTGCAACTAAATGCACCGAAACGAAATTGCATCTTCGTCGTGAGTAAATTGTTTTTGTCTATATGAAAAAATTATATACATATACATACAAATGATTTTGGGTATTTGAATAATCATTAATAATAATCAATCGAGTCTAGAAGAATCCTCAATAATCTTATTTGGGACTCCTCAGCAGTGCGCATCCACTAGTGGGATTCGAACCCAGACCGTTACGTTATGACACAAGCGTCATACCACCGGACCAACAGGCCTCAGTGTCGGAGAAAAAACTAACTAAACCCAGTATAAGGCATCTACACACTAAACCCCGGTGGTGATACTCATGCAAGTACACATAACCCAAGAGTAAGGTCTTCTTTCACCAAACCGCTTTCTCATCTAGACTCGATGAATTACAATGAATGATTATTCAAATCCCCCCCCCAAATTTCTATCCTTACTTGATCCAGCTTCTAATGCTCTGGGGGAAGCGGCCTTCTGCATTCCGTGCTTTCTGCAGTCTGTTGAGTATTCTTCTAGACTCGATGAATGATATATATATATATATATATATATATATATATATATATATATATATATATTCGTTTCTTTTGGGTTATTCCATTCCTTCTTTCCGTATCGTTAAAAGGGGTTAACACATCCCGGATTAACTAATGCTTATAGTGGACCTTGGAGAGCAGAGAAGACCAAGATATTTTCTCTCTTTTTCAAAGCACATCATTTCAGGGACAAGTGACTCCTTTATTAAACCTCAAGATAATTGTTTCCATGATAACTAAAGGACAACCACAACTTACCATCCAAATAAACGGAGCAAAAATTAGAAATTGATGTGATAGAATAACCGGCCACCCCCAATGAGTAGTGGCACTATAGGTGGTAATCACCTATAAGTATCCGTTAGGACAGCGGACAGGAGAGTCGAGCCGGGACCTGTTATTCAGATCTTGGCTGCTGTCAAACTAGCTGCCTTTGGACAGAGAGGAATCCGGACGAAGCTATGCCGAAGGGCAGAATCTCGTGCGGGTAGGTAGAACCTGTTTATGCGGGGTTACGGGGAATTTTTGGCCGAGCCTACGGGCTCGGATTCTCCACATTAAACTCGGCCTTGTGCCACATCCTTCCTTGTGAGGAGGCAGATAAATACCGTCGAGATCTGCGAGACTAACGGCCTTCCGATAGCAGAACGCACACAACTCTACCGACTTGCGACGACCGTGCGTATAACTATTACTTCCTTGCTTGTTGTACTGGTTTCTACTATAAACCTATTACTATTTATCCACTATGTTTGTCCATTCCATATTCCTATTAGCCCGGAATATAACAGAACTAATCCACGCTAAAACGAAAATATGGCTTACACGCTTGACTTTGTTTTATATAGTTTAGATTGTGTGATATGGATATCGACTTAGATACTCTCCGCTCAAATTGTAACTCTCCAATACCAGACGATGTGCAATATTATAGACCAGAAGCTGATAGAAAAAAAAATGAAACTCTTATTTTAATGATAACAAAGTACAGTCACAAATTGCGAATATCCAGTCTTAAAAATGTAACCATTTTGCCTTCATTCTTCGATGCCATTCGTAGCAAATCCCTGATACTGTTTGGAAGAATTTTGGAAAATTCAGTAACGGAAGATTCGATAATTTTGACAAGGTAGGAAAAGTCGGTAACTATGAAATAAAAGTCGACTGAAAATTGATTTAGTAGTGGCGATTTGGGGGCTAAGCTCATCTTCCCCTCCCCTATACTTTTAAATAACTGAAAATCGTGAGGTCCAGATAAAACCCCACTACAACAATACCAGGGCCGTACTTGCAGAAGTGGGAGCTTAGGGGCTAGGTCTCCTTCCCGAATATTTAAAAAAAAAAAAGCATTATTAACTATTGGGGTCGAGATAAAACCCCACTACAACAATACAAGTGCCGTACTTTCTGGAGTGAACTTGCCCCCCCCGATACGTTTAAATAAGTCATGAATTCCAGTCCAAATAAAACTGAAACAATACCAGGGCCGTACTGGAGAGTTAGGGGGTTAAGACCTCTCAGTATCTTTAAATAAATGTTTTTAAAATAAATATTTCTTTAATTACTATACTCTATTGTTTTCAAGCAAAAACCGATTGATCTAAGTTAAAGTTCTCAATGTATTTTCTTTTTAAATTATTATTTTAATAAAAAAGTAGCAAATAAATTAAGTTTTAGAAAAAAAAAAAGCAAAAACTATACAGCCTCATTTTTTTGGATTTTTCTTGAAGAAAAACTTTACTGGTTCAATATTTACAACAACAAATACAATTAACACAACTATATTACATTTTGTTAAGAAAATAAAACTAAACGAGAAACAGCCCCCTTCTTATAAAAACAAAAGCAATAAGTTCAAAAGTAAAACAAAAAAAGTAATGTAATCATAATCTTAGTTATTAATTATGAACTTAATTATAGAGTTATCTGGATTCAAATTTCTTGTAAAAAGTATTTTTTCTTGTAAGTTTCTCTTTAAATAAATATTTGAGAAAGAAGAAATTACAATTTTGGGCAAAAATTTAGAAGTAAGACATCGAGACTTTAGTGATGAAATTTGAAAATCGATATTAAAAATATAACGGGGGTCTTAACCCCCAAATCCCCACCCCAGAACAGTCCTAAAATCAATTTTCAATTGACTTTTATTTCATAGTTACCGAATTTTCCTACCTTGCCAAATTCACCGAATCTTTCGCAACTGAATCTTCAGTTACCAAATTTTCCGTTACCAAATCTTTTGTTACCGAATCTTCAGTAACCGAATGTTCCGTTACTGAATTTTTGTTTACCGAATATTCTGTTACATAATTTTCCGTTACCCAATTTTTGGTTACCGAATCTTCCTTTACCAAATCTTCTGTTACTGAATCTCCCTTTACCAAATTTTCCGTTACCAAATCTTTCGTTACCGAATGTTTAGTTACCGAATGTTCCGTTACCGAAGTTTCGTTTATCGAATTTTCCGTTACTGAATTTTCCATTACCGAATTTTCCGTTACCGTATCTACATCTCCAATCAATCCAGTCTTATTGACCTTTTAAATCTAATATACTGCTAAAAAACGTTTTATTTTAACAGCATCATGTTAAATTTCCAGCTGTAAGAAAAAACCAAAAAACCAAAAAACACCAATGTCGATAAACTTAGTAATTCCGCCAAAATATTATTGTCACCAACCATAATGTGGGCATTTATAAGAGTTTATTTTAGATTTGTCCCCAAATCAACTTTTCTATTCCATGATATAGTATCTTTCATGAATTAACAATAGCAATATCTAATCTCAGAAATTCAGACAAAACGAAGGCCGGAGGCTATATCGTTCGAAACGTTGTGATAAAAGCAATAAAAACGAAGAAATTGATCCGAATGAAACAATGTATCATATATGACCATTATATTAGAATCGATATGCCATGAAAATTCTATTTGTAGTTAATGTCGGTTGCTTTCGACATGAGTATTATTTTCATTTTATTCATGGGAGTCTGCAGTGGTCATTAATTGACAATAAACTGTCGCTTTGTTTTGTCTGTCGTTTGTCTGGTGAAGCGCTTGACTTTTGACACATATCCGTATGTTTCTTTATTTCTTTTGTTCGTTCAACCGATATAGTGGTGTATTTTTTCACTTCTACTTGATTAAACTCCGTTTACAACAGCCGTAAGCGATCCTAATCTCCGTTCCGTGAGAAGGTTTTGCAGCGACCCCCCCTCCTTTCGAAGCTGATGTTTTCACTTTCAACTTGCTTCAAATTCTTTCGCTTTGTCACTATTGCTTTCTTTGTTCGTCTTTATTTTTCTCCTTTCAGCTTGCTCTCCTTCAAATATCTTTTCCTGCCTTTCTCTCCTTTTCTAGATATTTATTATTTAGAAAACTTAACACTCTAGTGTAAGGCCTTTGGGGAAGGATGCAGAGAAGGATGGGTTTATGTCAGTCTTCCAGAGGAGAGGGGTTTGCCTGCATAGAAAATCGACATTCAAATATCCTTTCATATGAGCTCGAATACAGACCTCTTGCACTGGCAGAAAATCAACAAATCCTTTTCTCTCTTCGTCTTTTTAGACTGGTCTGTACCTAGCTGGGTAACCGTTTAGGAATACCAGGTCCTTAAAACTTGGATGTGCGTTGGGGGTGTAATGGTTAACGTCTCGGAGTTAGAAATAAGAAAGCTGAGTTCCAATTCCAGTCAGGTTCGTTATATTCACTTGGAAAGGTATGAATCTACCTCTTCTCTCCCCAGCTATGGGTTAATTAGTAGGACTTGTATCAGTAAATCATTATTATCTCCAAAATAATTCTTATAGGTTAAAAATATTTTCTGGCTTTAAATAACCTGCAATAGGTTGATAAATCGTAAAAAAACAAATCACTCTTGACTCTCGTTTGCCTGACTAAATCTTCACGCTTATTTGTTTCAGTCCTGGGTATGACGATAAACTACATCCGGCAGCAAGGCCTCTGATCGAGAGATTGGAGGTTCTGAGGAGCGTGAAACCACCTCTTAATTGCTGACCCGGTGCGGTAACACCTGTTAGGGTCCCCACTGTGGGCAAATAGCAGACTCCCAAACAAAACATGATGAAAGTGTAAAATACATTTTTATAATAAAGATATCAGCAATACATTTTTATATAAAAAATACATATTTCTAGTAAAATTACCAGCAATACATCAATCAACATGAAAGAACTTTCATGGCTTTAATCTATATGATATCCTACAATTTCTTAAAGAAATCAAACTGTATTCCAAAATATAACTCCCCAGAAACATGTATATGCACAAAAGCTGAGTATCATCTACCATGTATTCAATTGTGAAAGCAGAATAACAAAACTACAGCATAAAACACACATATCACTGCCTCTAGTAATTATGTCCCCAGAAACATGTATATGCACAAAAGCTGAGTATTCTCTACCATGTATTCAATTGTGTAAGCAGAATAACAAAACCACAGCATAAAACACACATATCACTGCCTCTAGTAATCATGTCCCCAGAAACATGTATATGCACAAAAGCTGAGTATTCTCTACCATGTATTCAATTGTGTAAGCAGAATAACAAAACCACAGCATAAAACACACATATCACTGCCTCTAGTAATCATGTCCCCAGAAACATGTATATGCACAAAAGCTGAGTATCATCTACCATGTATTCAATTGTGAAAGCAGAATAACAAAACTACAGCATAAAACACACATATCACTGCCTCTAGTAATTATGTCCCCAGAAACATGTATATGCACAAAAGCTGAGTATTCTCTACCATGTATTCAATTGTGTAAGCAGAATAACAAAACCACAGCATAAAACACACATATCACTGCCTCTAGTAATCATGTCCCCAGAAACATGTATATGCACAAAAGCTGAGTATCATCTACCATGTATTCAATTGTGAAAGCAGAATAACATATTATTATTATATTTTTATTATTTCAACCCTCCCAAGAAAATTATACTTCGGTATTAAATGACTCATAAAGTGTTGATATACCGTTAAATAAAACAAATCAATAACAACTCATTTTTCCTTTCCTCATCCCTTTTTGTTGCCTTTCCCTTTCACGTTTATACCTACCCGCTCTTCTAACCCAGACAGCAGGACAACCCTTTGTCCTACACAGCAACGTATTGCTCTGTATTCAACATCTGTTCATGACACATATATCTCCAATCCCGTTTTTGAATATCATGTATCATCAAGTAATAAGGACTTTTTTCCCGTCTGAATTTCTGTCATGAGGATTTATCATCATTTACATTCTAACGTCCTCATCCGTTACGGCCATATCACGTTGAAACAACGGAACCCGCTCGATCCCTGAAGTTGAGTAACGTCGAGTCTGATCAGTGCCTGATTGGGTGACCGCTTTGGAATACAAGCATCTTAAAGCTTGGATGTGTCAGTGGTGTAATGAATAACAGCTCGAAATTGCAAATCGAAGAAGCGAGTTCCAATTTTCAATCGGGTTCATTATATTCGCTTAATCGCAAAGACTCTTGGGAAAGGCATGAATCCACCCTTAACCACACCAGCTATTTGTTCGGACATGTATCAGTAAATCATTAATATCTCAACAAAATTCTGACAGTTTAAAAATATTTTCTGGCTTTAAATAAGCTTCAAAGAGTTGATATGCCGTAAAAAAAAATTCAATCAATTTCTTTTTATCATTTGTCAGAAAGTTTCGATCGTTATGCTCTCCGGCATTCATCAGGTGATTGTCGGTCCGAGTAAGGGAATTTCAACCTAGACTCTTTATTTAATCTATGGGGATAGGTTATTCGCATTCCGCTGATCATATCTAGGGGAGATAACTCATCTGATCTAGTATTACTCAGTTATTCTGAGTTCAATCCCTGGGCCGGCTAGTGCAGAATTTCATTCGGTGGTTACAGGATAAGTGGCCTTAATAAGCAAAGTTTATTCAATACAAAGAATAAAATAAATTTCGTAGAGTTTTTCTAAAGGTGTCGTTTGAATACGTTATTTCGTTTCACACAGAACTGAAATTATCACACACACACACACACACACAAACACACAGATATATGTATATATATATATATATATATATATATATATATATATATATGGGGATATACAGCAAAACATATATATCTCTATATATATATATATATATGTGTGTGTGTGTGTATATATATATATATATATATATATAAAGAAATATATAGGTGTGCTATATTTATGGGATAAAGTGCTCAATATCAGAGATAGAGCGTGTAAATATAAAAGTGAACATAGAAGTCAACACTAGGGGCGACAGTCTGTTTATGCTATATGCAATCGTCAGGCCACGTGTTGTTATTTTTGCTATTTATATATATACGGGTTACATCAGGGTATTCTATTATGGCAGTTATTTTACCGGAAGTCGCTTTGTTCATTTATTTGGGTCAAGTTATATTGCTCGTTTTTTTTTATTTTATTATTTATTTATTTATTTTTTTGTTTCTTATTTTATTTATTTATTTATTAACGTAGTAAAAATTTGTTTATATCACTGTATTTAACAGTTTTGTTTTTGGTTTGAGAATTTAATTAAAAGCTATTTGTTCAATTTTGGGGTTGGTTGTTGTAGTTCATTCTAATATTATTTTTTGTGGTGTTTTTTAATTTGGGATTGGTTTGCCTATTTATTTACTTGGATGAATTTAGGTCAATTTATTTTTATTTTTTCTTTTTTGGTTTTCGGTTTTTAGCAACATAGTACTTATTTATTTATTTTATTTATTTATTTATTTTATTTTTTTATTATTATTATTATTATTATTTTGTATTTGTTTTATTTTATTTTTTCCGTTTTCATTTTTGGTTACGTAGTAAAAATTTATTTTCATGCCTGCATTTTGAGATGAGCTCGGATCTTTTATTTAATAATTTATTTTGGTCGGGGAAAGTAATGATAGCTATTTTTTCCTCCAAGCAAAGTTTGCAAGAATTTTGATTGGTTGTTTTTGATACTTTTTTCCTTATCTTCCAAGATATTTTGGTGTGATGTGCGTTTTGTTTTTATTTCCCAGATCTTAGAAAGCATAGTACTGTTCGCATATTTACTATTTTGAACGAAATAATTTCTTTGCTTCCAGGGTCTTGTTACTCCTATGTATACTTTTTTTCTTCGTTATCTGGTGATTTTATCGTGGCTTGGTATATTACGTTGTTTTTATTTCGTTTAAGGGACATTCGTTCTTGATGCAGTTGCACGTGGGTTTAATTTGTTCGTGTGGTTTGTTGATAATTTTCCTATTGTGCTTTTTTATTATTTGTGCCATGCTCTCGGTGCAGCTGTAGCTGATTTTTACTGTATTTTTTTGTTGAATATCTTGTGTAAGGTGCTTGATTCTGGGAAGTGTTTGTGTAAGAGTTTGAAGAATATTTTTCTACGTTTGTTTTTTACGTTCTTGCTGTACGGTGGGTTGAACCATATGATATTTCTTCTCCTGTTGGTCTTTTTGTATTCTGTGGTGAGTATGTGAGTATTGCTGGGAATCCGCTATCTTTTAGGGCCGTTTATGAATTTTTTTAGCTTTTTAAATAGGGATTCATTGGAGGAATTGTCGGAGAGCCTGCGGTTAATCGATTTTGGTATCTGTTTGATTATAGAAGGCGGATGGTTGGAAGATGTGTGTATGTAGAGTGGTTTATAATATGGTTTTATGTGCCTTCTCTTAGGTTGAAGGTCACATCTAGGAAATCTACTTCGTTTAGGTTAGTTTTTATATCTATGTAAATCCGTTATTTTTAAAAATCTTTTATTATTGCTTTTCTAGTTTTGTCTGTGTTTTGTTTGTTACAGTTTTTAAGACTGAGGCCGTCGTCCCTGTAGAGTCCTGTGTCATTTTTATCTATTATTTTGCTCAGTTCGTGTAAAGTAAATGCCTCAACGATTTCGCATGCCTCTGCACCGTCAAAAGCTTCCCATTGTAGTGTCAAATATCCCATCTTTCTTTATCCATGCTTCTTCATTGTGGAATAATAATGATTTACGGAGTGCTTAATGATGTTGATTTCGCTTGGTTTTATTATTATTTGTTCCTGAGCTAAGTCGATGGCCTTATCTAGCATACGTTCTGTTATAGATGGGTAAAATTTTTATGTCTAAAATTGTAGGAATTGGCAATTTTGTTTGTTTATTATAAATGTTGTGGAACCAGTCAATAGTTGTTTTTCGTATTTTTCCACTGGTTTATCTTCCTAATTTCTTCCTAAGTTCAGAATTAATTTTTCTAGTATTGTTTTTACTTATTTTACCTAGTTCGCTTTTTGGCTGGGTTTATGAGTCTGCATGCAGGAAAAAGTTTTTAAATTTTAATGGTCTTTTAGTGTGATAAAAAGGCTCGTGCCTTGCTAATACAATTTATTCGGTCATCTAGGTCTAATTTTTGGGCGATTGTTTTGCTTCCTTATTGATATCGTGTTCTGTTGTTTGGGGTGCCTTTTTGTATGTTTTGTTATGTTGTTTTGAGTAATTTATTGTGTGTAGGAGGGCTTAGTTTGTATAAAGGGTTTTGTCAGCAGCGATAAATAAATGAATTGTTTATTTTAGTTATATTGGGAAAGTTTTTTTGGAATGCATCTTGTTTTTTATGGAATTTTAAACCACAATTTTCTCGAAATAAATAATTCTTTTGTTGTTAAAATTTTTTGTTTTGAAGCCGTATTTTTATATTATGTGTAAATTGGGAAAAATTTAAAAGTGGACTTTCCATCAAAAATTTTAGGAAACTTTCTATTTTTTCTATAATTAAATATAGGGGAAAATGTTTTTTAGGGAGTAGTTTTTTAAATTTTTCCATGTCCATTATGTTTTATAAATAAGTGAGAGTGTGTGTTGTTTAACTGTTATGAAATCATGAACAGTTTAAAAATAAAAAACTTTCCAACCACAAACGCTCATATAAGGAAAAATATTAAAAAATTTAAAAACCAATAAAAAACATAGATTTTGTCCTTTATTTTTTTTTTAAGAAAAATAAAACAAAACACAGACAAAACTAGAAAAGTAATAAAAAGATTTTTAAAATAACCTGACATAGATATAAAACTAATTAAACGAAGTAGAAATCAGATGTGACCTTCAACAAAAAATATAAACATACATCCATAACGAAAAAAGCCCATACGCAAATCAATAACAAAATCGAAAAAAAACAAAAAAAAAAGAAAGATATAGAAACATGAAATTCTGTCGGAAAAAAATACATAAAAAGATACAGGAGAAGAAATATCATATTAAAACCCACTGTACAAAGGAAAAAAAAATTTTTTTTTGTTTTACACAAGATAAACAAAAAACTAAAAACTAAAAGAGCTCAATCAACAAACCACCGAACAAGTTCCTGACGATCCGATGAGGTGAAACCTGGGTAGGTTTGTCTGGCTCAAAACTAGGTTTATACATATATATATACATAAAAACAAAACCACATTTCTTTCCTTCCACAACAACACTTTGTTGGAGGAAAAATATATACTTTCCCGACCAAAATATATATAAGATCCGATATATATATATATATATATAATAAAAAAAGAAAAGAAAAATAAATAAAACAATTTATAATATTTTTTGTTGATGTTATTACTTCAGTTAGTCACTTCTTTTTTTTTTCTTCTAATAATGTTGATAATTAAATTGACAAAATGTAAATTTAACTGTAAGATAGTAACAAATTCATGACGTTTTATTTGAGTCATTTTACTTTATAGCTGAAAAACATTTATTTTATTGTGATTGATGGTTACAAGCGAGAAGGGAGATGGGATGTGCTTATTTTATTACCATATTAATATTTTGAATTTTGGTTAAATTTTAAATGGCATAATTGGCGTTAGGTTATTAATTTTATTATTGCTAGGGTATTAATTTTGTTGTTTCTAGAACTTTGATTGCATTATTGCTGAGGTAATAATTTCATTATTGTTAGAAATTAATTAAACTCTTGTTAGGTCATTGACTTCATTATAGTTTGGGTGTTAATTTCATTATTGATAGGGTATTAATTTCATTATTGTTAGGATATTAATTTCATTATTGTTTGGGCATTGATTTCATTGTTAGGACAGATTTTATTAATGTTAGAGTATTAATTTCATTCTTGTTAGGGCAATGATTTCATTATTGTAAGGGTATTCATTCCTTTATTGTTAAGGTATTAATATCATTATTGTTAGCGCATTGATTTCATTATTGTTAGGGTATTAATTTCGTTATTTCGTGAAAATAAAGACAAATTTGATACAACAGATTAATTTCGATAGTATAAACATGACGTTTTTTTTTTTTATTGAAAACAGTTGGTCCTTGTTTCAAAATGGATTAACTTATTTTATTATTATTTTAATTGTGTTTAAATGTTAAACGTTAGGTTATTAATAATAAACAAGTTTAATTAATCATATATTATAAAAATTTAAAACAATTGACCTCATAGTCTCTAATAACCTATTGATAGGTATTAATTTCACATTGTTAAATACTCTACAAAAAGCAATGTAGTGTATCAATTTACATGCCTGTTCAGAGATTGTATCTCTAATACTAATAATAAAAACAACTACATATATTGATTTTTACTACGACCACGCTTCTCCCGTAGAATTACCTGTCACCTTTCTGATCTTAGTTCTATTAAACAACATTTCTTAGAAAAACATAGCCATGTACATAATTTGATGGCGAATATCTTTGTCCGTATAACCACTCTTAAGATGGCTAATGTGAGCTTAGGACAACTTAAAAAAAATATCCAATTTTTATCTTTATTGTCACCCGAAATTAAAGCAAACATACGAACATTAGAAACGTCCGTATAATGATCAGACATAGCTTAAGACATTCTTAAAAAATATCCAATTTTATATTTAACAATATATATATATATAGAACGCCTAATATATATTATTGTATATATATATATATATATATATATATATATATATATATATATTATCATCCACAGACAGACTGTTTCTGCTGTATCACAGCTCATTAGTGTGGATAGATCTCCAGTTGCCTCTAGCTAGGATCGAAACCCGACTGAATTGGCATCAGGTGGGGGGATTCTATCACTAAGCCGTTGGCGCACGGCAGGGATGAAGGTGAATTTAAGCGTATTTATTTTTAAATAAACACACAGTGACTGAGAGGACTCGATTCGATTTACCGAAGAGTCTTGCATTATTAGCCGTAATAGTCACTGTTTACCAATCCACACTTCCTCCCCACAGAGCTCAACCGTAATAGATTTTTCAGGAGCATATATAAAAGTAAAATCTAAAAAATAAAAATACTTGTAAAAACAAATAAATATTAAAACAAAGTATTTAAAATAACAATTTAGATTTAATTTTTTAAAATTTTCCTTTATTTGAATAAATGAATATTAACCTTTTTTCCTTATAATTGTTTTCAACATTCTTTGTTTAATTCAAAAGTTATATTAAATTATGAATTGTCGCAGTTTCCGATACCCATTTAAAAATTTTGCTAAGTGTGACGTGAGTTATTCGTTTGTTCCTGGGTGAGTCGTTGTTTAAAAAATTGAAAAACACTACAGTAGAGGGATCTGTTTATAATTAAAAAAAAGAAGAAGAATATTTCTAATCATAGTGTGCCTATTATAAACCTCCAATGAAACAGCTAACCTGAAGGCGAGGACATATTTTCCAACAATTACACCCCCACGATTTTTAACAAACCGCTTCGATTATTGATTTAAATGTTTCAATCATCATTGATCCTGTTCACAGGTTGACCTTTCCTGATAAAAAGGCCACACTAAATAATTCTTCCAGCATGAAAACGGACTATGTTTTAAAAAAGAGATTTGTTCCTTCCGTTGTCCGTATTCAGCCGTTCGCAACTTTCAAATAGAAAAAAAAAACGAAACAAAACAAAACAACAAATGATCGCATCTAAAAATACAAATAGAAGTTTCTGAAGGCCAGGTTAAATGGATGCAATCAGGTTTCTTTAAAAAGAATATCATCTATGTATATTATTGTTATTGCAATAAATACACTTACAAGAAAAATATATTTTTAGAATTTATCCATGCATCAATAATACAATCTCGTCCAGAGTATGACGATAAACTACATCCGCGTCCTGGGTAAGACGATAAACTACGTCCAACAGCAAGGCCTCTGATCAGGAGATTTTGAGGAACGTGGAGCCACGTCTTAATTGCTGGTGTTCCCAGGTCCACCCTGATCCCGGGTGGTAGCACCAGTTAGGGTCCCAGCTAGGGGTTAATAGTTTTAACCACCACGGGGTTAAAACATTATGAAAATATAAAAATAGGTTTAAATACCAGAAATACTTTGTAAAAAAATTATTACCAACAATACGTTTTTGAAGAAAAATTATTACCAGCGGTGCATATTTGAAGAAAAAAAATGAGATATACATTTAAAAAAAAAAGAAAGGGAAATACCAGCATTACATTTTGGGGAAAAATATTAACAGCAATAAAAATCTTGTCAGTATTAAATAACCCATTGATTTGTTAATATGCCATAAAAGAAAACAAACAATAATACAACCAGGTTGACGGGTTATATATATATATATATATATATATATATATATATATATATATATATATATATATATATATATATATATATATACTGTTTATATATATATATATATATATATATATATATATATATATATATATATATATATATATATATATATATATATATATATATATATATATATATATATATATATATATATATATATATATATATATATATATATATATATATATATATGTTTATATATATATATATATATATATATATATATATATATATGTTGTTTGAGAGTCAAATTATTAGTAGCCATTTCTCAGGTCAATTTTCACCTGAATAATGACCTTGCAGAGTATGAAACCTACAAAGGATGTATATATTTAAGAGTAGCTTGAATATATATCATATTTATTCGACGAGTGTAATGGCCACCCGCGGGAACAAGCAATGAAACTGTCAGAAATATTATTATTCATTTTATTTGTACGCCCCCCCCACACACACTTTTTTTGGAATAATTTCAAAATTCGAGCTAAAGCTTTCATTTGGTTTCCTTCATATCGTTCTTTGTAACGGTCTTGATTGTCGTACAAACGGAACAGATATTAAGAAATGTTTAGAATATAAATTGTATAGACAAATGTTTCCACGGTTGGTTTATTCATCATGGAGTTGGCAATTTTGTCATGCATTTATACTAAAATAAGTGTGGCTTCCGGAAGAGAGTTTCGTTGGCGATATACAATACTGTGTAAATTTACTTATTCAGGGAGGAAAATGTGAACAACGCATTCAAGGTATAAAACATAGATTATGTAATGATGAATTGTAGGCAATGGAAAAAGGAACGATCTGATTTGTTGCTAGATTCTAATTTGTATAGCAACAAATTGCATATATTAGATAATGTAGTTTATAAAGGAAGGTTATCTGCTCTTGAGAAAAAGAAGGCAAGAATCATATCAGTCATTTGCGAGTTAGACTCTGTTTAACGTTGACGTTTTTTTCCAGAAATGAAAGCCTTAAAGATGGAGGATAAAAGTTGCGCTTTCATGATATTATTAAAACAATGTTTTTTTTTTAATTCTTCAAAAAATGGTTTTCTTTATTTTTACAAAATGGTTTTCTTTATTCTTAAAAAAATTGGTTATCTATATTCATCAAAAAATGGTTTTCTTTATTCTTAAAAAAAAATTGCATATCTATATTCATCAAAAAATGGTTTTCTTTATTCTTAAAAAAAAATTGCATATCTATATTCATCAAAAAATGGTTTTCTTTATTCTTAAAAAAAAATTGCATATCTATATTCATCAAAAAATGGTTTTCTTTATTCTTAAAAAAAATTGCATATCTATATTCATCAAAAAATGGTTTTCTTTATTCTTAAAAAAAAAATTGCATATCTATATTCATCAAAAAATGGTTTTCTTTATTCTTAAAAAAAAATTGCATATCTATATTCATCAAAAAATGGTTTTCTTTATTCTTAAAAAAAAAATTGCATATCTATATTCATCAAAAAATGGTTTTCTTTATTCTTAAAAAAAAATTGCATATCTATATTCATCAAAAAATGGTTTTCTTTATTCTTAAAAACAAAAAACGGTTTCTTCAAAAAATGGAAATGGTTTCTTTACTCCTTCCCATAAATGATTTTACTTTAATCTAAAAAAAAAAAAAACCCCAAAAAAAACAAACAAAAAAAACACAAAAAACCAAACAAAAACAAAACAAAAAAGAAAGAAAGAAAATAATTTTCCTTAAGCTCCCAAAACAGAAGTTGGGGGTATTATGGTATATAAAAGGGGGTTATCTGCTATTGTAAAAAAGACGGAAAAAAACAAAAAAGATGTAAATGCATCTAATTCTGTTCTATCTGCCATCAACATTTGATTTTCTATATTAAAATTATCTATTGTATTTTCTACAGTAAAACGTTAGCAATGTATCTACATGGAACATATAATAACACTCTTCTGTCTGTAATCCAAAAACCTCGCTGACTAATGTCTGACAACTGATCCTTTCACTCACCGAGCTCTCATAGCTCAAAGGCGGGGGTGTAACACTGGCTTGTGTCAGTCAATACCCCCCCCCCCCAGAACAAAGCTAGTAACGCCTCATCATCATCGAACAGATTCTAAATTTAATTCAGTCCTGATGAGCGGTTCTACTTTCAATGAATTTCGAAAATCTAAAGCTCACTAAAACTCAAGTAGAACTCATCTATTCGTGCCATTGCCAAAGACGCTGGAAGACTGGTCGATCTCTTATAGCGTTGCAGAAAATATCTAAATCCCACTGCCATGCTCTATCTCTACAAGAGTTATATCAGGCCGAAAAAAAAAATGGATTGTTGTTGCCATATCTGGCCCGGAGCTGTCCAGTTCTAACTGTCCAGCCTTGACAGAGTTTTTTTAAAAAAAAAAGCGTTTACATCGCTTTGTGGGTGATTAATTATTTTTCACCCAGAAAAGCGTTTTCCACACACGAAATATTAGTAGCCTCTCTCTACACTATTCAGCCACCTGGAAGGGTTCTTGGGTCTTGTATTGGGTGAACAATGATATAAAAGATCATTCTCGATCATTCTCTTTTTGGAGTCATTTTCAATCTCACAACGATGTTGAAACTTGTTCCAAATAATTTTAGACTCAAATATGAGAATTCCTTGATTAAATCAGTGATTCTCAACGTTGGCCCTTCGCCCACAAGTAGGCCTGAGAAAATTTTTTAAATTTACCTGGAGCTGCAGATTGAAAAGGGAAGAAACTTACGCCTGAAACTGAACCAAGTCTTGGGAGTTCAACTTGATGATCTGATAGACAGACAACAGCAGTAGTGTAGATTTATATTTTGGCTTTTGTAAATAAAATGTATTTCCTGTTGCTTTGGATTTCTCTTTATGCTTATATATGTGCTTACTCGAAATGCTTTTAGCATTTGCTTATGTCATGATAAATATAATAGAACGAATCAAAGTAAATATCCTATTGAGGTTTAGTCATCTGTATATAATTTTCATATTTGCTGTGCCGCTTGCATAAACATCTGAGGATGGGCGGGTGGTGAAATGATTAGCGGCTTGGAATGAGAAATTGGAGACTCAAGTTGGAATTACAATCGAGTCCATTACACAAACTTGTGCATAAATACTTTTGAAAATAACATATACGTCCCCTATCTATGGGTTAAATGTTATGAATTTTATTTGGAAAAATCATTGTTATTCTCCAAAAATTTTTAATGCAATATTCACTCGTCAAAGATTTACAATCCAAAATATTTTGTCTTTAAAACAAAAACAACAGAGACAGTAAAAAACATATAGATCGTAAAAAAACAAAAACATACAGACCGTAAAAAACAAATTGACCGTAAAAAACAAATTGACCGTAAAAAGCATAAATAAATATAAACTGTAAAAAAAGGCGACATAGATCGTAAAAAAATCCACATAGACCGTCAGAAATCCGCATTCACTGTTTAAAAACTCACATAGGCCGTAAAAAATATAAACCGTAAATAAAATCTACATAGGCTGTAAAAAAAACTTCATAGACCGTAAAAAACTTCATAGACCGTAAAAAAACACCTAGCCAATAAAAAACATAGACTGTAGAAAAAACACATGGACTGTAAAAAAACTGATTGTAAAAAAACACATAAACTAAAAAAAAAAGACTGTAGAAAAAAATTCACATAGACTGTAAAAAAGACATAGATTGTAAAAAAAAAGACTGTAGAAAAACACATATACTGGAAAAAAAAGATTGTAGAAAAAAACACATAGACTGTAAAAAAAAAAATAGAACGAATTTTAAAAAACACATAAACTGTAAAAAAAAAAAGACTGTAGAAAAACACATTGACTGTGAAAACAAACATCCCCCCCCCAAAAAAAAACCCTGATACTGCACGCAAATAGTCAGCTATTGTAGAGTCCTCTTTAAAAGATGCCACTAATTTTAGTTTTCCATTTCTTGGCGATCTTGATATTTTGGCAACCTACTCTTACTTTTGCAATATGAATTTCTTGCAATCTCTGTTCTCTTTAAAGAGCATCTAAGAATTATCCATATTGTGAGATGATGATATACACATGCATACATACATGCATACATACATGCATATATGATAGATGTTGTTTTGTTAGATGAGTTTGACCGTTGCTAAAACGTTTTCCATCTCTCTCGGTTTGGGAAGACAAGTTCTCCTTCTATTAGACCGGGTGCTAACCAAGGCTTAAGAGTCTAGTCTGTCCTAATATTTAATCAATTACTGGGGGGAGAAGAGAACTGCTGAAATATCCGCTTCTCTCTTTGTTTTACCGGATTTTTTATTATTCTTAATTGCATATTTGTTTGATTTATCACTAAGTATGACTCTAGAGAAGGCAAAAGAATGTATCGGCTGAAACGTAGCGATAAAACCAACGAGGATATTTGTTGAGACAACTCGTGAAATAGACTCAGTTTAGAATTTCTTTTTTTTTCTTTTTTCTAAACTTGCTTCCTACTTTCTTTTTCTTTTCTAGACTTGGTTCTTTCTTTCTTCCTTTCTTTCTTTCTTTAAACTTGCTTCCTACTTTCTTTCTTTCTTTCTTTCTCTTTTTCCCTTCTAAACTTGGTTCTTTCTTTCTTTCTTTCTTTCTTTCTTTCTTTCTTTCTTTCTTTCTTTCCAGACTTGCTACTTTCTTTTTTTCTTTCTTGTCTTGGTTCTTTCTTTCGTTATTTCTTTCGAGTCTAATTTCCTCTTTCTTTTTCTTTTCTACACTTGGTTCTTTCTTTCTTTCTTTCTTTCTTTCTTTCTTTCTTTCTTTCTTTCTTTCTTTCTTTCCAGACTTGCTACTTTCTTTTTTTCTTTCTTGTCTTGGTTCTTTCTTTCGTTATTTCTTTCTTTCTCGTAGACGCACAAACTTTCGAGTCTAATTTCCTCATTTTTCTCATTTTCTTTTAATTGCACGATTGTGCATTTTTTCTTTTCGTTTTTATATATCCTTACTCTTTCTTTCTTTCTTTCTTTTTTATCTCTCTTTCTATCATATTCACGTACATTCCTTTTTTCTCTATCTCTCTTTCTTCTTTATTTTTTAACTATCCAAATGCTGCCGACTTTCCTCCCTTTCCCCACCATACAGACACACGTATACACAGCCATAGGCACACAAAACCGGCTCCATTTTACAGATTCTACTTTCAAAGTACAATCAAATTGGTCTCCATTTCATATCGCACTACAAATGTCGTCTCCCTGCGCCCGCTGTCTTCACACTTCAGCTCGGCCTGAAGCACTTGCAGGCCAACAGACCGCAAAATATCGAAACGCGCTTTAACTTCTTAATAATTCAACCCTTCTAGCAAATTACAATGCTGAACGTGTGGCCGGAAAAATCCCGTGGGTTTGCATTAGTGGCAAGTAGATTTCGAGAGCTTCGATTGCAAAAAAGCCACATTTCTTTTATGCTAAAAGCCCACAATTAAGGTCAATGTCCAACGCAGAATATCATTAGTAACAAACACACAAAAATGAACTTTATATAACCTGCTAATTCTGATGACACACTGATACAAAGAGAATGACACATTTTGATCTGAAATTTTCACTGTATAATATTCGATTTATACGATTAATATTCACCATTGAATTATGTGCATTGACAAGGAAGAAGGATGAGAAATAAATATCTGTTGTATAAAATAAACGCTTTTTGCATATTTAGGTCGCAAACTTATTGATATTTTGTTTGGTTTGTTTTATGACATATCAACACCTCAATGGGTTTTTATTGCTGGTAATATTTTTTTTTCAAAGTGTATTGCTGGTAATAATTTTTTATTCAAAAATTCATTGCTGGTAATAATTTTTTACAAAAACATATTGCTGGTAATACAACCTATTTTTAACGTTTTGACCCCAGTTTAGGGGTTAACTATTTTCCCATAGCTGGGACCCTAACAGGTGCTACCACCGCGGGTCAGGGTGGACCTGGGAACATCAGCAATTAAGAGGTGGTTCCACGCTCCTCAAAACCCCCTGATCAGAGGCCTTGCTGTCGGATGTAGTTTATCGTCTTACCCAGGACGCGGATGTAGTTTACTGTCATACCCAGGTCGGAACTTACTGATGTATCTGTATATTCAACAGTGAATTATGTGCATTGTCAAGCAAGAACATTTTACTGAAATATAAATTTATTGTGAAATAAATGCTTTTTTCATATTTAAGTTGAAGACTTATTGACGTAACAATATATTTAGCCCTGAATGAAATTAAAGAGATTATGTTGAAAGGTATATATTTATTGTATAAAATAAATGTCTTTTTTTCCAAAACAAATGCTGCTTATCGATGCCTTATATATTAAACTCTGAATTAAGTGCATTGACATGGAGATTCTGATGAAAATAAATTTGTTACATGTTTTGCTCGTTGTTAGGCAGCAGATTCATTAATGTATCTACATATTCAACTCTGAATTAAGTGCATTGAGAAGAAAGGAGAATATATTGAAAAATATATATTTCTTGTGAAAAATGGTCTATAGACTTGTTCACAACAAATATATTTCAACATAAACTCACCTATATATAGAGACGAGTTCGAATTCCAGTTGAATCCATTACATTCACTTACGTGCTCATACCCTTGGAAAAGGTATGAATCCTCTTCTTCTCTCACCAGCTGTGGGTAAAATAGCAGGACAGACTGGGTTCTATAGCCTTGGTTGGCAACTGGTCTAAGAGAAGGACAACTCTGAATTCAAAACCTGCGGGGGTTGTTTGGGGTCCTTGTGGCACTTAGTGCACCAGGTCTCTGCATTCGGTCCTTCAAAATGTGTGGTTGGTTCTGCACAAAACCTTCAACACTATAATCAAATCATATGTGCAGGTGTCTGGGTTGTCGGTTCCTAGGAACTAAGTCAACTTACGACAGGAGAGTCTGCCATATATATATATATATATATATATATATATATATATATATATATACGTATTAAATGAATCATTCATACAAAAAGTAGCTTAGTAAAGTTAATGATATAAAATGGCGAAAACTCTTCGCAAACTAAATTTAAAAGTTGCATTAACCTACGAACCACTAGATGAATGTTATGATCCTTGTTTTTAATAATTACAAGCTGCATAAGGTCTTTTTTTAATCTGCTAGTACTTTCAACTGTATACACAGTCATCCTCAGGCATGGAAATTATTTTGTTTTTAGTAAATCCATGTAGTATCAGAGACGAAACTAAATCTTTCGTTAAGAAAATTGAATTGTAAAAACGAGAGAGAGAGAGAGAGAGAGAGAGAGAGAGAGAGGAGAGAGAGAGAGAGAAAGAGAGAGAGAGAGAGATATTATTATAAAATCGCTACACAATTACAATTGTTTCCTCCATACTCCATTTGTTTTGCCTGAATATATATATATATATATATATATATATATATATATATATATATAGATAGATAGATAGATAGATGATGGATTCTCCCGCCGAGTTCGACGTATGAGGTTCCGACGACCACGAACTAATTATCTGCATGCCTATGACGTGCATGACTTTTGAGACCGGCTCGAGAATTGCATAAAAGACCACAAACAGGACAGGAGAATGTATTGTATCCAAGTGCAGCAGGAACACTTCTAGATGTCTTATTTTGCTTTCTCGTTTCATGTAATTGGCTGATGCTTACTTCTCAGAGCAGCAATGTCAATGTTGTACTTCTTTAGCTACAATGCGAACAGAGCTGTTTTTCTTTCTGGTACTGAGTTGTTGTCCTGAAGAGTTCGTACATTCCAAGTGCCAAGATGAAGTTGATGATGTTTCGTAGAGTTTTTTTTTGCAGTAGCTGGATACGTGTGGAACTAATTAGATATAGTTGTCAGAAAATCAACACAATGATTTGTTTCAAGTGGTGAAGGTTTGTGTCGGACCATCTACACTTTTTGGTTCTGTCGATAAAGACTTGCCACGGAAACACCGAACGACAGTCCTCATGTGTTATTATTGTGGAGTTTAACCTCTCCGGATCACAGTCAATACCAGCCAGTACACGCCTCTCGGCAGGCGCATGCAATATAATGACCGGGTTAAGCTGTGAAACCAACACTAAAATGATTGCTAACCAAAGCTCAGATAGACTCCTTTCAGCCTCATCAAAGGTGAATATATATATATATATATATATATATATATATATATATATATATATATATATATTATAATTATTTTTAAAAAATATGATTCCTTCGCAACTAAATAAAAAAAAATAATTATAATTTAAGCTCTACTTCTGTATGGAGCACTGTTTTTTTTTTTTTTTTTTTTTATGAAAACAAAAAATACTAAATAACCCGGATTATTTACCAAACGTGTTCTTTCTTATTTTTCTACATATCTGCATATATATATATATATATATATATATATATATATATATATATATATATATATATATATATATATATATTACTTCAAACGTTTATTTTTAGTGGATACCCATATTTGAGTAGATGATCCGTTTATTTGAAACAGTATATACAGGGGCGGCAGAAATAACTCCACCATATATATCCCTGAATCACTCCCCCCCCACACACATAATGGTAAGAATTAGCTGGATGAAAACACCATTGTCAGTAATATCTTACCATTGTGTGGGAGGTATTTCGGCCACACCTCGAATTTCGTCGACCGGTCTGTGTACTTAAGAAAACTTAAAGAAATTATTCCATCATTCAAGATTCGAACCTGCGTCTCCCTTTGCCGAAGGAAAGCGTACTTACTCGTTCAGATTTTCCTCGAAACACATATCTCCTCAGTTTCATTTCCAAACGTAAAGAAAACAATTTAAAAATTCAGTGGATTTTATTTTTTTAATCCGACATATTTTTATGACTTCAAACGCAATTTTTCATGGATACCCGTTGTGAGTTACACCACTTGGTTTAGCCAAACCTCTGTTAGGTGGCACTGTTTAAGTTTATAAAAAGACAAATATTTCCTTTCTCGCCTCCTTTTTCGCCCTCTTGCCCCCATTTTAAGAGACGTCAAACATTGAATTGTAAGTTTAGTAAGTCGGCAATGGTGTCAACTTTATGAAAGTCAAGGAAAACTCACTACAACTAATATGAATGATTGTCGTATTGACAACTCAATTGGATAATAATAAAATTTTAATATTTACTTTGAACTTAAATATGCTATTCTTACATCTAAAAAAAAAAGCCTGATGGGTTGGATGAATGTGGCGTATAAAATTAAGAATCACCATAAATTGATTTAGTCTATTACCGTATTTGTTTTGCTAGTAGATCATTTTTGAGTGTAATTATTATTAGATCAGGTTTTTAAATTTTATGAATAATGATATTGCAAAATTCCGAAATGAAAGGACAATTCGGAGTACGAATTAGGAATCAGTGTATATAATAATAATAATACTAATGGACTCTCCTGTCGGTTTCGACGTATGAGGATCTGACAGCTTAATTGATTCAGTTATGAAATTTTGTGCGGTAATTTTTAGTGGTACTTAAGACCCGCAAGTGATTTACAAAGGAGGACACATATGGAGAAAGAGTGAGGATTGTGAGATGAGATCACTATTAGATTGGCTGACCTTTTAGTTCTTGCTCTCGCTTCTTGAAGATGATTCAGACAAGCAGATTGAAAACCGCTGTCCACTAAAACACGTTAATCTACATTCTACCCGCTCCAAGGCTAAGTACTCAAGGATGTTATGTGACAGCTGATAAGTTATATATATATATATATATATATATATATATATATATAAGTAATGGCTGATCGCTCGCATTCGAATATACCGGTGAGCTAGAGCGGATAGCTAATCATTATGGCAGACACCTGCTCAAGCACATTTGTGTTTGTTCAACACCCACAACCCACCAGTTTAAACCGCAACTATACCGGTTTATATTATGCTAAGCGAACCTTTACAATTTTGGGATATATATATATATATATATATATATATATATATATATATATATATATATATATATATATATATATATTATGTGTGTTTGTGTGTGTAAAGACTATATTGAATCCATTGCTTTGTCAACTGCTAAGAAAGTCGGTTCACTGTGCCGGGCGAGACAATTTTTCTCTCCGGAATCTGTCTTGCACATCTATAAATCTACCATTGGTCCATTCTTAGAATATTGCTACCATATATGTTCCGGTTACGCCTGCTACTTACCCAGAGATCCTTGATAAGACCAAAAAACAAAAAAAAAAGTATCAGCAATATAATTGGTCCTAATCTGGCATCTCGGATTCAGTCACTTCCCAACCGTCGTAAGGTTGCCTCCCTGTGCTTTTTCTATAAATACTTTCATGGTAATTGTTCGGATGAGCTCTTCGCTATGGTACCTAGACTTTTATTTAATTTAAGCGCAGTATCAGACGGGTGTTGTGATGTAGCCGTAAATTCTATGCTAACAATTTCTTTTCTCGCTTGTAGAACTCCCTTTCCAGCTCCATGCTTTCCAGCCAACTTTAATCTGCATTAATTTAAATGCAATGTCAATCACTATCTACTGTCCTCTTGATTACTCTTTCCTCTTCCCACTCATTATTAATGTTTCTGTTCCTAATTCTTCCACACCCTGTAACCCCTTGTGTCTTAGTGGCTTTACTGCCGTACATGGGTTGATACCGATTAAAAAAAAAATTACTGATAGAATATGGCTTCCTAGATGTGCACGCAAACACACAGACACACAAAAATATATATATATATATATATATATATATATATATATATAATGTAGGTACATTACTGATGTTTTACTTTAGAATATATAGTAAATAATTTCCGTGTTTTATACTTTCTTTCTTTCTTTTTCCTTTTTTCTTATTCTTTCTTTCATTCTTTCTTTTTTATTTCTTTCTTTTTTCTTTCTTTCTTTCTTTTTTCCTTTTTTTTCTTATTCTTTCTTTCTTTTTTTTCCTTTTTTTCTTTCTTTTTTTTTTCCTTTTTCTTTTCTTTCTTTCTTTCTTTCTTTCTTTCTTTCTTTCTTTTTCTTTCTTTTCTTTCTCACTTTTAATTAGTCTTTACTACCCTTCTACTTTTACTTTCTTCTTCCGGGTCGAAAAACAACTTCCGTTCAGTTCACCAAGTTGTTTTCTTTTACTTCAAACAGAAATAAAGATTTAAAAAAAATGTAATAAGAAATGGCGCCGGTACTTTTCTTTTGATCCTGTTGTCCGCCATGAATTTATGACGACGTGTTAAAAATTTATCCACCCCACCCCCGCTCCGGGAATAAAGAGTCTCACCTGGTGGTTCTAATCAAGAAATTGATAGATGCGTCTGTTAAATAAGACAAACGCACTTCACCTACACGCACAATATTACATCTGCAGATCTTTCCATTCGAAAATTATCCATACGTGTGTGAGTGTGTGTGTCGCTGTACGTTTGAATGTGCTTGTGTGTACTTATGTGTATGTGTGCGTATGTGTGTGAGTTTATGTGTGTGTTCTTGTGTGCGTGTAATGGTGAGTGATTGTGTGTGTAGCGTGCGTGTATTTTGATGTGCGTGTGCGAGTGAGTGCTTGTGTATGTGCGTGTGAGAGTGAGTGCTTGTGTATGTGCGTGTGAGAGTGAGTGCTTGTGAATGTGCGAGTGAGAGTGAATGCTTGTGTATGTGCGTGTGAGAGTGAGTGCTTGTGTATGTTTGTGTGGGAGTGAGTGCTTGTATATGTGTGTGTGAGAGTGAGTGCTTGTGTATGTGCGAGTGAGAGTGAGTGCTTGTGTATGTGCGCGTGAGAGTGAGTGCTTGTGTATGCGCGTGTGAGAGTGAGTGCTTGTGTATGCGCGTGTGAGGGTGAGTGCTTGTATATGTCCGTGTGAGGGTGAGTGCTTGTATATGTGCGTGTGAGAGTGAGTGCTTGTGTATGCGCGCCCGTGTGTATGGGTGTGGTATGTGTAGGTGTGGCATAACAGTTTTTAATACAGAAAATAGAATCAGCAAATCGGTTTCGAATTTCGACTGAGGCATGAAACCACATATTTTCTTTCCCATTGATAGGTATTTTTAAAGATGTCATGTCGTTAGCATGTCACAATAATTAACAGAAAGTTGTATGTGGTTTTTAGACCCACATCACCATTGAGTAAAGTGGTTTTTAGTCCCCAACATTCAGATTGGGGGTCGAAACCTGCCAACTCAAAGTTTAGATCAAATATTTCAAACTTCAGAGGTTCAAGCATTGAATTCTAATTTTAATCAAACAACGTTACGACAACGCTTTCTAATTATTCTCTGAATGATCTTCAAATTCTGTGCAATTTGATCACAGACTGCAGCCACTGGCATTGTGCGAGGCGGGAATCAGCACCTTGTCGATTTGAAAGTCATCTTCTTCGTTAACTCTCTGATACTCTGGTGCAACAATGGATGCAAAATCTAATTTTCGTATCTTTTAGTTTGAGTCCTGTACATTTTAGGCTCACCACACATCAATACCTTTTAGATCAAAGGCTCCTTATTGACATTAAATTCGATTCAGAGCCTTGGGTCTTTCATGTCGTTGATCACATACTACTCTCAAGTGGGCTACTACAATATTTTCTGTGTAGGGAGCAAAATATAATCATTAAATTCTCTACTTACACTACGGAAGTTTATATTTTGCTTACGTAACATAAACATTTAATAATCAGTTTTTAAAAGGTTAATACCTCAGTTCATTTGCTAAATGTGCGATGGAAAAACTTTGAGCTAAACGAGGCAAAGTTCAATAAATAAATGACCTCTAGAAAGTCTTGCTTTTAGTACTTACTTTGTCCTTAAGTCACGATATATGTAATCAATAGATTGTATTAAATTTTGGTCAGTCATATATTTTATCTGAATTTCTGGGATGAAGTGATATCACCATTATTTGTGCCCTACGGCCTTCATCGGGTTAATCAACATGCACCTGATGAAGTCCGGAAAGCACAACGGCCGAAATGTTCTTATTACAACAAAGATGAGGAATAGCCCGGATGTAAATAATGTAAATATTCATCATATTTGTTTAATAATTTTTTTATCATTATAATGTCGGGATTCTATGTCCTATTTTCAAAACATTTTCGACACGGAAAACATGGATAAAAAGAAAAAAAAGATATAAATCTTTTACTTTCAATCCATTCTGAAGGTTTGGATGAAGATTTGCCTTGGATTCATTTCAGAAAAAGATTAAAGGAATTTCTTACTTTCGAGTCATTCTGACAATGAGACGAGGATTTACTTTTAACTCGATACAAGCAAGCTGGGAAAATATTAACAACTTTTGATATCGTACATTGAGTACTGGTAATAAAATAGTGCTCGATGTAATATAGCAGAGCTAATAATTATATATTAATAAATATAATTTTTTTCCTCACCGGTAGCACGACTCGGAGTTTCATGCGCAAAGCAATCCTCAGGTAATCCCCGTATAATATATGGACTGAGGCAACATTGCGTTAACCAGATATTTTTTATTAAAATTGAAATTATGTAACGGCCAGCCTCTAATCAGCACCTGAAGATTGCGTTGTGCATGAAACTCCGAGTTGTGCTAGCGGTGAGGAAAAATATATATTTCTTAATATATATATATATATATATATAGTATTAAATTGTAAGAGTTTTTAGATGTCAAAATTCACGGTTCTTTTTCCGTAGTTTACTGGTGGAAAGGTATTCTAGGTTTTTGTCATAAAGTGCTCGATATCAAAAGATAACGATAGCGCATTAATAGAATTGATGTGGAGAAACTTGTCACTTAACTGAGTGGTGTTATTTCAGTCACATCGACTTCGAAGTTTCGTGAGTGCATTGTAGTAATGCCTCTACTTTTCAGTGCATTTGGCTATTGGAGAAGCCAATGGCACTGAATCAGATTGAAAATGAGAAGAGGATTTTTCTTGAATTCGATACAAAAAAACTGGCATAATATTTTAACAACTTTCGACATGAACTAAGAATTATAAAGAAAAGATACAGAATAAATATTAACGACTTTTTTAAACGTCTCTCATTTTCTTTGTTTTTTTTTTTTAATAACGAGTGGTTCCAAAAGCGAAGCCGTCTGCAGTTTCAACTCCTGTAATTCCACCCATGACGCGAAGGTCGAAGTGGAGGGATCAAATCGAACGCGACACCGACCCCCCCAAGACACCAACAGCGGAATAGGCAAAGATCTATACGATCTTAGACCGGCGGAAGAGCTCAGCGTCAAGTCGGGCTGGTGTAGCCAAATCGGACATTGACAGACCTAACATTCGAAAGCCCGATGCAACTGGTTTTGCCAGATCTTTTCTGTCTTAATCCACTTTAAGCCGCGAGGGAGGGGCACCCCTGGCAAAGTTTGTCGGCTTCTCCGTCGGGCAGAGTTGTCAAATCAAATTCACACGAATGTCCTGGCCTCGTCGAACTCTTCAACTACTCTTCAAGAGTAGGCTAGGCCTTTACAACAATCTCTACCATTGCCACCAGTATACTTTATCACAAACTAAAGGGCTATGGCGCCAGCCGTATGTTTTATTTGATCCAATCTTTAACACATCGCATAATGAAAGTCAAGTAGTATAGACAAATTCTAGACTCCCCCACATTAATGCTTGTATCCCCTAGGGGATTGATCCTTGGACCTACTCTGTTTATCATCATCAGCATCATCAACGAAATTTCCGATGTTAGCAGTTCTCAGAACAGTATTTATTCTAATGACGGAAATCACTTTTTTAGACGAAGTGTAATCTATCAATTAGGTCAGGGGAAATAACCGAGATAAACCAAGGCTCAATTCCCTACTGAAGGAATGCGCATATCATGTTGGAATATTTTGATGTCTATAACTGCGAGATTTCTGTTTAAAATAACAATGCATTAAAAATAAAAGAAAAGGATTGTCAGTGGTCAGGAATGAAGGCTCTAAGCAATGCTGAATTGATTCACCATCTCTCATCGCAGGGTCTTTTCTCAGATAAGCAATACTATTCATCACCATCAACAAAATTTCCGATGTTAGCAGTTCTCAAAACGGCATTTATGCTATTGACACGGCTATTTATTTTTGTTTTCGATAGGCATGATAATGTAAAATTGGCAGCTGATCTCGAAAATAATCAGTTGATTTTTTGCTCTCATTTAGTCTAATGCTAACCTCCAAAAGAACAACTCATAACGCCTTCTTGGTGTTGCACTTTCCAATGACATGAAGTGGGACGATTATATTGAATCAACAGCTAGGTTTGCATAGTTTTTTCTCGACAGAATCCATCTTGTACGTTTATAAATCTACCACT
The DNA here is from genome assembly GCA_903632075.3 of Acanthosepion pharaonis. Taxonomy (NCBI): domain Eukaryota; kingdom Metazoa; phylum Mollusca; class Cephalopoda; order Sepiida; family Sepiidae; genus Acanthosepion; species Acanthosepion pharaonis. Next base: position 959,660 of record CAHIKZ030004876.1, read on the forward strand.
GGTTCATTTGAAAGCTCGAAAAAAATGTTTTTTTTTTTTGTTTTTTTTTACCTAAACTTCGGAAAAATAATATCGATGAGTCATTAACGCATAATTAACTTTTATGGCCACAACTGTACCAATAAAAAAAAAAGCTTTCTGTACCATTGTTACCATTTACATGTTCCAGATCGAATACTGAATTGATTTTTCTTTCAAGGCATTTTCTAATCTGTAGTCATTATATACGTACGTATAACTACTCTATCGCTATTTCCATGGCAAATGTTCAAATGAGCTTTCTTTAGTTCCACCTCTTCAGACCTTTATAGCTAGGACCCGCCATGCTACAGCCACGCAGTCAAATCACTCACGTTTCTCCCATACTTCAGTTGTAAGGCGGAAGCTCCACTAAGGCAGCTTTTTACTGACAACTACAAATTTATAGAACAGCCATTCAAGGGGATGCTTCCGTGAATGTGATACAATCACTTAACCTCTTCAAGGGCCAATCGTTATCTATCCCCCTTATCCTCATAATCTTCACTTCCTTCTACCTCTTCCTACATTAATGTTACACAACTCAATCAGTGAGCTTTTAACTTGATGTCTCTTGAGCCTTGAATTAGGAGAACTTTAGTATAAAAAAAAACTTTTACTATCTATCTATCTATCTCGGTCTAGCCATATCTATCTATCTATCTATCTATCTATCTATCTATCTATCTATCTATCTATCTATCTATCTATCTATCTATCTCGTTCTAGTCATATCTATCTATCTATCTATCTATCTATCTATCTATCTATCTATCTATGTTCGCATCTATCTATCTATCTATGTTCGCATCTATCTATACCAGTCTTTTCATATCTATCTATCTATCTATCTATCTATCTATCTATCTATCTATCTATCTATCTATCTATCTATCTATCATTCTGTTCATATCTGTTCTATCTATCTATCTATCTATCTATCTATCTATCTATCTATCTCATTCTGTTCTATTCTATTATCTATCTATCTATCTATCTATCTATCTATCTATCTATCTATCTATCTATCTATGTTCGCATCTATCTATACCAGTCTTTTCATATCTATCTATCTATCTATCTATCTATCTATCTATCTATCTATCTATCTATCTATCCCATTCGTCTCATATCTATCTATCTATCTATCTATCTATCTATCTATCTATCTATCTATCTATCTATCTATCTATCTATTATGATGATAAAATGCAATACGTATATAATATACACGTGTCCGGACATGTCAGCTTCGAATTGCCCATTTGCCTCAGCAAGTTAAAAAAAAAAAAAGAAAAAAAAAAAGAATAGATCCTAAATATTTTGTTTCGCAGTGGCTGGCAACCTATGGCCGGATGTCATGCTTCTTCATCACTAAGCAACAGTCTCTGTAAATATACAATTCTTATAACCTAACAACAGTAATAAATACAATAGCAACGAAAGGGTACAGGTTATGGCTCATAGAATAATAATGTAGGCTATCTACTGGCCAAAATGTTTAAACATGTTATTTATGAGACGACATGTAGACTTTGATTCCAACCTTAGGCAGTACGTCAATGTTCTTGTAAAATATTTCAGTAAATTGATAAGCTTGTAAAATCGTCGAAAATAGCTGATGCAACAATCAAATCTTATTTTTTACTTTTTTATCTATTTACTGCTTTTTATTCCAAATTCTGAGTTCAAAAACATACGAGGCTTGAACTGTTTTCTTTATGTCCTTTCATGACGTGAAGGATCAAGGCTCTCTACAACATCCTCATTTTTGTTGTTCTAAATATCTTTTACCATTTATCATGTATATATTTGTCCCTTTTCTATCACACATACAAACAATCTCGCACTGAATATACTTGGGTTTCGTCTCTCTGGGATGAAAGCTTAATCTTTTCGGCCACCAAATTTACAATTAATAATGCGGAAGGAATTTCTGGATTGTGATTATCATCTACGTCTTGAAGGGACGCAAGTGGAATTTGAATTTAGGAAATAGGAAGAAGTCAGATGGAGCTAAGTCTGGTGAGTAAGGAGGATGTGGTAGCAATTCAAAGCCACAGTTGGTTGCTTCAGCTACTGCAACTTGGCCAGTATGAACGGGCGCATTATCCTGGAGCAAGAGCACACCTTCCCTTTGCACTTCGGCTTAATTGCTTCATTCAATTGTATTAATTCTGATGCATACTACTGTCCATTAATAGTTTTCCCCTTCTTCAGGTAATCTATCATGATTACGCCTTCAGAATCTCAAAAGACAAAAGCCATCACATTGCCAACAGAGGCGGCCGGTTTGAACTTCTTCGTAGGTGGAGTGAACCAGAGTGTTTCCCTTATTTGCTTTAAATCATTGATTTAGATTCGAAGTGGTGAATCCAGGTTTCATCTTGAGTTACTAATTTGCGGTGGAAATTCTCAACGTGGAAGCGAGTCAAAAATGCCCTGGAAATGTTAACCCTTTTCACCTTCTGCTCTGGTGTCAGCATTCTTGGGACTCATCTTGCAGGCAGCTTGCACATCCCAAGATCTTAGTTAAAACAGTAATCGAACCAGAACTAATACGTATGGACTTAGCTCTCATCGACGTCTGTCATCCAAAACCATAAGGTGAATGGCATTAACTTGGTTCATCAGTAGTTGAGATTTTTGGATAACCTGACCGAGGGTCATCTTCTGTATTGTCCCTGCCTCACTTGAGTCCTTAGCAAGTGGCTGTACCGTGTCCTCATGGATTTCCTTCAGTTGTCTTAATTCTAATGCATACTACTGTCCATTAATAGTTTTACCCTTCTTCATGTAATCTATCATGATTATGTCTTCAGAATCCCAAAAGACAGAAACCATCACCTAGCCAACAGAGGCGGTCGGCTTGAACTTCTTTGTAGGGGGAGAGAACCAGAGTATTTCCACGGTTTGCTTTGAGTCATTGATTTAGGTTCGAAGTGGTGAACCCAGGTTTCATCTTGAGTTACTAATCTGCGGTTGAAATTCTCAGATTCAACCTGAAAGCGAATCAGAAGTGCTCTGGAAATGTTAACCCTTTTCGGCTTCTGTTCTAGTGTCAGCATTCTAGGGAACCATCTTGTAGACAGCTTGTACATCTCCAAGATCTTAGTTAAAACAGTATGGACCGAAGTAGAACTAATGCTATCTGCTGGACAGTAAGACGACTGTTATCCAAAACCATACGGTGAGTGGCATCAAGTTGTTCATCAGTAGTCAAGGTTTTTGGACGACCTGACCGAAGGTCATCTTATCTGCTGTCCCTGACGCGCTTGACTTCCGTAGCCCCCATCTTCACAGTTGCATAGAAAGGGGTGTCCTCAGCAAGTGGTTGTACTATGTCCTCATGGACGTCGTTCGATCTCACCTTTGTATGGTCAAAATTAAATTAAGACAGAAATCTGAATTAGTTTTTTTTTTTTTTTTACTTTTACAAGAAGTGGTAGTGTTCAGCTGTGTCTCTTCTTTCTGGGTGAGGCATACGACCCTCGTATGTATATAGTAAATACATGACTGGCAAAACGGAAAAAGTAATTAGTGACGTGTTCCCGAGGTGAATCTTCTTCAGACAAATAACAGTTTTATTTAAAGAATCAATGTTATTTATTTTTAAAAAAGTGGAAAAGCTGGAGTGAAATACAACAGATGTTGGTTACAGTGTGCACCGAAACGTTAAAGATACAGGGAAGCCCAGTCTTTAAATTTAAATTATTATCAAGACAGACTTATGAAGATATTAAACTTTGCCAATTTCTTTCAGATCTCCATCGCTTTTGCTTTTATCTTTATTGTCTTTGATAATCACATATTGCATTATTAGTAATTAGCAGTGCACACATCCTGCATGCTACCGGTCGCAAATATAGGCTCCCCATTATTCCGATATTTATGAGCCATAAGTAATATATATATATATATATATATATATATATATATATATATATATGTGTGTGTGTTTCAGTATATGTATTGGTTCAGTAGTGAATTTCTTTTATTATTTATATTTCAAATATTTTAACAGCATATATTTCATGATAATACTTTTACTCATTTCTTTATATATATATATATATATATATATATATATATATATGTGTGTGTGTGTGTGTGTGTGTGTGAACATTGAAATCAACACTCAGAGGCGACAGGATGTTTCATACTGGACGCAGGCGATTGCGTCCAGCATGAAACAGCCTGTCGCCTCTCAGTGCTGGCTTCAATGTTTACTTTTATATTTATATTTACACAGACTCTATCTCTGATATTGTGCACTTCATCCCATAAATATAGCACACCTTAAAACTATATATATATATATTTTTCTTTAAGCGTTTTACCCCAAGCAAGGCGGAAAGCCACTAGGACGCAAGCGGTTACAGAAAATTTGGAGCAAGGTCAGATAGGAGTGATAGAAGAAAGGATGAGAAGAGTAGTGGATAGATCAAGGCAACTGGAGATACAGAGGCCAGTGAGAGAGAGAGAGAGAGTACCGGAAACCCCTTCCTAAACTCATGTCCAAGAGAAGGGGGAGGAGTGTGGACCGGGCGGTAGGAAAGCCTACCTACTCCTATTGAATATAACACATACAACAACAAAAACAGAGGTAACAATGAGAGGGGGAGGTCATTAGCAAAGAGTCCTGGCTGACACTTGCATTTACCCTTTCGCAACATTAAGTTTTAAGTTTTAACTTAGTATAAGTCCCATTGTCTATTCTAAAAAGAAATCGAAGAAAATAGGGTTATCCGGATTTATTGCCATGTCATAATAAATGCCCCAACATACGTGGCAGCGAGTGTTTATCCGCTTTCTTACTCATGATAACAAGTGAATGTACAGCTTACCTTAAGTTCAAGCATCGACCTGGTGTGGTGGTGGTGGGGGGGATCAACGGCCAATCCACCGCCCTCACCAAATAGTGGGCTTGGGAGGCATGCTTTCAATAAAAATTAAGATATATATATATATATATATATATATATATATATATATATATATATATATATATATATGAAAGAAAAATACAGAAAAAAAAACAAAATTCTGAATATGCATTATTAATGTTAAAATAAAGTCGACGTCGGACGTTTCGGTCTATTTAAGACCATCTTCATGGACATTTTCATTTAAACATAATTAACATTATAACTTATAACAATTTAACACAAAAGACGATGGACATAAGAGCCCAACTAATTCAGACAGATAACTATATATATATATATATGCATGAAATGAGTAAAAGTATAAAATTATCATATATATATATATATATATATATATATATATATATATATATATATATATATTGTCATCCCCA
>CAHIKZ030004876.1:967500-1022500 GCA_903632075.3 Acanthosepion pharaonis
TTGTCAACATGTCTGAACCATAGATTGGATTAGGCGATAAACAAAGGGAGTTAACAACAGTAAACAAAAGGTGACAGGTCGGAAAATCAAAGCCATAAACAGAATATTCTTTTTTTAGTTGGTTACATAAACATTATTCTTATTTAGTTTTAGTAATTTTGTTATGTGAAGGATGGAAAAACAGTAATGATTCAAAATTCTTTCATTGTTTTAAGACTAGTATCAGTAAGTAGGTAATTCAAAATATGGATATACGTTGCTACATCAATAAGTCCGTCCCCTAATGATAAAAAGAGTATTTTTTTCAGCCTTATCTCTTTCCTTGTCAACGCACTTAATTCAGTAGGGAGTAGGTAAGTATGTCAAAAAGTCCGTAGTCTAATGATGAAAAGAGTATTTTTCAGGCCTATATCTTTCATTGTCAACGCATTTATTTCAATAAAGAATAAGTAGGTACATCAATAAGTCAGTCCCCTAATGATAAAAAGAGTATTTTTTCAGACTTATCTCTTTCCATGTCAACGCACTTAATTCAGTAAGGAATCGATAGATATATCAATATTCCATCGTCTTAAGAAGAAAAGAGTATTTTTCAGAATAAAATCAGATTGGATCGGTGCGTTCAAAGATGCTCTCATTCAATCCTACAAGATGGTGAGCCTGGATGTGGAATTTGTTCATCAAAGTAACCACGGAAGAGCCACTATCGATAGTCAGGGGCAGACTTGTCTCAGACTCATCCCTAGGGAACGGAGCAGTATACCAATAGGCAACATGATGGAGATGCTGACTTTCTGTACACAAACAGACTTTAGAATGGGATCAGACATATATCAACAGGATCAAGGCTTATCATCAGCAATGACAAACATATACATGGAATACTTCGAAGAAATGGCATTAGAATCCACATCACTAAAGCCAACCCTATGGCTGAGATACGTAGATGACGACTTTATACTCTGGGCACACAAGGAAGAGATCCAGATACCACTGGACCATGTGAACTCAAGATCATCGATACAGTTCACAAGAGAGAGAGAAAACGCCAACAAACTAGCATTCCTGGATGCACTAATATCTCGAACAGAGAATGGCTTCAAGACATCCGTATACCGCAAGCTAACATTCACCGGACACTACCTCAACTTCAACTCCCACCACCCATGCAGTGTAAAGAAAGAAATCGCCCGCTGCTTATAACATCGAACAAAATTCATAAGTGGCGACCCAGAGATATATGAACAAGAAATAGCCAGTATAAGCAGTACCCTACATCATAACAGCTATCCTGGGTACATGGCCGCAGCTCTGACAAACTAGGATAGGAGGGTAACAACACTCAGAAAACAGCTTCAGGCTGCTTACCTTATGTGAAGGGATTATCAGAGAGAATGCAAAAGATCTGTGGTCCATATAATATCAAGACGACCTTCAAAAGTGGTTCGAGACTTCGCAGACACCTCTTCCGAGTAAGAACTTCCATAAAGGAAAACATGACTAAGTACTGTGTATACGACATCCCATGCAGCTGTGGTAAGAAATATAAAAGAGAAAAAGGCCGTCTCCTTAAAATATGACTGTGAGAATATCGTAAAGCCGTAACACGAAAGGAAATAGAAAAATCAGGTTTGGCTGACCATATATGGAGGGAAAAGCGAGATCAGCGCCCTCTGTGGGATGAGGTTGAAATAATAGACAGGGAACATCACTGGCAAATACGAAAACTTAAGGAATCAGTCACAAAAATTTCTTAAACCGGCCAAGCATAGAAATGAATACACTATGTGAACCAGTAATACGAAGTGCTAGAGAAAAACAAAATTGCAATATGAGCTCTGGTAGAAATTAATTTTATAAAGAAATGAATTTTATAAGTCCCAAAAATACATACACTGTTGTCCTCAAGGACACATGACCCAGCGGATAAAAGTTGGTTGAATCCAGTGACTTTTGACCCAATGAACTGTGAGTTCAATACCTAACTACAGCAGCGGTGAACAAAATACTTGGAGAATTGAGTTAAAGGGAAGTAACTGAGACATTCTGAAGCGACATGGCACGTGGAACTAGGAGACTGTTCCCCGGTGAACGAAATAAAGTCCTCAGTTCGTAATAACAATCACTTGAAGATGGCCGAAACGTCGTAAATAACGATGAGGAAAACAGTCCGAACAAACGAAATAAGTACAATACCTCATGTCAGATATATCGACAGATATATCAACAAGTCCACCTTTAAGGAAGAAAAGAGTATTTTTTCAGGCATATCTCTTTCCTTGTCAATGCACTTAATTCAGTAAGGAATAGGTAGGTATATCAATAAGTCCGTAGTCTAATGATAAAAATAGTAATTTTTTTTCATTCTATTTCCTTGTCAACACAGTAGTTCAGTAGGGTGAGAATAGAGTATATCAATAAGCCCGTCGTTTAAGTAAGAAAATAGTATTTTTCAGCCATATCGCTTTCCTTGTCAACGCACTTAATTCAGTAGGGAGGTAAATCAAGAAGTCCGTAGGCTTAGAAAAGTGAATTTCTTTTGCACTTTAAATATTTTTTTCAATATATTCTCCTGCTGATTATTAATGACAACGACTGATGTTAGAGAGTGAAAATTTTAAATTAAAAATAATTCTACTTATAATCGAACAGGCCAAAGGATTTATTGATCTTAAAATCAATGAAGTCCTAAGTACATCGTATCTATCTGTGCATGTAAAGAGCAATGTTTAAAAGAGAGAGAGGGAGAGAGAGAGAGAGAGAGGGAGGGAATGTGAGAGAGAAAGAGGGAGGGAGCGTGAGAGAGAGAGAGGGAGGAAGCGTGAAAGAGAGAGAGAGAGGGAGCGTGAGAGAGAGGGATGGCGGGAGCGTGAGGGAGAGAGAGAGTGAGAGAGAGAGGGAGGGAGGGAGCGTGAGGGAGAGAGAGAGGGATGGAGCGTGAGAGAGAGAGGGATGGAGGAAGCGTGAGGGAGAGAGAGGGAGGGAGTGTGATGGCGAGAGAGAGAGGGGAGCGTGAGGCAGAGAGTGAGCGTGAGGAGAGAGAGAAGGAGGGAGGGAGCGTGACAGGGAGGGGAGGGAGGGGAGAGAGGGAGGGAGGGAGGAGAGAGAGAGAGGAGGGGTGTGAGAGAGAGGGAGGGAGGGAGGGAGTGGATGGTGAGAGAGAGTGAGGGAGCGTGTGGGGAGAGAGAGGAAAGGAGCGTGAGGGAGAGAGGGAGGGAGGAAGTGTGAGGGGAGAGAGGGGGAGGGAGCGTGAGAGGGAGGGAGGGAGCGTGAGGCGAGAGTGGGAGGGAGCGTTAGATAGATAGATAGAGAGAGAGAGAGAAAGAGAGAGAGAGAGAGAGACGTAGACAGAAAGGAAGATTAAATCAGAGATATGTATTCTTCCCGCCTAAAGAGCTGTACATATTTTAAAAGAGAATAAAATTATAATCTCAATACGTATTTCAATTGATTCAAGATTTTACTTTCAAGTTTTATTATATTAACAAAGTACAACATAATTTTGTTTTATTTATAAATACATTTAAAAGATATATGTAACAGAAACATAACATTGGTTTATACAATATCTCATATACGTTAATAAATTACTACATTCTTATCTTATATATTAATACTGAGCTTACTGATCCATCAATAGATTTTATCGACTTTCCAACGGGTCAATCTTTAACATAATTTGTGGTATTTATTGCTTCCCTGAGATCTTCATTGCTTCAATATTATTTTCCATCCTCATATACACTACAGTTCAAAAGTTCAAGGCAACCCCTGCTATTTTTTCAATTGGCCCCCAAAGTAGTTGTTTTGTGTTTTAAATAAGAGAAAATTATTATACATGGTTAAAAAAAAAAGTGAGACATGATTTTTATTGGAAATTTTATTATGACAAAAATCATTTTATGATTAAGTTTTACTCTCGTCAAAATATCCTCCTTTAGCCTTGATTACTGCAGCGCAAATTTTTAGCCTTCGTAGGAAAATTTTCTCAAAATATAAGTTGGATAATTCATTCCATGCCTTTTTCAATGACTGTAAGAGCTCTTTTTCATTTTTTTTCACTCTTCTGTTAAGTTCATCTCATAATAATTCTGTGGGGTTGGGGGGCTTCAAACTTTAAACTGTAGTGTATATATATTTTAAAGATAAAACGCAAGATTTTTATCGGATATATTTGGAAAGGCGAGAAAGCCATTCCGATAATTTTGTATTTTTGAAACCTTGTGACTATGGTTGGACACCTACTTAGAAGAGAAAGGTGTGATTTTATCTCAATCTCAGGTGTTTCCATACTATAGCTGGTAGATAAAGTCTTTGATGTCGGGTCTTCTAAGTGGCACCAACTTTACCAAAGGAGAACAAATGAACAAATACGTATAAGAAAGCATTTGGTGTCAAGTGACAATAAAGCCGGATCTTGATGATTTCCGGTTGCTGGTCTATATTAACAGTGACGGTTAGGATTGGAGAAGTCAGTTCTTGTGAATATTTTCCATCGTGTAGTTCCGATGCCGGCCATTCGTACTGTCAGCTAATTGTCAAGATGGTCAGGCAGTTGGTAGAAGGGAAATGCTGAGCTATTTGATTAATATAGCAGAAGTTGTTCCAAATGTCACCTACCTACCTGTCAAATCCAACAGAGTGAAACCCCAAAATGTATTGGAAACAGGCTCCGAGTTCTCTTTTTCTCGCTGTGATGTTTGTTTCCATCTTTCGTTTCCTTGTGAACGTGCAGCAAGCTTTTCCCAGTTTTTGATGCACACTGACGCGAACGAAAACGAAGGCGCAACGTAAGGTAGTCACTGGTCAGTCGGTTGGGTGAGGATCCCTTTGTATGTTTGCAATCTCTTTTGGCAAGGTAGGCGAGGTTTTCAGAATATGAAGGAAAATCTTGTATGAATAATTCTCTTCAGCTCAATGTCTCTTAGTTGTGACTTGTATTACTCAAAAATATTCCAAGATTTTGGTATAATTCTCTACATTTATATTGACGCAATCAACATTGAAGGTACCTTATAAGTTAACTGCTTTCAAAGACGTATTTTTGACTATTTTTCTGAAAGGCCCAGCCCTTAACCCAGCCATCAAATCCATCCAAAGTAGCTCTACATTCATCACTAAAAATTACTGTTGTGAATTCGGTTTTCATGTACTTCTTCGCTTAACTCAGTGATGTTTACTTAAGGCTGATAGTTTGGTTGCCATCACGTCTTTCGTGTTCTTAATATTTTGCATATTTTCAGTTTGCATTCAAATATTTCCTTTGCTGGTCAATCCACTTTTCTTCTTTATTAGCCTTTTAGTTTTTTTGTTGTTGTACTAATGTTTTCAATTTTTCTTTTGACTGTTCTTTGATCTTTATCTATTATTTTCACCAAAGTTGTGATTCTATTACTTACAGTAATCGATTGATTAATTTGTTTGATTGAAAGCCATGTCAACTCTGTTGTGGCCTATTTAGGAGCCAGAAATAAAGAGACGGAAGACGAAGGTAGGTTGAACAAGTGTATTGAAATAACAAATATATACAAAGCAAGAGTGTTAGTAATAAGCAGATAGAGGTGGACGTCCGAACGGTAGGTTAGCACTGCGCCTACGCTATATTTAACAGCCCCCACCACGAGGGTTGTATGTGGCACAAGGCCGAGTTTACCCGTAGGCTCGACCAAAAATATACCCTTAGAACCCGTATAAACGGGTTCAGGGTCTGTCTACCTACCCGGACGAAACTCTGTCCTTCGGCATAGATTCGTCCGGGTTCCTCTTTGCCAAAGCAGAGAGTTCGACAGAAGTCGCGCACAGGCAGAAACTGCGTCTACTCTCCCCAACCGACTATCGCAGTTAGTATTTATGAGAGGAGGAAGAGTTCATTCTACTGTAGGAGGGTTTACCACAACAAACTCCTTATGGGTCATTTAATGCCGAAATTTAATTTTCTTGGGAGATTTGAAGTAATGAAAATATATTGTTGTGCATTCACAATTGAATACATGGTAGATGATTCTCAGCTTTTTTTTTGCATATGCATGTTTGTGTGGACATAATTATTAGAGGCGGTGATGTGTAGTTTTGTTGAAGCTACATTATGGAATACAGTTTGATTTCTTTAAAAAAATTGTACAATATTATATGGATTAAATATCATGAAAGAGTTCTTTCATGTTGATTGATGTATTGTTGGTAATTTTACTATAAATAGGCATTGTAGGTAATTTTTATATAAAAATATATTGCTGGTATTTTTACTATAGAAACGTGTTTTTATACTTTCATAGGGTTTTGTTTTTTGGTGGGGAGTTCACTGTTTGCGCATAGCTAGGATCCTAACAAGTACTATCACCCTGGGAACAACAGCAATTAAGAGATGGTTCCAGGCTCTTCAAAACCGCTAATCACCCGATCAGAGGCCTTGTTGCCGGATGTAGTTTCTCGTCATACCCAGGACTACAAATCCACGAGGAAAAAGTTTAGTAATCTTAAATAAATAATTCTGAAGAAATTTGTAATGATCAGAAAGGAATTTTTCTTTTCTTACGAAATATATGCTTAGATATCGTCGTAATAATATCGATGAAACAAAAAATTCTTACTTGTGGAACCCTCTTTTTGATCCTTGCTTTCCAGTCAAATTTGATCATCAAAAATTTAAATGCAATGTCAATCATTATCTTCTGTCTTCTTAATTCCTGTTCTTTTATTGTTCTCGCTGCTTAAAAATGTTTTTTCTGCTTATATTCTTTCACACAGTAACCCTTTTGCGTCTTAGTGGCTTTATTACCTTGCTTGGATTGAAATGCAGTTGTTCAAATAAAGCCTAGACTGTGAATATTTCTTAAAGTTATAGACAATAACTGTCATTATTGTTTTATATTTTTCTCCGACCACATGATTTTCTGTGCAGTCTTTGGAGTTTATGAAAAGTTTAACTTGTTTGATAATCCTACCGGTGGTAGCATACATCCAATTTTTTTTTTTTTGGGGGGTCTCATATTGGGATTGAAAAATTTGCTCGCGTCTCACCAAATTTTATGTGATAAAAAGTACATTAAAAAAAAAAAAAAAAAAAAAAAACAGAGAGAGAGGTAAAGGGAGCTAACCGCGGATTCGAAGTCAGAATATTATTATTGATAACATTCTCCTCCAATATGTAGAGTATAGTTATATTAATACTTGATATATTACAAAAATATCATAATAATAAAATTGGCCAACAATTATTTCTAACTATTTATCCTGGGACTCATGCATGTAATTACAAGTAATCCTTAATATTTTAACTTTTGAAATCATATTTATTTTTGGCATATGAATTTTTAAAAACTGTTTCTAAATCTTTGATTGTCTTTCAATCATTCCGCCTCACCTGCTATCCTTTTCCGCCTCACCTGCTATCCTCTACCAACGCACCCATGAGGAGTGCCGCTCCGTTTAGGAACCACTACGTTATCCAAACTGTTAATAATAATAATAATAATAATAATAAAGATAAGAAGTTATCTCGATCGTTATTATTTTTATTATTTCTATTGTGATAATCATTGTCAATATTTATTGGCTTTTATTATTTCTTTCATTGTTGCAGCCTTCTTGTTTTATTCTGATAACGATCCCAATGTATCTGCTGAACGCACATTCCCGACGAGAATAATCTATCAAACGCCCTTAACCAACGCCATTTCAACACATTCTTATATTGTTCATTCAACACAACTATCTAATCATTAGTCGCTTTTCTCACTCGCAGAGAACAATCCATATAGTTGTATCGGATGTTATACAACAGTTTTTTATCTTCAACATCATCGTCATCGCCGTCGTGTCTGCTGCTGCTTTTTAAAAAAAATTTAATCCACCGGAAGTACTGATATTTACTAAGTTTAGCCAAGCATGATATAAGGCTATAAACGTGAAGCACTCATTAAGATTGTAACTAACAGTGCTCCGTTACGTCAATTTGCTAGTAATCATTGAGACATGACGATTATGTATTATAGATATTTATGAGATAAGTATGACGCAAGATCACACGATGCTTTTATTGCCTAAAATCGATCGGATTTACTACATATGTTTAGTTAATATTAATAAGTAGAACTATGCTTTTATTTCTGAAAAACTATTTTTGTTTAAGAAAATGGGCGACTTAGTATTCTTTGTACATAAATTAACAGGTTGTATTCATCTTCATCGTCCCATTGTTTCTTAAATCGAGTCTAAGCGTTGTTGGTGAGGTCATGTGAAAAAGGTCTCTTCCAAAGCATAGTCACTTCACCCCTTATCCTCGCTGTCATGAATGAACTGTATCTATTGTTCCGCCTCTCTCTCTCTCTCTTTCCCCCTCTCTTTCCCCCTCTCTTTCTCTTGTTTACTTCACTTGACGAAACATGAGAGTAAAATAATTGACAAAAGCGTCTGCCCCTTCATTATTAATAAAGTGAGAGAGAGAGAGAGAGAGAGAGAGAGAGAGAGAGAGAAAGAGAGAGAGAGAGAAGAGAGAGAGAGAGAGAGAGAGAGAGAGAGAGAGAGAGAACAGACGCTACACCGTAGCTGGAGTGTTGATGATGATGATGATGATATCCAAACTTCCGTTAATATTCATTCAGGGCCGGTGCAAGGTTGTCGTCCCCCTCCCCTTCCCCGAATCTATAATACGCCGCTCCCCACTTTATGCATCTCAATTTTCATAAGGTAGTATTCATATAAAATATAAATTTTATTGTAACCTAATTATGTACAATAATGGATCATATGCAATATAGGTGAACAATTCAATTAAAAAAAATCGAAAAAAAATACAATATATCTAAATAGAAATTAGAGAGATATGCCATAATAGATCATTCAACAATGTTTTGCGGCAATTTTTTTTACATAAAAAGTCGAATAATTTTACATATTCAACATTTTGTAAAAAAAAAAATAGTAAATTTTCTCTAGTTTTTTTTTTTCGAGACTTAACATGAAAAAAAAAAATCATACATTTGAACGAAAAACAAAAAAAAGCCCAGAATGACGTCAAAATCGGCGAAGATTTTTCATCCTCGGCAGTTGGGCTTTAGTTTAATTTGTAATCGTATATAAATATAGGCAGAAAAAAAAATTGATAAGATAGCGAAGGACGCAAAACACTGTCACCCCCTCTCCCAAGATCAGCCTTGAGCCCTACAACTCGTGGAGGGGGAGCTCGCTTTGCAGGTAGTACGCATCGGCCCTGTACTCGTTAATAGAACAAAAAGGACAAAGACGATATTTGAACTGTGACGGTGCGTCGTCCTTTAGATCTGTTGTTGTTGGTGTTGTTGTTGTTGTTGGTGTTGTTGGTGTTGGTAGTTGTGTTGTTGTTGTTGTTGGTGGTGATGATACTGGCATTGTTGCTTATTCTCACTCCTGCTCTCCATTCTACAGTTTTTGTCGACCTTATCATCACTATTAGAGACTGCATCAGCATTGTTTTTTGTCTCACTTTTACCCTCAACATAATTATTATTATCATTTCGATAATTAGAATTACGTTTTAGTTCTTACCGCCTGCCACTGGGAAAGTTTTTTTAAAAAAAAATATTAAGCTTAAGTCCCAGAGGGGGGAGCACATACCCCCCCCCCCGGGCAGTACCACTCCTTCATTGCTCAATGCTTGAGTTGTCCCTAAAAGGAGATGTGCCGGGGGGTGGGGCTGGAGTAATTTTTCCACGGTATTGCCGTTATAGGCATTTTAAACTGACCTTGTGTCACACTTGGTAGCGACGAGTCGCGCTGAAAAATACAGCCTTTGTGACTGTTGTTGTTAGCAAAAGCATCATCATCGTACTCGACTCCACCCTTGACATTAACGACCCTATCCGCATCTTCACACACACACACACACACACACACACACACACACACACACACACACACACACACACAAACAAACACAAGCACAAACAAACACACAAACAAACATTTCCAATACTCGCTTGCATTACTTACACTTACTTGTTCTCCTTTTACATCAGAACGCCGACACCCTTCTACCCTGCCCCCCCCCCCTCCGGCCATGCCTAATCTCCAGTGGGGGAAAGTTAAACAATTGATTCAGAGAATTGTTGAAGCGGCAGGGCAACACTGACTGGTCGGGCCAGTTGGCAAGTAAAGAAACAAGAGAAAGAGAAAAGCTTGCTCGGGTAAGCTGACTGACTCTGACTCTGGGTAGAGGAGAAAAAAAGTTAGCGCAAGCAAAAGTGCAGAAATCGGGAAAGTGATGTGCGGGAGAAGCGGGTGGGGCTGCGGAATGGGTGTGAAAAAAAAAAAAAAAAAAGGGGTCCGGAGCGTGTAGCAAAGAGACAGGCAAATCCTCGTCTTCATAATTTTGCCGGGCGTGGTGGTGAAGGATGACCAATGGTTGAAGCATCAACAGATGGCCAGTGACAAGGAAAGTGGTCAAACCATCCTACTTCCTACTCTCTTATCATCACATATAATAGGCTACTGTGTTTTGCGTCACAACTTTCTCTCTCTCTCTCTCTTTCTCTCTCTCTGTCATGCACACGCAGACATACATACATATATGCGCTTTTCCAAACACAAAAACATACATATATTTTATACATGCTTGTATGTGTATATATAGAAATATAAACACAGACCTAAATATAAATTTTATTTATATATTTCTTATATTCTTTATATATTTATTATATTATTTATATTATAGAAATTAAATTTTAGATGACATTAGAAATATAAATGATATAATTCACTCACACACGCACAGACATAAACGCACAAACACATACACACACACAAACACATATGCACACAAACACATACACGCACAAACACATACACACACAAACACATATACACACATAGACACACAAACACATATGCACAGGGATTTGTTAATATAACCTGGCAAAACATAAATAAAACATTGTCTTCATGGAAGTATTTCGTAAACATGGCATCCACAGTGACTATATATATATATATATATATATGAATAAAGAGAAAAGAAAAACTTACCTTAGTCGACGCGTTTCGTCCTCTGATGGACGTTATCAAGGCAAAAAACGTGTCGCCGAAGATAAATTTTCCTTTTGCTTTTATATTGTCCTTTTACAGATATATTCTATCTGAATTTTTTAAGCACACACACATATATATATATAAATTTCACTTGTCACTCAATTAGTTGTCATTGTTCTGATATATAGAAATTTATTTATCATTATATCGCATAATTTATATATATATATATATATATATATATATATATATATATATATATATATACCAGAATTGTCTTTTCTCCTCCTTATTTCATTTTCTCACGAAGCTTAAATAAAAGTGAAACATGTCAAATTTATAAACCTTTCCTACACACACACACACACACACACACACACAAACACACACACACACACACATATATATATTGATACATGTTTCATTAAATAATATAGACAAGTGTTGTCTATATATTTTATGGAAATTTTTTTCATATCGTCTGATAAGCTTAATAACGTTATCATTAAAAGAAGAAAGAAAATCACAATATTGATACATATATTTTAATCCTATCTAAGCTTTCGGCTTACATAAGTCATTATCAACGATGACAATTACATTGCAATATATTAAGCAATACACGGACAAAACAATGATGATAGTCTGTTTCTGTTTACATGGAAGATTTCCAAGCAACAACAAACTCGTACATATAAGACGCTAGAAGGGAAAATCGCACCGCAGCTCATGACGTCACACATGACCACGCGAGAGTGAATTCGAGAAGCCGTATAAACCAATGGCTTCCGTTACCAATTATAGACATTTAAGAATATTTGTGGAGATTTCATAGTTTATTTTGTTTAGGTTAGGTTTCAACTGTTTTATGTATATAGCTTCAAGAATTTTTAGTTTCTGTTTATTGTTTTCATGTTTAAGTATAGTTGTGTTTTCAACAAGGATTTTCCGGAATTGTGCATGCGGCCAGGCATGTTGAAAAAATGTACATTTTTCCTCACCAGTATCACGATTCTGAGTTTCATGCACAACGCAATCTTTAGGCTGAATTGAGACTCAATCTATCGTGTTTATAAATAAAATCAAAATATAATATTGTCTCTTTTACATTCTATAACTTGTATCAGTCTTTCAACCATTGATTTTTTTTCAACTTTACTTCTATTTTGACTACAATATTATTTGCAGTAGTTTACATTGCTTCATATTGATCTTTGCATTAATATGTTTACATTCTAATCTGCATTTCTCTAAATGTTAGATAATAGTTTTCCTATTGGATTAATCTCTGAAATGTTGTGAACAATTCTATTAATTTGGTGTACCTCAAGAGTTTTATTTTTCCCGATGTGTTCAATAGTCAGCTTTGCAGAATGTAAAATATTGCCTGAATATTCTTCAGTTTAAAACTTCTTTGTGACCTGTATTACTAAAAAAATGATGCAAGAATTTACAATGATTCCATTCATTTCACTTCAAGCTATCATCCACCTTGAAAAGACATAATTTAAAGCCTTCAATGCTTTTCACCTTTTATATTCTAAATTGTTTGACTACTTCTATTGAAAACTGAACTTCCCGAAAATTAATCTAAATTCACCAATAAAACTTTTCTAGAAATTCGGTTTTCATATGATTTTCGACTATTTTCTGTGATCCTTTCTCGTACTTCTCGCTTGTGGAACACCCTTCCGGCTCCATACTTTCTAACCAACTTTAATCTGACAAAATGCAGTGTCAATCGCTATCTACTGCCCTCCTGATTTCTTTTCTCGATCATTATTAATGTTTCTCTTCATAATTCTTCCACATCCTGTAACCCGTTGTGGCTTTACATGTTTTTACTGCCTTACATAGAGTGATACCGATGAAAATAATGTTTATTTGAAAGGTTTTCTTTTAGTTTGGCTGCTTTCATATCGTCAGCCAAAGTACTTATAGTGTCTTCCATCTTTTTCTTGGTTTTCATTCACAGTACTAATTACACCCTTATTCATATTAATTGAAACAAAACAAATTATTCCGATATTAATATCATTTTTTTCCTATTTTTCCAATGAAAAATGACCCAGTGCACATGTTAGTACTTCGTATGTCCATTCCACGAAGTCGTTCCTTGCAGATTGACCACAGATTCTCGATTGGATTTAAACCAGGAGAGTTTCCGAACCAGTCGATAGTACTTTGATTTGCTCACTGGTAAGCCTTGCCAGTGTGTTTGTGTAGCGTTACAATTTTCGTATGCTTTCTTGGAGTAATGTTCATTGCAGACAATAGCCGTAGGACAACTAATCGACAGTCGAGACAATAGTATCTGGGCGTGATAAAAATCTGATGCAATCACGGAAGACGAAATATTTTTCAAGGCCAAACAAATTTCAACATACACCCTTAAAATAGATTCATGTTACTGCACACCACTGCAAATGACCTAATCTAAGGAAAAAATAAAATCGATTACACCTTGTCACTCCAGTGAGTCTAAAACTGATCATCTAACGGCATAAATGTTCGAGAAATCTTATCAATTCAAAGTTGTTCTTTTAAACTTGTTGGCAAACATGGTTCGAGAGCCGAGTATGTCCTGCTCTTTAACTTTCCCATACTTTCGGTGAGAACAAATGGATACATACCTTATCCAAGAATATTTGCTCACTATATATATATATATATATATATATATATATATATATATATATATAATGAAAATATTCTGAATTTAGGATCAATCACCTAAGTGACTAAGTTTATTCGTTTACACTATTTACATTGTTCAGACGGTCGTTTTCTTTATTGCCATATTTACTAATTTCGGCCGTTGTACGCTCCGGGCTTCTTCGGGTGACATACATTGAAATTTCAAACTAAACCCTTTATTTATTCCACGTGCCATGCCTTTCTGGATATGTCGTTTCAGTTAATTCCCTTTAGTCTTTATTCCCGCTGCTGTGGCCAGGTATTAAAATCTTTGAAACAAGTCAATTTTGTGAATACTTCAACCAACACTTTTATTCACTGAGGAAGACCGGAGCGTACAACGGCCGAAACATCCTGAATATGGCAATAAAAGATGTAAATGGTGTAAATAGTTGCAATACTTCATCTCAAAATATAGCCAGTGATTGAAGTTTATTTGTATTAATCATATATATATATATATATATATATATATATATATATATATATATATATATATATATATAGTTTTAAGGTATGCTATATTTATGGGATAAAGTGCTTAATATCAGAGATAGAGGTATGTAAATATAAAAGTGAACATTGAACACTTAGGGCGACAGATTGTTTCATGCTAGACGCAATCATAGAGGGACTTATGTTCATATATATATATATATATATATATATATATATATATATATATATATATTCTATATATATATATATATATATATATATATATATATATATATAAGAATAGGGTTAGGTAACAACCGTATACGCGCGGGCAGGCAGGCATACACAGGTAAGCAGGGCAAACAGTATTTATTGTTTATTTTCAATGCTATATCTTATAGCCCGACGAGTTGGGTAACCAACGAAAACATAGACGCAATCATCACGCCATTTTATTTCTGTTTAAGTTGTTATTAATATAGATTTGTTCATAGGCAAGAACCTATTTATATATATATATATATGTATAAATATATATATATTTTCAGAAAAGAATATATTCGAATATATATATATATATATATTTATGTTCCATGAATCTCGTACAATTATCGAATTATTTTATATGTTAAGAAATCCGACAATTTATTTATTAAAGACATTTTTATATGTTTAACGTTGTTATATAGCAATATAATATTTACCGGCCTGAACCGCCATATAAGAAATTTTATCTTTGAAAAATATTCGTTCAGGACATATGGATTCGAACCTGCATCCTATACGGAACCGCCATATACGCTGGCGTGCCAGTTGACCACGTTTACCGGGAACCATGAACCAAAATAGGAACAGACAAGCATCAAATAAAACAATCTTCCATGAATCTCGTACAATTAACTGTTTTCGAATGTAAACAAATGACGTCATATGTTAAGAAATGGACGAGGTCCGACAATTTATTTTTAAAACATTTTTATTTATGTTTAACGTTGTTATTTTTATAGATACAAGTATTTAACAAATGCTCTGTTTATGATAAACAGTATTAAATAACATTTACCGGCCTGAATGTCGAAATTTTCATAGAAAATATTCGTTTAGACAGGATTCGAACCTGCATCCTATACGGAACCGCCATATACGCTGGCGTGCCTTAACTCAACGAAACATACTGTATATAAACTACAATTTATTAATATATATAAACAAATATATATATATATATATATATATATTTATATATATATTATATATATATATATTTAGTGAATATCCAGAAAATATTCGTTCAATATACGGAACTACTCGAAAAGTTTCATGCAGTTAATGCAGTATTCACCTGTACATTCATAACCTGGATTCTGACCGTCATATTCTTTATCCTACCCATTCCTATATATATATATATATATATATATATATATATATATATATATATATATATAGGAATATATATATATATATATACTGGCGTTCTCGGACATATATCGATCGAGACTAAAAATGTCTTTAATAAATAAATTGTTTTCGCGCCAGACGTCATTTGTTTATCCATTTCATTTTAGGTCTAAAGAAATGTTTCAAGTATAAATATTTTTATGAAAATTTCCCAGACGGCAAGGGCATAGCATATCCATAAACAGTGCTGAGAAATGTTTGCATATAAATTGACAGATGACATTTCACAAGTCGACAAGTAATTTTTACCTGTCGAATTGTTGTTACAGCGTATGGCGGTTCCGTATAGGATGCAGGTTCAACAATTCGGACATTCAGGCCGGTAAATGTGCCAGAGCATTTGGTCGCCGGCAGCCTGATGGATTCTCATATAGTTTGGACCATCTTTTTAAAGCATAACAGTATTTTTAGTGATGAATGTAGAACTACATTGGATGGAACTGAGGTTTGGTTTGGTTTCAGGCATAAATCATTTAATACTGTTTAATGGGTTATTTAATGTCGACAAAATGTCTTTTTATTCGTCCATTTCTAACGTCATGTTTTTCATTCGATTTTTTCAAGCATGTATTTCTAGTTATATTTTTCCTTCTATGAAAAATTTTTTCTATTTCTGATAATATGTTTTTTTACTTAAAAAATATAACAACCTGGTAAAAAAATGTCTTTTTACCTAAAATTTTCATTGCCTGATAATTATGTATTAGTGGTAATAAAATTTTTCTGGCGGTTCCGAAGAATTTCGGTATTAAAACCTCGGACATTCATTTTACACTTTCATAGTGTTTTGATCCGTTAAAGTTTGGGGTTAAATATTTGCGTCCATAGTTTACATTGGGATCTACCAACAGTTATGAATCAGGGGTTGAGATTCATGGAAGGGTTTATAACAGTAAATTCGACCTTGTCTACCATAAGGTTCATGGTGGCCGAGTGGTCAAGGCACGCCAGCGTATATGGCGGTTCCGTATAGGATGCAGGTTCGAATCCTGTCTATGAACGAATATTTTCTATGAAAAAGACATTCATACTGTTTATCATAAACAGAGCATTTGCTTAAATACTTGTATCTATAAAAATAACAACGTTAAACTCTTTAATAAATAAAACCTCCTGATCAGAGGCCTTGCGGTTCGATGTAGTTTACCAAGGACGGGGAACGGAGGTTGGAAGCTAAAGATTAAATTATTCAGGGAAATAGCCAATGAACGCAACAACAGTTTGAAAGTGGAGTCATGCTTGAGCTGGTATTTAGCATTTAAATTTTAGTCCATTTTAAAATTTGATGCTGTCCAGATCAATGCAGTGAAGGATTGTAAGTTCTTAAACAAAATATTTTTGAGTGGAAGAGGTCGAAACCAAGAAACTTGGAACTGAAGTTTATATTCATTCAAGACAATGTTCTTGTATTTTCTTAAAAGCTGTCTGTTGATCACACTGACCTCAAAAGTTTACAATGACGCAACATTGATAGAATTTCCCCGATACTTCTCAGATATTAATCCAATAGTATTCTATTTTGAAAAACTGTATATACTAATCTGTAAAACTATATTTAAGCAAAGACCTCTTGGAAGCAACAGCATTTGCTGCAAATAATGTTAAATTTGAAACAGTAGAAAAGTTATTAAAACCAATGATGAAATATTGATGAATGTCATAGAATGTCAAAGAGTCCATATTACTATGTAGAATGACAAAATAATAATTTATTGCGGTAAATGGGATATTATGTTAATCAAATATGTTGCAGTGGCTTGTATCTCCTTAATTACTTTATGAATAAAAATATAGGTTTCCCTTTGCATAAGGAAAACTGCCAAAACAAGTCATTGGCAATATTTTTGATAACTATAGCTATTATGTTCTGATACACATACAATATATTGCTAATATAAGCATATCCTAAAAATGATTTCAGCATCAGTTGCTTAATAGTAATTTTATTGCGAAAATATTGGTTTGCTTAATAAAATCTCTGTCCTGGGTAAGACGATAAACTACATCCGACAGCAAGGCCTCTGATCAGGAGCCACCTCTTACTTCCCAGGTCCACCATGATCCAGATCCCTGTTATGGGCAAATAGTTAACCCCCAAAACTGGGGTCAAAACGTGTAAAAATACGTTTTAATACCAACAATACATTTTTGTAAAAATTATCACCAGCAATAAGTTTTCGAAGAAAGAATTATTACCAGCAATGCATTATTACCAGCAATGCATTATTACCAGCAATGCATTATTACCAGCAATGCGTTATTACCAGCAATACTTTTTTGAAAAAAGGAATATTACCAGCAATACATTTTTAGGAAAAAATATTGTGAGCAATAAAAATCTTGTCGCCATTAAATAACCCAATGAGGTTGATATACAGTAAAACAAACCAAACCAAACCAATTAATAAAATCTGACAATACATACTAGCGAAGTCTTTTGTCAGATAAGTTTACGAAATATATTAAGATACCCTTAGTTTTCTTTTACGTGCCGTGTTTCTTTATGGTGTGAACGATTATGGCTCTCCGCGAGTTCCAATGCCTTGACTACATCTTATCTCTCCTTGTTCATATTCTGACATCCTTTTACACAAGCTCGTCGGGTAGGTTACACGCTGTTTCCTTCTGACCGCTCTTACTTTCATTATGTCCTCTGAGAATTCTTTTCTCCAAATCCACCATTTCCTCATAATGTGTTCCACAAATGCCAACTGTCTCTTGCTGATCTGAAGCAAAAAGAGTCTTTTTCGAGCCCATTTTCCTTAAAACTTCCCCATTGCTCACATGTTTCGTCCATGGCATTCTCAGCATCCCTTCTGTAGAACCACAGCTCTGTTGACTTAAGTTTTATTTAACTACAACCGATAAAGATTGATCATGAGGAATAGAAAGAGGAAGAGGAGGAGGAGGATGGCGATGATGATGATATAATTTCCATTAGAGCCAAGATACATTTTCTTAAACTGATATTGTTATTGACGCTCAAAATAACTATATTTAATATAATTCAGGCTGTATATATATATATATATATATATATATATATATATATATATATATATATATAATTATTTATTTAAAAAATTTATAACATAAATATGTTATAAAATCACTACAAAAATAGCCATTTTGTTTCAACACTCTCGGTGTCCTATCAAGTGATGATGTTGAATGTAAAATATATATATATATATATATATATATATATATATATATATGTTTAGGTGAAACCTAGGTAGGTTGTTCCTGGCTCTTTTAGGATTTATTATATATATATATATATATATATATATATATATATATATATATATATATATATAAAGTCCCGAAGTGTCCATGTGAATTCGGTAAAATATGAAGCTGTTATTTTTTCTTCCATTTTACATTTTTTTTAGTTATGTGCCGTGCGTGATACACGCCTGCGTAGGCTATCATGTATTTTTAGATACATGACTGACGAGGCAGATTTTCCTCCGCAGCAGGTTGCCATTTTTTTTACATATAAAAACTTTAAAAACAGATTTTGTCTAATCAAATAAATAAAAATAAACAATAAACATCGTATGACGGTCAGCTTTTTGATTTTGATTTTTGACGAATATGGCTTTTTAGCTTATGAATTAATTCCTCGCACGTTTTACAATTTTCGAAATACTTGATCCCACACTGGCTCTCATCGACATAAAATCTAAAGCTGCTGCTTCTTATACAAATGGCAAGAATAACTTCTTCAAAATACAGTGGCGACTACTATGAGACTAAAAGCATTCTCCACCCATCACTGCCTTTCCGAATACTGCGAAGGCAAAAATAAAAAAAATACAGCAACCAATATTAGCACCAATAAAGTTACCGTTCAGGGCAACTTCTAGTGGTACTACGACTACAAATCAACAATTACGTCCACAACTATTTTTATTTCTACTACTACTACTTACAAGTATCTCATGCTAAAATTCGTTTGGACTCACAAGGCAAACCAAATAGACATGTTGAAAAAGATGGTGAAACACGAGAGGGGACTGCCACCCCTGTTTTGACCCGTCCAAATATCTATCCTTAGTCACCTATCAAACTGGCCAGACTTAAAGCAAACGGGTAGACGACCATCTGCACTTTTCCTCTTTTACGTCTACCCAGCACCCATTTGCGACAAAGGCAGGATACGGGGGAGGCCGAGCGAGACCGAAATGAATGTCAACTCCAGCAACGGGCAAGTTACTACTTCCTCACTCTCTCATTCAAATCTGTAAAAACCTGCGTCACCATCCTGGGCGCACATTTAGAAATTTTTATGAATGGAATGAGAATTACTACTACTGCTACAGCTGCTACTTCTACTACTACAATGGCTATCGTGATTGTCATATAATATCTATTTTTATTCCCGTTTGATATTGCTTTACATCCCGCCTTTTTTTTTTTATATCCTCCTTGCCTCACTAACAACTTTTATTTGTTCTTTGAAATGTTCTTTGGCAAGATGAATGACTCCGCAAATTAATTTGTTTATCTGGAAATGTGTTTTGACGTTAAGAAATTGGCAATGACCAAAAAACGGATCAAGTTGTTGGAAAGTTAAGCGTCCATTTTTATAGTTAGTCGAAACTCTTTTGGCTAACAAATCGTTTACAGTTTAGCATACCTTTTGCAATCTCTTTCTCCTCCCCACCTCAAACGAGAATTATAATAAATATATTTGACATATAAGCATTTTTACTCTCACCTGTGATTTTTACTCTAATTGTCCGGAAAATGGTAACTTTGAATAAATTCTCGTGTAGAATTTTGGGCATTTACTTTTGTATTTAAAAAGAAAAAAGTGTAGTGTTTAGCGTCGCATAAAGAGATGGATTTTTACGCTTCTCTTTCTCTGTTGCTATCAGTCGTCATCTGTCTTTTTATTGCCTTCACTCCCACACTCCAGTTCATCCAACGTGTTATCCGAAAATCTAACCTGAAATTTCATCGACTAGAATTTTTTTCAACACGCGTCTCACAGTATTCAGTATTATTGTAAAAACGCTTGATTTCTCAAGAGTCATCAAGGATTGTAAAAGCTTTCCGAAATATATTTGTTTTAATAATAAATTATCCGTTGGAATTACAAGTTTTTATTCATTTTAGTACCGTGTATCCCGGATATAAGAGAGTTGTCGGGACCGGAGACGAAGTCTCTTATATCCGGGTTTCTCTTATATCCGGGTTTGGTCTATTTTATATACATTAACACAGGCTCTAATTTGGGACCAGAGAAAATCTCTCTTATATCCGGGTTTCTCTTATATCCGGGTTTGGTCTAATTTATATAAATTAACACAGGCTCTAATTTGGGACCAGAGAAAATCTCTCTTATATCCGGGTTTCTCTTATATCCGGGTCTCTTATATCCGGGTTACACTGTATTTAGTATTGTTGAGGTTAATGTTTTTGTTGAGATTTACAAGTGCAGTGTTTACCGTTTCGTTTAATTTCACAAAACAATCGATGAAATTTAACTAAAAACTAAAAAAAAATTACTTTGACAAAAAAAACCCTATTTCGCGAATTAATAATTTCTTTAATTTAATTTTATAGGACTTCATGGTAAACGGTATTTTTTTTAACTTGGTTTAGATCGGTCAATGAATGGCTATTTTATGGGATGTGATGGACGGACAGACGGAAGTCACAGGATTTTATATATAGAATGGACTGTTGCTATTTTACTAAGCGTAGTTTATTTATTTATTTATTTTGGCACTAGGCCACAAGTTTTGGGCATCGAGTTAGGATCGAATTGATTACTAATGATTTACAAGTTGAATTTTCTGACCATTCCGCTACAATGAGACACAATTTGGATTATCGCCTGCAATGTCTACAGCTAAAATAAACATAATCATAAAGTGTACTGCTGGTAAAACAAATGAAAATAAATCAGTTGTGGATCTACTAAGAAACTAATGAAGCTTAAATTTCAGGGTCCTTAATCCCGGAGGGGACTCTAAAACAACTTTTGGGGTGAATTTTTCAACAAAATCGATGACATTAAAAATAAAGAAGAAAGTGTTATTTATTTTTTTTTAATTAAAATAAGGCCATTTTAGCGATAGAATCGTAAACCAATATGTCGAAGTATGTTGGCCTTAGACTATGTTCTAATACCCATTTAATATAGCCTCAAAATTCCCCTATAATTAGACAAATTTCAGAATTTTCTTGGGGGCTTGCAGCGCCCGAAGCCTCAGCTCTTTAGGCTCGTTGATCTAACCAGAATCTATTCATAACCTACGTTTTAGCAGTTGGGTCCTCGAAACTATTGTTGCTGGTTGCGAAGGCGCCACCATATCTGTTCATCGTCCTGGGTATGACGATAAACTACATCCGGCAGCAAGGCTTCTGATCGGGAGGCATTGCTGTTGTTCCCAGGTCCACCCTGACCCAGTGTGGTAGCACCTGTTACGATCCCAACTATGGGCAAATAGTGAATCCCTAAAAAAAAAATACACTATGAAAGTATAAAAATGCATTTTTACAGTTAAAATACCAGTAATACATTTATATATATATATATAAAAAATCGCCAACAATACATATTTGATATAAAATTACCAATAGAGTAAAATTACCACGCATACATTTTATAGCCTGGTGACCAATAATATATTTTATCTGCAGTTGAAGCCATAAAATTGTGTTTAAAATATTTAGAAAGTTGATATGCCGCTAAACAAAATCCACCAGCCCTCTATCTGTTCAAGTTTCAAGTCCTCCAAAATTTAGGACTGCCACTGAAATAAATACCTTAAATAAAAATTTTAAAATAAATTTCTCAGAAAAAAAAAAAATGATGGCCTAAAAACTTGTTTTATGCAAACGCCTTAATAATGTGAACATTTTGACGTTATTGGTATATACAGGATTTCGATTAGTACAATACAAAGCAATAACTCACTAAACCGAGATGGGACTCATGATAGAATTAGTAAGAGACGAATTTACTATTATTTCACTCAGCAGTTATTGGCAGAAGCGTGGTATAAATATATAAATGCTCCAAGCAAACAGTCCTTGATCGTTGGTATAAATATACAGTCTTTCAACAACCAGTCCTTCGTCGGGGATGTAATTATGAATTCTCAAAGTAACCATCATATTAGTAACGCATAATCTGCAATA
The DNA here is from genome assembly GCA_903632075.3 of Acanthosepion pharaonis. Taxonomy (NCBI): domain Eukaryota; kingdom Metazoa; phylum Mollusca; class Cephalopoda; order Sepiida; family Sepiidae; genus Acanthosepion; species Acanthosepion pharaonis. The sequence goes on from CAHIKZ030004876.1 coordinate 990,265, forward strand.
TATAAAGCGCTCAGTCGATATTGTGCTGTGTACAGAATATTGCCATAAGTATAGCGCATCGAGTCAGGATCGAACTCACTATACTGTACAATTATAATCCACGTGAGTAGCTCGTTAACCACTACGCCATAACGGAGTGTTTAATATATCTACGAGCTCGTGCTAAAAAATTTTCAGACCGATGAAAAAGCCCTTCTTAAAAAATACAGAAAGAAAGAATTTAATAAAAGTCGAGCCGATAACTTTTCAGCACCCGCATATGCCTGTTTATTTCTATTTACCGCCTTAATATATTATTATAGTGATTTTCCAAGCGTATCTTACATGAGGCACACAGTGAAGATCGAATTCACTATTCAGTTATAAATTTTCAAGCGAGACAAGCTTGCTAACCATTACATCGCCTCGAGGTATATATATATATATATATATATATATATATATATATATATATATATTGTCTTCAGTTATTTTTTTTTTGTCGGATGTGTGTGTGTTTGTATGTAAGGCGTATGTATGTCCATGTAAGGCGCACATGTGTGTTGGTTAATTTTAATATCAAATTTTGTATGAGGCACCTAGTGAGGCTCAAACTTATAACACAGTAGCAATAGTCAGCCAAACTAACCTTTGCGATACGGCGATGCGCTTCGAAAAGATTTTGCTGTAAAATGCATTTCAAACGGTGTTAGGTAAGGTTGATTGATTTTAATTGTCAACACTTGTTGGGTTGTTCAATATGGAAATTTGTTTTGGGCACCCGATAAGAAACCAATTCATTACTGAGCAATGAATAAGATACTTACTAATAGTCAACCAAGCCAGTCAGCCATACTAAAAGAAACCTTACACTAATTTTTAGTTTGTTTTATGATTACCCTTGCTGGATTGTTTAGACGGGCATCCGGTGAGGATCTGAGTCATTATTTACTAATATTCAAGGAAACCAGATTTGTTAACCATTACCTCATTCATATATATATATATATATATATATATATATATATATATATATATATATATATATATGTGTGTGTGTGTGTTTATATATTGAAAAGAAGAGAGGTGCCGCAAACGTTTTTGGTTGTAATGTGGATTTTTAAAAAAATATTATGCTTTATTTTCCATAATTTTACTACACGTGTTTCTGGTCTCGCGACCGTCTTCAGGTAAAAGGCGGTGATTTCCACATATTATTAAAAATAATTAATTTTTTCCTTATGTTTTTCAATGTTAAATATTTTCGATATGAGACATTTTCTGTTTTTGTGTTAGTAATCCGAATGTCTTTCTTAAATTGGCACTCAGTTCAAGAAAGACATTCGTATTACAAACCAAAAACGTTTGCGGCACCTCTTCTTTTTAATATACACACTTTTCTCTCGTTGGAACCACTATAACCTCTTTCTATATATATATATATATATATATATATATATATATATATATATATATATATATATATCTTTTATCTGGTCATCTTATTTTATAAAATTAGAAGTTATTGACTTGTAGAATTCCAGTTAAAGTCATTTGAGAGTTTTATTCTAATATTGTAAAACTACAATTACGAATTAGTTTCTTTCTCTTCAACATCCGTTTTTCTCGTTTCTATCTGTCACTGCTCGTCCATTCTTGACCGGTTGTGGACTGGGAAAGGACTTGGCTGGTCAACTTTAATGCCTCAAAAACAAAACTGCTCTCTATTACTCACGAGAGAGAACCATCCCTGCCTCCCATTAGAATGTCTGACGCTCAACTCCATGAGAGCACCTCTTTGCGACTGCTCGGTCTCACATTGTCTGCTGACCTGAGATGGAACAAATACATTAAGTCAATAGCTTCGTCCACCGCAAGGAAAGTTGGCTCCCTGTGCCGCGCCAGGAAAATTTTCTCGCCGGGGTCGATCCTTAAAATCTACAAATCAATCATTCGCCCTTGCATGGAGTATTGCTGCCATATATGGTTTGGAACCCCCTCTGTTTATCTCAAAGTCCTTGATAAAATCCAAAGACGGATATGCAATATAATTGGCCCTGATCTGGCATCTCATCTGCAGTCGCTCTCTCACAGACGTGCCATTGCCTCCCTCTGTCTTTTTTACAAATACTTTCATGGTAACTGCTCCGATGAGCTGCTTTCGCTGGTTGCCAGACTTCATGAATTTAAGCGTCCTACGAGGCTGGCATCCCGCTCTCACCCTTTCACTGTTGAAACTGTTAAATGTAGCCGTCTCTTCTACTCCAATAGCTTCATATCTCGCACCTCTCACCTGTGGAACTCCCTCCCCATTTCCTGTTTCCCTGATAGCTATAATCTCCAACTATTCTAATGTAATCGACGTCTCCAGATGCCCTGATCTATCCCCTATCCCTCTCTTCATCCTTTCCTCAATCACTCCTATTTGCTCTCGCTCCAACCCTCTGTAACACCTTGCGTGCTAGTGGCTTTCCGCCTTGCTTGAGGTGAAACGTTTAAAAAAAAAAAACGAAAAAAAGATACGCGCCCACTGTAACCTGATAGTAAGCAGGCTCTTCTTGTAGACCAATTGCCGATTGAAGTAACTTTGACGATTACCTATTTCGGTTTGTCCATTGTTTTAGCCTTGTGACGCACTCACTTGTCAGGCTCACTTTCGTCGAGTAACAGTTAGATAATTGAATGACAAACTGCAAATATAACGCGTTTCATCTTCAAAAATGACTTCATCAGATTAAAGCGATGTTCTTATTGATAACATAATATGAAGAAGTTGTGGGGAGATATAAACGTGAAAACAAAACAAAGACAAAAAGATTGGGAAAGCAATTGAGATCGACTGAGTTGTGTATCTAGACATATCGGACACCAGAAAATTTCTTCCCGTACATATAATTTCTTCGATAAACTCATTACGTTAGCCTGACGAAGTCTTTTTAAAGCACGAAACACGCTACATTAAACTTTTCCATGCATTCAATTTCATAACATTATTTTGATCTCTCACCATTATAGGGAGATTGATTCTAACTGGGTGTCTCATGCCTGTGGCCTTGTACCTTACTAGGTTAACATCATTAACCTTTATCATTCTGTGACTTCATTTGCTGTATAAAAAGTTTATCCTGTCACTGAAGGTGACTTTGATCGCTGAACAACATTGTGTTTGAATTTCATAGTTGTGTTGTCATATCCTGCTATGGTAACAGAAAATAACTTTGAGTTGAATTAACAATAAGGTTATTGCAATTATGAGGCCTTGAAAAAGAATGCAGTGGAAAGGGAAGTAATATTAATAATACAGCGTGCTAATGGTTAAATTTCAGAATGTACAAATGGTGTTTTTATGTGAATCTACACATTTAGACGAATATGGCTGTCCACAGATTTCTTTTCATTATTATCTGTGAATTGTTATTACTTCTTGGAAAGATAGTGGTATGATCTTCATATGCTCTCTCCACAATTTTGAATCAGAGCCGTCCTCCTAGACCGGCTACTACTCAAAGCTAATGTCTACCAATATCTACTCTGTTATTTAACCCATAGGGAGAGGGAGAAGAGATGGATTCATTCCTTCCCTAAGGGGATTTGTGCGAAAGTGAAGGCCGGAATATGAACTCGTCTCGCCGATTTCATTTTCTGCGCTGATAACCGTCACGCTGGCCGCACGCTTCCGTGACTAATAAGACTGTAGACCGACACAATGCTTAACATAATTTTAATTTGGAATTTTCACTGTAAAATCTGACAGAGCAATATCGATTATGGTAAAGTCAATCCTCATGGGGTGCATAATTATGACCACATGGCTATCTTGTGTTCTGTGTGTCCGTCATATTCATAATGGCCGAGCGAGTCATCTTCCAGATCAGATATATCGCCGTGTTACTTGTAACTCTTTTGGTGGGGAAAACTGAAATCACCATTAGAAGACTGGGGACTCGATTAAATAGAACGCAACAGGACAGCTGATAACAATCTCATTTTCCAGAGCGGAAGGTACACTGGGATAAACGTATGAGGTTCGAAAAGGGGTACATTGAAGAAGACTAAAGCACAATTGTCTTAGGTACGTCAATTTTCGTTAATATCATATTGTTGGATATTTTCCGGATAGGCCTCGTGTATAAAAGATGTAATAAACAAAAGGAGATCAATAAATCCGTAACCTCACGTAAAGTTATATGCTTAATTTTAATCTGGAAATTTAACTATATATTTTCCCATCTATATTATTATTTATTAATTAGAATAGAAAAAGAGTTTATAAAAAAGTTTATATTAAAAAGTTTATAAAACGAGTTTATAAAAAAGATTTTATTAAAAATGAAATATTTTTTATATGGCCCTAGTCATAACCCGAGTTTCACGCTTTTTATTTATCAATAGACGTTTTCAATTACGTAGATGGAACATTATACAGTGAAAATTTCATATCAAAATCCAAGCAATGTTTATGTGTCTGGTTACGGACTTTATTTACGTTTTGTATTTATGTATGCATGCTTCTCTCTCCCTCCCTACCTCTCTCTCTCTCTCTCTTTCTATATATATATATATATATATATATATATATATATATATATGTGTGTGTTGTTGTGGTGTCCTCCCTCAAAAGAGTCTATGTTGGACTCTTCCGCCTACTATAAAATTAGTAGGAGAGAAGGACTTGGGGGACCAATCGAATAGACTGAAAGCCGGAGAACGTATATTTTCTACGAAATTGTCTCGAAACATTCAGGCCGATAAATGTAACTAATACTGTTTTTATATATATATATATATATATATATATATATATATATATATATATATATATATATATATATTAATATGAGTAAAGGTTCGTCACTTAGCTGATCAATGTTGCCTTCAGCATCTCGACTCCAGAGTTTCGTAGACGGGCCCCTGAAGAGTGGACAGACACGTCTATCTACGAAACTCTGGAGTCGGGACGCTGAAGGTAACATCAATCAGCTAAGTTTGAAACATTTACTTATATGAATTCTATTAAAGCTTTATCTTTGATATCGAGAACAAAGGCTGATTGCTTTAAATACCTTTTCTCTCAATATCCTATTAATTGTTAGCATTTTTGGCTTCATAATATCTTTGACATCAGTATAAATACATAGACATACACACACACACACACAATATGCAATACTCACACACGTGCATAATTAAGGAGACACGGGACAGAGTCTACTTTATATATATATATATATATATATATATATATATATATATATATATATAGATAGATAGATAGATAGATATCGTGCTGTGTGTATGCGTGTAGCAGTTTCTCCACTCCTAGTTTGTCTGTACCCGGAATTGAAGTACACTCTGCCCCGTTTCACCTTAACTATGTACGTGTGTGTGTATTGCATAGTGTGTGTGTGTGTGTGTGTGAGCATATATAATGTATGTATCTGCACCCTTTATTTTCTCATTATAATATCATAACTTGTGTTTGATTTGGAATGCAAGGCGCATATTTCATTAGCAACTCGGCCTTTTTTTCCCTTGTAACAAAATCAATTTTTAAAATGAAATAATCAGGCTTTGACAAAGATTCCAGTCATTTTTTTCGCAAAATCTACAAACATGTGCTGAAAAATTCTCGGCCTGTTTAAAAGATTCTCCTCAATAATCAAATCAAATCTGGTGTTTAGTCATTCGAAATGATTTTCTTAAGGGAATCGGATGAGAAATTATCAGTACCCCTTTTGCTTGTCTATCTATCTATCTATCTATCTATCTATCTATCTATCTATTTTTTTATACATTACTCCATATTATTTGTGTGTGTGGTTCTTACAACATGTCACCATTCCTGGATTCGACTGGAATTCGAACTCGCATTCACACACATATTATATATATATATATATATATATATATATATATATATATATATATATATATATATATAGGTGTGTGTGTGTGTGTGAATGTGAGTTCAATTTCAATTGCATTCACTTACGTGCTACTACCCTTGGGAAAGGTATGAATCCTCTTCTTCTTCCTCCAGCTATGGGTAAATAGCAGGACAGGCTGGGTTCTATAGCCTTGGACGAACTAGGAGACGCATAATTCTGAATTCAAAACCTGTAGAGGGTTGTTTGGGGACTTTGTAGTACATAGTGCGCCAGGTCTCTGTATTCACCTCAATAATCAAATCATGTGTTGTTGTCTGGCCTATCGGTTCCTAGGAACTGAGCTGCTTGACCCTCATACGTCGAATGCGACAGGAGAGTCCTCACACACACACACACACACACACACACACACACACACATATATTTATATATATATATATATATATATATATATATATATATATATATATATATATATATATATATATATATGTGAACATTGAAGATAGAGGCGGCAGTCTGTTTCATGCTAGATGCAATCATTAGGCCAGATTGTATCTAGCATGAAACAGACTGTCGCTCTAAGTGTTGATTTCAATGTTCACTTTTATATTTACACACGCTCTATCTCTGATATTGAGCACTTTATTCCATAAATATAGCACACCTGAAGACTATATATATATATATATATATATTAAATACAAAATGTACACTAAAGACACCAATACATTAAAAAATTATAATGTTCGCTGTAAAATATCAAAAATACGGAACATATAAAAAAATAACTGACAGTTTCACGTGTAGATAACAATATTTATGCAGTAATGGCTTCCCTATTGAATGTTGTGTTTTACACATGAAATTTTCAGTGGCGGGATAATTTGGAGTGCGTACGTATAGTTTGTTCTGTACGTGTATGTGTATAGAGTAGCGTTAGCTGAAATTGTTTTTAAAAATGGAGGATAGCCACTGTTTCCTGGGTTGAGGATACCGACCAGTGTGTCTCGTTTTTCGTTTTTTTGTGTGTATCTGACGGTATTGATGGTGGTCAGAGTTGGAAATCCGTTAAAAGTCAGGATCAACACGGTAGAAAGTCCTTCGAATCTTTCCGCTCGAAACTAATCTACTTCTGATCGCTTAGCAAAAATAATTACGCTTTCTGTATTGTTTTAGTAGAGCCGTATAATGCTAAGTCGTGAATTCAAATCATTGTCTTGGTACATACATTTTTTGAAACGGAATATGTTTATTATAAATCAATAGTTGTAATTGTTTCCATTTCTGACTGATATTTACTTCAGCACACATACAAACAATGATACAAATTAAAAAAAAAAGAAGATATATCAAACTTTGGAATAGTTGAATGCTGCAAGTAACGAATATTGTTTACCACTCTGTTGTGACAACGAGTATATTCTTGTGGACTTAGCTCACTGGTTGCAGCTATGATTTGGCAGTTAAAAAAATGAATTTCCTAAGACTAACAAAAGCGCCCGAAATCCAAGGCGTTTCTCACACTTGTTGGAGGAACTATTATGTCTTAAGGAGTGTCACCATACTAACCCTACTTGGCCAATTGCGTGTTAGAGGTTTTTGAACTTAGAGTTGCTGTTTTCCTAGACCAGTTGCCAGCCAAGGCTGTAAGGCCCAGTCTGTCTTTCTATTTACCTATATCTGTGGGGAAAAGACATGAATTTATACTTTTCTCACTCGACTAGAATTCGAACTCGGCTCTCCGATTCCTCAGTATGAACCTCTATCCGTAAATCCACTGTGCTTCCACAAAAATTAAACCATCACAGTATTCCTCCATCGTTAATTTGTACCCAAAACCTCTTTAAATGTCCGACTCTATTGAAAATGAGTGATTGGTTCGTTTTCTATGGTTTATCAACCCTTTGCATGTTATTTAAAGCCAGAAAATATTTTTAGATTGTAAGAATTTTTATTTTATAGATAATAATGTTTAAATGATACAAATCTTACTAATTAACCCATATCTGGAGAGAGAAGAGGTGGATTCATGCCTTTCCCAGGACCATTTGCGCGTAAATGAATATAACTATCCCATCTGGAATTAGAACTCTGCTCTCCGATTAACCATTCCGAGCCATTACCTATTACACCACCCGCACCTGGTATTCCCAAGCGGTCACCCATCTATATACTGACCAATCTCGCCGTTCCTTAACTTCAGTTATCTTACGATGTTTCAACATGATGCAGCCATAAGTCTTTATTGAAATAACATTGACTTATATTGCCTAGGTGGAGTAATGGATAGCGGCTCGGACTGAGGAATCAGAGAGCCGGGTTCGAATTCCAGTCGAATCCATTACGTCCACTTACGTGCTAATACCCTCTTCTTCTCCCCCTCAGCTATGGGTAAATAGCAGGGCAGCTTGTGTTCTATAGCCTTGGATGGCAACTGGCCTACCGCAGAAAGAAAAATCTGCCTCGTCAGTCAGGTATCGAAAGATACATGATCGCCTAAGCGTGTCTCAAATTAAAAAAATTATAAAGAATTTTAAATAACTTCCGTTTCCAACATATGGTCCAATGCATTACTATCGTGTGCAAAGAATGCTTTTATGATACCAAGTCTGGCTCAAGGTAAAAGTCTTTGAGCCTCAAAAGAGAAATCGCTATTAATGCATGTTTCGTAAAACAAACACACTAGCTTTTATTCTATTAGTAGCTGTAAAGAATGACAGAAATATTTATGTATGGATAAATTCTACAAATATATCCTTGAGTCTATATCTATTTATCGTAATACTTCTTCGAGGAGGATATCCTTTCTAAAGAAACATAATTCCATCCCTTTAACCTGATCTTCATAATCTTCTATTTATATTTGTAGGTGAGTTTAATTCCTTTTTTATTATTCGAAACTATAGACGGTTGCACGCCGCTGAATATGGGCTGGGGAGGGGTTGTTGGAAAAAACCGATTTTTTTAAAAACATCTTCAGTGTTATTTTCGAAATAATTAAAAATTATGGTCTTTTCATTAGGAAAGGTCATCTTGTGTTCTTTGGAGTAACATCAATGATTAACAAAAAAAAAAAAAAAAAAAAAAATCGAAGCGCTTTGTTAACAATTCGTGACGTAATTGTTAGGAAAACAATGTCCTAACCGTCAGGTTAGATTTCTCTTTTATTTTTTTTTATCAACTTTATATTCCATTAACCCTTCATACTCTGAACAAGACATTTTTTAACCCTTGTTTCCTGTTTAGGGTTGGATTTCCTGTTTCTTCTAAAGTCTTTTTTTAGCTCTATACGTCTAACGTCTCCGCCTAAAACTCTCAACTTTTATTTACATTTTTTTCTTAATAGGAGTAGACATGTTCACCTATCGTCCGGTTCACACTCCTTTACGTTTTTTTTTAAACAGGAGTAGAGGTTTAGCCCACGTTAACCTGTTTAGGATTGAGTTTCCTTTTCATTCTAAATTCTACTTTCACTTTGTACTTCTAGTTTCTACGCATAAACGCTGAAATTCACGCTATTATTGGGTTTCCGGTTCACGCTATTATTGGGTTTCCGGTTCAGGCTATTATTGGGTTTCCGGTTCATGCTATTATTGAGTTTAAGGTTCCATCGAAATTCTACTTCCACTCTATAATTCTAACGTCTCCGCCTCAACTCTGAAATTCATACTTATATTGGGTTGTCAGTTCCTTCGAAAGTCTTTTTCTTTTACTTAACTTCCAATAGCCTCTTGCGTCTTAGTGGCGTTATCGCCTTGCATGGGGTGAATGACTTAAAAAAATATTATAACATTTATTTATATTTTTCTTCTATGAACCTAATGTCCTAATAATAATGAAATTGACTGTAAATTGAAAAGTAATGAAGGTCTTTTATTTCATACTTATATATATATATAGATAGATAGATAGATATTAACAAATTACCCGTAAAAAATAAGGTTTTTTTTGTAGGTATAAATTATACAACTGTATATTTTTGTATAAATGTATTTTTTGCGGTAATTTTTTAGTGCGTCCTTCTTTGTAAAGAAGTATGATTCCATAAGATTACCTTAAGCTATACAATCTTCCATCTAACGTTTTAAGTTAGTCTAATTCAATTTATTCTAAATTTAGAAAGTGCTTTGTGTGTGCGTTTGTTTGTGTGCGTGTATGTGTACGTGTGTTTATGTTTGTGTGTTTGTGTGTTCGTGAGTATGCGCTTTGATTTTCATTCATAAACTTTTGTTAGTTAATTGGTTGATTTTGTTTTTGGCATATCAACCTCTATGGGTTATTTAAATATTTTGAATGGAAATTTTATTTTATTTTTATTTTTTGAGATAATAATGGTTTTAGTGATGCAAGTCTTACTAATTAACCCATAGCTGGGGGAAGAAGAAGAGTCTGATTCATACCTTTCCCTAGGATATTTACGCGTAAGTAAATATAACGAACCCAACTGGAATTAGACCTCGATTCTCCGATCAACAATTTCGAGCCATTATCGGTTACACCACCCGCGCATCCAAGCTTAGAGCATCTGGTATTCCAAACCGGTCACCCATCTCAGTAATGACATAAAACAAAACAGAAATCTTTTAAGTTTATATCAAACCGTCTTATACACATGGATGTCAAGTTAAAATCCAATGTAAGGAAGATTAAAAGGATTTAAAATGTAGTTTTTGTTGTTTTGATGAGGTTATTTGAAAAAAAAACATAATAAATAATTACAAGCGTTAAAAAAACTGTATTACTTTTGGACAGATAACTTTACCCTAATATTTCAGCAGTGGTACGTTGGTGTATTGGTATGTCGCTTACTTTGGTAGTTCGAATCGGGTTAAGGTTTTTAGAATGCTGTCAGCGTAACGCTTTGGTAAAGCGAGTCGACATTGAATTCTAGTTGATTTCATAACATTCACTATCATAAAGAAACCATTGGGAAAGTATATGAATCCATTTCTTGTCCCCGGCCCCAGAGATATAGATTAAATAGCGGCACAGATTAACCTCTCTAGCCTTTGTTGACAACCAGTCTACAGATGGTGGCACTTTCAAAAGCACCCCCCATCAGTCTGGGTCACTTGAAAAAAAAAAAAAAAAAAAAAAAAAAAGTACACTGACTGGAATTTTTATATTATTTGAACTGCGTAATTTGCCGCAAGTGAAGATAACATCTATTTTGTTTTGTTTTCAGGTTCACTTTATTTTATTTGTCTGTTTTAGCGTAACAAAACCAACCAACAAAAATGTCACTTTAAGGGGTTGTAAACATGTGAATCGTTTTATTTTATATCTGAAAATAACAGTGTATTAAATAAGGTGAACACTAATCATCATTCTTCAACTCTCCCCTTCACGCATAAGTGGTTCCAGCAGAGTCTAAATATTTGGAACTGCTCGTTAACCATATCAGGGGTCGGTAACCTTTTGCTAACTATGTGCCAACTTAGAGTTTTAAAATCATTCAGTGTGCCAACAGCATATGTATTTTTATACAAGTCAAGGTCAATATACCTGTTCTACAATATATTTTATATAGTAATATATAGTATAGTGATTTTCCAAGCGTAGCTTAGATGTAGCACAAAGCCGAAAGAATAGGGCGCTCAGTCGTAATTGTTCTAGCGAGACAAGCTTCTTAACCATTACACCACCTCGGGGTGCCTATAGTAATATATAGTATATATATATATACTTTAGTATATATTAAAATTGAAACAGGTAAATATCTTCTTTGCGTTATAGTAGTTATTGGTTCGGACTTTGTGATGTCATTTGCGGCTGCGTGCCATTAGACAGTGCTTGGCGTGGCACGCGTGCCATAGTTTGCCGACCCTTGAACCATATATTTGCGAAGGATATTACAATAATCCAATAATGGTAGCTAATCGCCTTCATACGGATAGAAAATTCAGCAAATATGAAAAAATAAAAATAGCTGTAAGACAAGGTGGTGTCTTCTCACCGGACTTAGTCAACCTATTCAGTGAGGTGATTCTGAGAGAATTAGAAGTCCTACCAGAGTTCATTATAATCTTAACAGTGTACGATATGCTGATAACACAGTGTTGATAGCAGACATAGAAATGAAATTGCAGAAACTCCTGCAGAAGGTAGTAAAGGAAAGTGAGAAGAAAGGACTAACTATCAATTGTAAGAAGACGGAATGCATGGTTGTTAGCAAAAGAGACAGACCAACATGCAAATTACAAATTGGAGATACCAAAATCAAACAAGTGCAATAATTTAAATATCTGAGACGTGTTTTAACAGATGACGGAAAGCGCGACACTGAAAACCGAAGGCGCATTGGGACAGAGAACGATGCTTTCCAAAAGCTAAGCAGAGTATTAAGAAACAGGAAAATTTCGTTAGAAACAAAGAAAGAATACTGAATTGTTACATAATGTCAATCCTTACAGTGATTTTCCAAGCGTAGCACAAGGCCGAAAATATGAGGCACCTAGTGAGGATCGAACACACTACTCAGTCGTAATTGTTCTTGCGAGACAAGATTGCTAACCATTACACCGCCTCGAGGTGCCCATGTCAGTCATTATATATGGAAACGAATCCTGGACAATCACCTCACAAATAAAGAAGAGACGAAGAAACAGAAATGTGATTCTACTGAAGGATGCTGAGAATACTATGAAGTGAACCTGTGCGCAATGGCGAAGTTTTAGAGAAAATGGAAACAAAAAAGACACTTATACTTAACATCAGAAAGAGAGAGTTGAAATGTTTAGGGCACATGATGAGGAAGGAGGGCTTGGAAAATTTGAGGCTCACAGGACAGATTAAAGGCAAGTGGGCAGAGGAAAACATTATCGCCAACGTCCTGAAGGGACATGGCAAATAGAAGAAGAAGAATTAGTTTGTCTAAATAGATGGTGGAACAGGTTTTAAGTGAGACAACAAAAAGACTAAATTTATTAAAAGCTACAAAAGGCAGGAAAATGTGGAGAGACATGATCGCCAACGTCCTGAAGGTACACGGCACATAGAAGAAGAAAAAATGAGTTTGTGTAAATGAATGGCGGAACTGCTTTTAGGTGAGATAACAAAAAGACAAAATTTAGTAAGAGCTACAAAGGACAGGAAATGGTGGAGAGCCATGATCGCCAACGTCCTGAATGGTCTGGCAAAATCTACGATTGACTCAGGCTATGCAGATGTCTTCACGAGTGTCAATTGCACAGTTTTTTTTTTCCAAGAACTTCTACTTTGTGGAGCTGACTCATGCGAGGATGTTTCCTTTAACATGTTAATATTGATCTTTTCAAGTCAAGAGTCGTTTGTTATTTGCCAAATGTTCACATTCTTATATCTCTTGCAAACATGTTGAAAACATTAGCAAGGAAGCTTCTAGTCTAAGAAGGGAAACGAGAGGGTGACTCTGCGCGGTTCCATAAAGAGGCCAACAATAACGCACACCGAGTTCATGCCGCCTGTGATGGTCATGTCGGTCGTCAATCAGGTGATGTCACCCGACATCTTCCCTCGGGGGCCTTCACATCTATGCCGCTGGTCATGGTAGTCAATCACGAGTTCGAAAGCATGATCGTAAGCGTTAAACCTTTTACCTTCGCATATAGCCAAAGTGACCAGGGATCCCGAGGCTGTGTAATGGTTATCAACTTGTCTCGCTACAACAATTACGACGGAGTAGTGAGTTCGATCCTTACTGGGTGCCTCATATTTTCGGCCTTGTGCAATATCTAAGCTACGCTTAGAAACTCACTATAAGCAATGTGACCAAGATGTGGGTGACCGAGAAATTTCACGATCGTATCAATCGCAAACATGTGCCCTCTTCGCTCTCCTAATAAATTAGAACCACTTAATCTGGGCGGTCAGTCACTTTCTGTAAGGCTGAGGACGGTTTAGCTCTATAGACTTCCTCTGATTACGAAATTGGAAAATCATTTTGAAAATAGGTTAATCTTTTTCTTTTGATTATTTTCATCTCTTTTTATAATGTTGTTCTCTATCGTATGGCGCACTATGTACAGACAGTAGATTCCGGTTAAATGGGACATCGCTTAGAAAAGTAGACCCTAAGGAGGACTGACTGCAAACAGCACAATTAAACTGATTTAATATTTTGTCCTTTTAAGGCAAAAATAGCTTGTCAACTTTAATGCTTCCAAAACGAAACTGCTCTCATTTACCGACCATAGAGAACCCTCCCTGCCTCCCATCAGAATGGTTGATGCCCAACTCCTTGAGAGCACCTCTTTGCGTCTGCTTCGTCTCACACTTTCTACTGACATGAGGTGGAACAACTACATTGAATCAATAGCTTCATCTACTGCAAGGAAAGTTGGGTGTCTGTGTCGTGCCAGAAGATTTTATCTCATCTGTGTTCATACTTCAAATCTACAAATCAACCATTCGTCCTTGCAATGAATACTGTTGCCATATATGGTCTGGTGCCCCCGCTGTTCATCTCGACGTCCTCGACAAAATCCAGAGACGGATATGCAATGTGATAAGTCCTGATCTGGCATCTCGTCTACATTCACATTCTCACAGACGTGCTGTGGCTTCCCTCTGTCTTTTCTACAAGTATTTTCATGGCAACTGTTCTAACGAGTTACTTTCACTGGTTCTCAAGTCTGCATGAATTTAAGCGTGCTATTTGGTTGGCATTTCGGTCCCTTTCACTGCTGAAGCTGTTAAATATAACCGCCTCATCTACTCCAACAGCTTCTTATCTCGCACTTTCCGACAGCGGAACTCCCTTCCTCCTACTCGCTTTCCTAATAGCTATAATCTTCAAATATTCAAATGTATTGTCAATCGACATCTTTTGATGCCTTGATCTTGATCCCCGTCCTTCTCTCTATCCTTTCCTCAAACCCCCCCCTCTTTACTCTTGATCTCACTCTCTGTAACCCCTTGCATGATAGTGGCACTCCCGCCTTGCTTGGGGTGATATACTTAAAAAAAGTTCTTCAAAAGGAATGTCCATTTTTTGGAAAGCAAAATTTGGTCTCGATGTTTTTCGCTTAAAGAGAAAACACAATTTAAATCCACTGAATACAACGTTTATATTAATAAAAAATAAAGTCGGATTATAAAAACAAAAAATTATTCCTTACACTTTATTGAAAATATTAAAATATATTAAATACTAGCAGCCATACCCAATTGGTCGATCAGAAAAAGCGTTCAATTAGAATGGAGCAAAAACAGCATCATGTTTAGATGTAACAGAGTCTATCTTCAGTTACTTTAAAGTACTTTCATTAAAAAAACATTTTTGAATTAATGCAGTTACTGATATAACAGAAATAATATTTATTCAATCAAAGTTAGCTAAGGACATGAAGGGGTAAAACAGGCAACATGAAGACCCACTTCAGACAATTCAATTTCTCAGTGTGCTACCAAGGATGTAAAAGAGGATACATTTATAAAGCAATTGTTAAGTTTGATGAAAATTGGTTGAAAGATCAACGAAAAATAAGAAAGAAACCAGTAGAAATCGCCATTTTTCGCTATTTACGCAGGTTTTCACTATAAGGGTGGACTCAATTATCAGGTTAAATGACTGTTAAACAATCAACTTATTGTTGGCTACAATTGAGTGAAGTTTGTATTAGATTGCTTGAAAATTGAGGGAGATTTTAGTTTAAAATTTATGTTGAAATCGATTTGTGTGGAAATCGTTGGGGGAGGAGGTATCGTTGAGCTCGTCATGATGTTAGTAACCTACATAACGTGTTTAAACGAAATTGGAAAAAAGTTTAATTTATCGATTTTTGATCGGTTTTATCGATTATTGATTTTTTGAAAAACATCGATTTTTTGTGCTAAGAACCTATCAGATTCGGTTGAATAGATCTCAAGAGAAAAGGTATCACGCTGACAGATAGACAGACACACAAACATCCTCTGTTATATATATACATATAGAGAGAGATGTTAAAGCATATACAGGCTTTATTAAATATTCTTTAATTTTTTAGTTACATTACGTAACAAATATATATTTGGAAAGGTCCTAACGAGAGATACGCATTTCTTAAATAGGCTAATTGTGCGGCCTAACAGAGCACATGGCTTGAAGGCAGTTTCTCTAATATTAAGTGGAATGCAAGTTCGATCCCTGTTTTTTTTTTGTTTTTTTAAGCGTTTCACCCGAAGCAAGGCGGGAAGCCACTAGCACGCAAGGGGTTACAGAGAGTTGGAGCTAGAGCAAATAGGAGTGATAGAAGAAAGGATGAAGAGAGGGATAGGGGATAGATAAGGGCATCTGGAGACGTCGATTGACATTACATTTGAATAGTTGGAGATTATAGCTATCAGAGAAACAGGAAAAGGGGAGGGAGAAAGGCATATTTATTTTTATGATTTTCGTTGGTAGACGTCAGTTTAAAATTTTCTTTTTGGTTTTTAAGGATGTCTACACAAACACTATTTGTAGTCGGTTTCGATGTATTCACTTACACGCAAATAGCCTTGGGAAGGGTATGAATCCAAATCTTCTCACCTCAGCTAAGGGTTGAATAACAGTTCCTATAGCCTTGGTTGGTAACCCGTCTACTGCAGAAAGAAACTGCAGAATACTGCGGGAATATCTTCTGCCTAGTCAGTCATGAATCGAAAGACAGGATCGCCCAAGATTGTGTCACATATGCCACTTAATTGACTGACTCAAGCATGTACATTCCCTAAATATAACTTTTATAATAATAATAATAATAATAATAATTATATATCTAACTCATTTCTCTAACTAATTGGTCCTTCCAGGGTAAGACGATAAACTACATCCGCGTCCTAGGTAAGACGACAAGCTACATCCACGTCCTGGGTAAGACGATAAACTACATCCGGCAGCAAGGCCTCTTATCGGGAGGTTTTGAAGAACGTAGAACCGTCTTTTAATTGCTGGTGTTCCCCGGTCCACCCTGACCCGGCGTGCTGGCACCTGTTAGGGTCATAGCTTTGGGCAATAGTTAACCCCCAAACTGGTGTCAAAATACTATGAAAGTTTAAAAATAGGTTTTAATACCAGCAATACAGTAAAAATTATTACTAACAATGAATTTTTGAAGAAAAAAGATATTACCAGCAATAAAAATCTCGTCGGCATTAAATAACCCATTGAGGTGTTGATATGCCGTAAAACAAAATAAACCAAACCAAACTAATTGGTTTTCCAAATGAACTTGCTGAATATCATACCATGGCAGATGCCACCAATTGGTTTGGTTTTATTTGTTTAACGGCATATCAACATCCTATGGGTCATTTAATGCCGAAATTTTATTCTCTTGTGAGATTTGATAATTTCTTTTCTTCCAAAAATTTATTGCTGGTAATTTTTTTTATTTTTGTATTGCTGATAATTTTTTCTAATGTATTTTTATATTTTCATGGTTTGACCTCAGTTTGTGGGTTCGCTATTTGTCCATAACTGGGACCTTAACAGGTGCTACCCCCGCGGGTCAGGTAGACCTGGGAACAATAGAAATTAAGAGGTGATTCCACGCTCCTCAAAACCGACATTTCAGAGGCCTTGCTGCCGGATGTAGTTTATCGTCATACGCCACCAATAGACAATAAATATGGTTTATTTGTCAAAAGGCCACCATTGTGAGGGTCAGTGCACAAAACACGGTAAAAAGGACCCCACCCCAGGTCATAATATGTAATACAAATCTACAAGGCACCGGCATAAATTTTTAATAATTATAGCATTTTGAAAATATTTAATAAAGCAAATGTAATGGTAATCAACGTTTGAGTGTGTCGGAATAGAATAGAATATTGCAATGAAATTTCACACCAGATCGTCAATGGAACCCAAGGACAGGGTTGACCTTAGTTTACTCCCGGCCACCGAATGCAGGTGTACGTGTCCTCAGACTTGCATCCGGCATTTTCAACTTGAGAACGAGAATGTTGGCCAAATGGATAGGTAAACAATTCAGTTTTTTTTTTGATTGATTCGAACTAAGGTTATTTAAAGCCAGAAAATATTTTTAGATTCTCAGAATTTTTTATGAAATAACAATAGTTTTGAGATACAGGTCTTACTAATTGACCCATAGCTTAGGAGAGAACAGGTGGATCCATACCTTTCCTAAGAGTCTTTGCGCGTGAGAGAATATAACGAACCCAAAGGGAATTGGAACCCACCTCTCCAATTAACAATTCAGAGCTATTATCCATTACGCCACCCGCACACCCAAGCTTATAGCACCTGGTATTCCCAAGCGGTTGCCCATCTAGGTAATGACCAGGTTCGACGTTGCTTAACTTTGGTGATCGTACATGGACCGGCGTTTCAACGAGATGTAGCCCTAAGCCAGACGATACGGACAGTCCCTCATGCATCAGAGGCAGACAATGTAATGACGACATTCTGATATGGGCTCTACGAGAGACAATTCACATTGACTCTAATCGGGAATGAAAATATGTTAAGTAATAAAGATGTCCCGTGTTATCATTTATATGAGTTATCAAATGTTTTTTTTTTGGGGGGAAAGGCCAAATTAATAAAATACTTAAAATCGTTTAGTGCCTGCTGTCTTTTTTTTTTACGCCTACTTTATTTCATATTTACAGTTGGCGTTTTGTTATCTCACCTAAAACCTCTTTCCCCACCCATTTACACAAACTCATTCTTCTTCTTCTATGAGCCGTGTCCCTTCAGGACGTTGGCGATCATGGCTCTCCACATTTTCCTGTCCTTAATTAAAAAAAATTTGTCTTTTTGTTATTTCTTTCAAACCCTATTCCGCGATCCATTTGCACAAACTCACCAAATAGGTTATGCGTTGTTTTCTTTTGCTCCTCTTGCCTTTAATCTGTTCTGAGAGTATCAAATTTTCCGAGCCCTCTTTCCTCACTATTTGCCCTAAAAATTTCAACCGTCTCTTTCTGATGTTAAGTATAAGTGTCCTATTTGTTTTCATTTTCTTTAAAACTTCGTCGTTGCTTACAAGTTCGTTCCATGGCATGCTCAGCATCCTTCTGTAGAATCACATTTCTGTTGTTTTAAGTCTCTTCTTTGACTGTGAGGTGACTGTCTAGCATTCGCTGCCATATATAAATTGGTCATTTTTAAGTCAGATATATTTCTTTGTTGGGAGAGTTGCATCTCTTCTCTCATCCAGTGGGCTTACTTATTTTAAGGTTTTGGTTATATTTAGTTTTCACTACCATCACGTTCGATCAAATGGGAACATATCTTCAAGGTATAATGTCTAAAATCACTGTTGCAAGGAATTAATAAAAGAAAACATATTTGGTAGATTTCTATTTCGATACTTAATTGCATTATCTTCAGGATATGCGGATAAGGGAAATAACTCATGTTGCTCCTTGAGAATAAAACCTAAGAAAACAAATTAAAATGAAAGATGCAATGTAAACAGACTATGAAATGGACAAAGTTCGACAATTATTTTAAGACATTTTTCTGTCTATACATTCTTTTCATAGATACAAATATTTAAGTAAATACTCTGTTTTTATAATAAACAGTAATTATAACATTGAAAAAGAATGTATAAACATAAAAATGACTTAAAAATAATTGTCGGACTTTGTCCATTTCATAATGTGTGACGTGATTTGTTTACATTTGGATACGCTTTGAGCAGATATGAATGTACGTGAAAGATTCATGGAAAATTGAAGTTTAAAAGCAGTAAATTCGACCTTGCTAATCGAACGATTCTCTGTGGCTCGATCGGTTAAGAGCACGTCAGGCTAAATGACGGTTCCGTATAGGATACAGGTTCGATTCCTGTCGGAGGACGCATATTTTCTATGAAAATTTCTCGGACATTCAGGTCGGTAAATGTTATAAATATTGTTTATTATAAAAACAGAGCATTTACTTAAATATTTGTATCTATAAAAAGAATGTATAAACATAAAAATGTCTTAAAACAGACTATATAAAATCTTTACCTTCATAACGCCAAAAGGCTTTTTGTATCATGTCTCAAATTGCCTGGCATTCTTGGCTTTATATTTTCTCTTTTCAATTTACGGTAAATTAATGCCATCAAGCGACGCCGTAATTCTCGGATGATTTCCTTCTGGCTTCTAACAATATGGCATCAAGAAAAATTTGCAAGATTTGCAATCTTTTGTTGTTATACACAACGACATGACGCCGAACGCCATTATGATTACCTTTCTTTCTTTTTTTAATTTCTCTAAATTATGAACACCAACGGTAATAGTTTCCCGACATATCAGCAGTCCGAACATGTTTTCTCTTTGAAGTCTTAATGGTAACTGGGGGTAAAAAATCGATAAAACATCTCTTAATTTTCATCGCTGGTTTAAATAATTTCACAACCTTCGAAATAACATAAGGACATTTATTTTAATTTCATCAAACGAAAACCTTTCTTAATATATTCGGTTGCGAGGAAGCGTACATAATTCTTACAATATACAACTCACAATAAAATATAATTTAAAATACTATTATAGTAATACCTTGAGATACGAGCGTTTTGACATACAAATTTTTTGAGATACGAGCCGATCGATTTTTTGACTTGAGATAAGAAATGAATTTTGAGAGACGAGCGTGTTTCAATTCAGCATTCGCAGTATATGTGTTCACCTCTGCTCTGGAAGCATCTCTTGCGTTGTATCTTTTTTTTAGCGTTATTTTGCAAAATTCCTTTAGTAACACCATGGGTTCGAAGAAAGTAAGTGCAAAAAGCAATAGTGAATTTTTAGGGGACTGAAACGGACCGGAAATATTGCCATTAATTTCAATGGGGACAATTGTTTTGAGATAGGGGTCTTTTGAGTTACGAGCTCGGTCTTAGAAAGAATTAAACTCGTATCTCAAAGCATTCCTGTACAAGTGAGGGGGGGTGTCGACTTTCGTCGGAAATCCGTTACTATGGCACAACATAACCTGATTTTCGACGTAGGTCGGAACTAATATTCGTAAGCACCCACAAGTCTGCCTTGCGCTTGGAGGCCATAATGAAGGGTAAAAAGTCAACCCCCACACAAAAAAAAAAAAAAAAAAAAAACCGACATAAACGAGATATAGCGAATGTAGGACAATTCAATATGGCGTACGGCCGGTGAAGAGACAACGCCGTCTTCCTCATATAGTGTCGCGTGACGACGACATTTTATATTATGGGAGATGGCGCCGTAAACATTAAACGCCGTACATCGTAACCCGAGGACCTTCTGTATATGTTTCCTTAGCGTATAATTCAATCAGCTCTATGTGTATGATATTAAAAGATGAAAGAACAGGGGATATTTTTAATGAAAGTTTAAATGTCGCATCGTGAAAACTAATATAGATTATTTAATAATCTACTAAGATTTTCTATCAGAATTTCAAAAATGAAGAATTCTCATTATCTACAGTCGGACTAACGTCTGCTGCGTTCTTGTCATTATCACAACGTTTAGGCCGTTGTACCTTACAGCCTTCTTGAATGAATTTCAAACTGAACTCTTTTATTTAATCTACGGGGTCAGATTGTTTTCGTACCGCTGTTCATATTTAGAAAACCTGTCATCTTGTTCTGTTTATCGGGACTGCTTAGTTATTACTCGATCCCTTTCCCCTGATTCTGAATCTCTACTACCCGGCCCAGGGATTGAACTCACAATTATTATATCACCAAATTCTAGAACCAACGTTCTCTTTCTTTAGGTTATTGTCCCGTGAACAACGCAACTGGTACAAGCATCTGCTGTAGATTAAATAAAGAACTGAGTTCAAAATTCCCTGAATATTACCTTAAGAAGGCCGGTGGTCATAACAGCCAAAATATGATAATAACAACAAAAATGAGGACATTAGTCCGACTGTAAATAATGAAACATTGTCATTATTATTAATTTTTGACTAGTTTTTCTTATTTTTACTTAGACTGTTATAAATATAATAAATTGATTTTATCTTACACCTTAGATGAAATATTGTGATGAATTTTAGACGAGTTTTTCTTCGGCTAACGAAGTTAAGCAAATAAAGAGAGGATGACTGCTTAGAAGTACCAGGTGTTGTAAGTTTGGATGTACAGGCGGCATAATGAATAACAGCTCGGAATTAGATCTGATAGTCGAGTTCGTTATATTTATTTATGCGTAAATACGTATGAGAATGGTATGATGCTACCCCTTCTTCCCCAGCTATGGGTTAATTATTAGGACTTGTATTAGAAAAATTATTATTATTTTTAAATCTTACAATTTAAAATTATTTTCTGGCTTTAAATAACCTGTAATGAGTTAAGACGTAAAAAAGAAATCAAGCAATAAAAATATTTAAATTTCTTTTCCTTTTTTACTTACAAATATTAAATCGTATTCTACAATTTTTAAATAAGCAACATGATAATAATGACAAAAGCACAAGAAAAATAAAAGCACAGCCTTCAACGAAAATAGAACTCTTATTCACTAATGATAAGTTCCCTTACGTTACCGTCACAGTGCTTTTATCAGTTTTTGAACAGAGAATGTTTTCCCTAGCAGTCGTTAATCATACAGCCATGCTCCTTATTAGATTGTGAAATAAAGGATGTTTCATTAAGACAGATTATATATAAGGGTGTTTCATTAAGCCGGATCCAAGTCAGTAGTAAATAAATCAGTGTTATTGATAAAAATTTATTTATTTCTCCATTGGATCATGTTATTTAAGTCATGTCAATTATGTGTGAAAAATAATATCACCCAAATGTCCGCCAAATCTGAAAGAAAAAGAAAAAAATCTTTAGACGCTTAAACTTAATTCACAAACCCTTAATTAAAAAAAAGTGAAAGAAACCCTATACAAATGTTAATAACATGATACATTATATATATAACATTAGATATATATTATGTATATTAAACCCATATTATAAATTAATAACATAATAATATTTTATCTTATATATTTAATCGTTTGAAGACGGTAAAGAATTATATTGAATAAAAACGAAATAAGGAATAATGCATAATAGACGCCTTCTCAAAGACAAATCAAAAAGCTTCGTGCGTAAGAGTGAATCCAGGTTTATGAGCCGGAGAGTTTCCCAAATCAAAGATTTTCAATTACATTTGCGTCATAGATTCTTACAAGAATTGATAAAAGAGCAGTGTCAGAAGAAATAAAGAAATAAATCAAAAATCACCCCAAGACCAATAAATAAACAAATCTAAAAATACGGAAAGCATTTTGGATCTGTTCTACATTGGCGTACACTTGCTGGCATATATATCCTGGAAAAACTGATAATCATTATAGGAACATTCTCCGTGAACAGGGAAAGCAACGCAAGATTTTGATATATAAATGTATCAGGTTTTGTATTATCCAGCAGCAGAATAGGTCACTTTTTTTATCGCCAATGCCAACCTAAATATTTACCACTTTTGCTGTATCAGTTCCCAATTCCAACAATAGGACTCCGCTGGTTTGATGGTGCCTGACAAGGTTGCAAGTGGCTGTTTATTATAGCGTCACTAAACGGTCAGGAAAATCTTTTTGGGACGTAGCAGCGGCGGCGACAAAAGATTTAGTTTTAGGAAGGTTGATTCATTGCTTGAATATTGTTTGCAATTCTCATATACATGTCTTATAATAATCTATAACAAGATTCCTACTGGATTAATATCCGGAGGGGATGGGAGCCATTCCATTAATTTAATGTCTTTGAAACCTTGTCTTAGCAAGTTGTACAATATTCAACTTTGCAGAATGTGAAGGAACGATTCCTTGAATGAATATTTTCATTAGATTAAAACTTATCGCTTGTGACCTGTACCACTTCAAAAACATCTTGTCCAAGACTTAAATAATTCTCTTCAAGTTTCTCATCAATATGAAAGAATCTATAATTTCAGTGATAGTCGAAAGTATAACTTCGCCTCTCCACTGATTTCTAATTCATGTTGATGTCTATATTCACGAAGAACTAAAACCCTCGCGCACAAAGTTTAGCCAATGTAGCTCTACATTTATCAGTTTTTAAATACTTTTTGACGCTGCTGAAACATTTCACTTTGTGATGGTTACTTAAATAAAAATGGTAGCTTCCTTGTTTTCAGGTCTTTAGCTGGTGTTTATGAATAGTGTACATCATTTTAGTAGCAGCTTCTTCAAATAATTTATATAAATTGATTCAGCAATAAATGCATAGCCTAATAATGTAAAAAGCATTAATTTTGCACAAATATTTATCCAATTTAAACCACTTCCGTGTCAAGGCACTTAATCCAAAACTTCTCAATAAAACAAATCGTACAATATTATACAGTGAATATTTCAGATAAATTTCAGCTAATTGTTGTATCCGGCTACGAATTTATTGATCTATCCCCGTGTTTGCATGTATGCCTTCTCTCTGTCATTTTTCTCTCTCTCTCTCTTCCTCATACCCTCTCTCTCTCTCATTCCCCTCTCTCTCTCATTCTTTTCTCTCTCTCTCAGTCTCTCATTTTCTCTCTCTCTCTCTCGCCCACTGTATTTTAGTTCAACGTCTGTTCAATACTGTTCATATATTTTTCTAAGTCGTTATAGTCAGTTACATCAATATGTGGACACGCACGGGCGCGTGTGGGCGCGTGTGTGTGTGTGTGTGTGTGTGTGTGTGTGTGTGATAAAAATGGTAAAAAACGAAAAGAAAAAACCCAAAGATGAAGGAAAACGAAAAATAGCTAAAAAGCAAAAATATAGAAAAAAAAAATTCCACTAAAAGACAAAGTGACAAATTGATTTCGTCTGGTTGAGAACACACACACACACACACACACACACACACACACACACACACACACACACATATATATATATATATATATATATATGTATATGTACACAGAGTGAAGGAGAGGGAGAGAGAAAGGAAGGGAGAAAAGTAGAAACATGCAATGGAAAGGAATTTATTGCAGATATCGATCTATAGATAAATGGCGATCAATCATATTGACCCCTAGCATACACGAATCTTAAAACAAACCACATTACTTAATGTGCCTATGGTAGAGTCAAATAAAATGAACTTATCAACGAGACAGAAGTCATGTATATTGTAGATAACGCTCTCTCTCTCTCTCTTTTCCTCCCCTCTCTCTCTCTCTCTCTCTCTCTATATATATATATATATATATATATATATATATATATATTCAAATACTATAAATAATTGTTTGTGTTTGTGTGTAGGTACACACGAATGTTTAGGCAGTTATGTAATTGTAAGTAAAATTCATCTGAACAGAATAATATATAATTGTCAATATGTTTTATGCCTATATGTGTTTGTGTGTATGTAGATTCAGGCAACAAATTCTCTTTTAGGCATGTCCCATTAAATAAATTACAAACATTGTTTGCCTATTTTTATTATTATATTTTCATATTCGGAAAAAAATATTCGTGAATATGAAATGATTATGATAAAAATAAGCAGACATAATATTTGTAATTCTTATATATATATATTCTCGAAATGTTCTGAAAAGTTCTTGGCTCAATTAAAAAGCCCTCTTGCTTCAAAGATTTGTCCATTTCGATAGATTTTGTGAAGCAACACAGACTGCATATCCATACGGTTGATATATATATATATATATATATATATATATATATATATATATATATATATATAATGTTGTGCGTGTGCGCACGCGCATACTTTCAGTTACATGTTACAAGTTTCGTCGGATTAGCGATTAGGTAGAATTAACGGATGTCATGTTCTATGTTGGTTACGGGATTAACTCAGCCATTAAAAAGTGATCAGAAGATCTTTGATGTATTTCTTCTACATATGCGATGTCGTTAAGAACGGCGGCTTCATAAAAGCGTAGGCAAATAGTAAATGTTAATAAAGCCTTTGATCAAAGTTTGTACTAAGTATATGAAGGTCGTATATATATATATATATATATATATATATATATATATATATATATATATATATAAAAGTTCGCTCTCTGACCCTGGGAGCCCGGGTTCGAATCTGCCAGAAAGTAGATTTCCTGATGGTGTTGCCCTGGAGGGGGCGCTTGCAGCATGTGCCACTTCTGGAAACTGCCTGAAAACCATAACACGGTTTGACCCAAGCCTTGTGTGTGAAAATGGGTAGACGGTAGATAACGTCCTCTAGAAACTGTAACTAAGGTCTGCTCAGCATAGTTGCAGTTTAAACCACAGATTTGCTTTGTTAAACTAACAGAAATGTGCCTGAGCGAGCCTCTGCAATAGGGATTAGCTAGCCGCACTACTAGACGGGTATCCAGCTATTATATATATATATATATATATATATATATGAGTTGGAATTAAATACAGATCAAATATGAATCGGGATCCGACAGAATAGGATAAAGTACATGTTTCACTTTTATTAAAGCTTCATCAGAGAATGAGATATGGTGAAAAAGAAGAAAGAAATTCTGGTATTTATACTGTGTTGTTTGCTTTTCATTGGTTAATCAAGTTTTACATGTATTTGACAAACGCAGGCCTGATGATTGCGTCTAGCATGAAACAGTCTGTCGCCTCTAAGTGTTGACTTCAATGTTCACATATATAGCTGGTCACTCGTATTCGAGGATACCTGTCTATTAGGGCGGCTATTCAACACCCACAGAGCTAACCTGTGATTTATATTGCAACTATGCTGGGAAAGAGAGTGTTATCTAGCGTGATCAACAATTTGAACAAGGCCAGCACGCACAAGCCATCGGCCACGATGACTTGTGACTTCGTGCTAGCACAGTTATCGACGGCTTCCAAGTGTTCCATCTACCCAATTTCACTCACAAGGCTTAGGTCAAACCGGTGGTATGGTTTTCAGGCACTTTCTGAAGTTGCCGCACGCTAGGATCGACCCCTCCAGTCCGATAAGATCAGAAAGTTTCCTTCCTGACAAATCGACTATGGTTACATTCAAACCTGGGACTCAACGTTCTAACCACTCAGTCACGTGCGCATATATATATATATATATATATATATATATATATATATATATATATATATATATATATATATATATATATATATATATATATATATGTAGTGTATATATATATATATATTAGTGTATGTATATATTAGTGTATATATATTAGTGTATATATATATATTAGTGTATATATATATATTAGTGTATTTATATATATATAAGTATACATATATATTTAGTGTATGTATATATATATATTAGTGTATATATATATTTAGTGTATGTATATATAGATATATTAGTGTATATATATATATTTTAGTGTATGTATATATATATATATATTAGTTTATATCTATATATATTAGTGTGTATATATATATATATATATATATATTGTGTATATATATATATATTAGTGTGTATATATATATCTATATATATGTTAGTGTATATATATATATTAGTATATATATATATGTCTATATATATTAGTGTATATATATATATATTAGTGTATATATATATATTAGTGTATATATATTAATATATATATAAGTATATATATATATATTTTAGTGTATGTATATATATATATTAGTGTATATATATATATTAGTAATATATATATATATATATATATTTTAGTGTATGTATATATATATTTTAGTATATATATATATATATATATATATTAGTGTATATATATATTTTAGTGTGTGTGTGTATATATATATATTAGTGTATATATATATATATTTTATGTGTGTATGTATATATATATATATTAGTGTATATATATATATTTTAGTGTATGTATATATATATATATATATTAGTGTATATATATATATTTTTAGTGTATGTATATATATATATATATTGTATATATATATATATATTAGTGTATGTATGTATATATATATATATTAGTGTATATATATATATTTTAGTGTATGTATGTATATATATCTATATTAGTGTATATATATATATTAGTGTATGTATATATATCTATATTAGTGTATATATATATTAGTGTATATATATATATATATATTCGTGTATATATATATTTTAATGTATGTATGTATATATATTACTGTATATATAAATATTTTAGTGTATGTATATATATATATATATTAGTGTATATATATATTTTAGTGTATGTATGTATATATATATATATATTAGTGTATATATATATATATTTTAATGTATGTATATATATATATTAGTGTATATATATATACATTAGTGTAAGTATATATATATATATATATTTGTGTGTATATATATATAGTGTGTATATATATATAGTGTGTTTTATATATAGTGTGTGTTTATATATATATAGTGTGTATATATATATAGTGTGTGTGTATATATATATATAGTATATATATATATAGTGTGTATATATATGTATAGTTTTTTGTTTTTATATATATATATATATATGTGTGCGTATATATGTATATATATATATATTCATATATGTATGTGTGTGTTATATATATATATATATATATATATAAACTTGGTCTCGTGTACTTTTCGGATGTTGATAATATGAGAATATTATTCTGTTACAGGTTCAGGATCAAAATATCTAAGAATAACTTAGAAAATTATCACATTGTCATGTATTTTATATACTAGACAATGTCTACCTGTATATGTTCGTGTTGATTTTCTTTGTTAATCTGTGACACTGCATTGTAAATATTCGTTGTCTTTGAATGTAAAGGTGTTTGTATATTTTGTTTATGTTTTATCTACTTGGTGCATCGGGCCGCAATTAATGCTGCAATCGACCGCGGATGTTAGCTGCACTGCCAACCATCTGGTTTTAAATTCTCACTTCTCATAAATTGGTTACCAATAAAAGATATTTTTCTGCTATTTAACTTATAAATATATATGTGTGTGTGTGTGTGTGTGTGTGTGTGTGTGGCATGAAGAGGAGATGAGATGCAGTTATGTACTTTCTGAAATGCATTAGTAAGAAGTAAACAAAAACTGCTTCATCTTGGATTTGAACCTGGCAGGACGATTCCATTCTAGTTGCTTTTACGCTATCTTTTTTCTTTGAAGTTATGTATTGTTGGCAAATCTTTATTTTTGTTTGTGGCTTAACATTTTATAAGCAAATTTTCGTGTTTAAACGATAGTTATAAAACTTATTTGTTTACCATTCAATATTTACACAAATCTATCTGGGAGTTCCAAGTCACACACCTCCCCCTGCGATCATAAATTTCCTCAACTCCTTCCTGATTTTGAATTGGCATCTAGTAACCTTTAGCAACATTATACTTTTTGACTTATATATATATATATATATATATATATATATATATACATATATATATATATATATATATATATACATATATATATATATATATATATATATATATATATATATATATATATATATATATATATATATATATATATATATATATATATATATATATATATATATATATATATATATATGA
The DNA here is from genome assembly GCA_903632075.3 of Acanthosepion pharaonis. Classification (NCBI taxonomy): domain Eukaryota; kingdom Metazoa; phylum Mollusca; class Cephalopoda; order Sepiida; family Sepiidae; genus Acanthosepion; species Acanthosepion pharaonis. Next base: position 1,019,569 of record CAHIKZ030004876.1, read on the forward strand.
GAGAAATTATTTCCTGAGCTATCCACCTTGGATTAACAATACCTCCTGGCAGCCAAGTTCCTTTCCTTTCGTCTTAGTACACTGTTTTTCACAATGTGTGTAATTATGTATACAGTCACTTTTTGCTGCAAGATTCTGACCAAGAACGGATTCCATGTAAAAGAATGTGTGTTGAGTCGAGAACATTTCAGCAACCCCATCTTATATAACGTAATTATTTATATAAATATGTTTGCAGAAAAAATGTCAAAGACTTAATAAAAGCAGTGTTATCGTCAAAATCTTTCTGTTATTATTAAGGGGAAAGACGAGAGCATTTTTATTGGGATGGTGTATAATTATCAGGCGTTTCTTTAATAATATTTATTATGAAAAAAGAAACATAATAATTCAACAATAACATTTTTAAATGATTATTCCAGAGCAAATGATTATCGACACGCATTTTTATAACCTGAAAATAAAATAATATTTGTATTAAAAATGTAAACAAAACACTACAGCAATTTTTATTAACAAATAACTCGCATACAAAATCGCCTGATAATTATGCACCAACCCAATAGTTAGAACCCTCCAAATTTTGGTTAAGTTTTTTTTTTGCCATTAAATTAATATAAGAAATTTTAGCGTCTTTTTTGCGTAGCAAAACACTGATTTGGAAATTCTTGCAAAAATCAGATAAATGTTGGATTTTATTGAAAATTTCAGGACTAATGAATGAAATTATTTTTTAAATGTTTCTTTTTTATAAAATCTTTTTAAAAATATTTTTTTTTACATCTGTTAGCCTCCCCCTACACTTATTTACGAAATTTTAAGAATAGTGCTGAATGTTTATATTAGTTATAAAAACAAGTATTCGAAGAATTTAAATCATATTTTTCGTCAAACAGGAACTCCACTTTCAGAAAATCGGTTTCGTATCGTAAAATAAAAAAAAAATGAAGTAAAAATAAGACATTATTTACTTAAAAAACATTTAATTGCTTTTATTTATAAAATATATTATGGGCATTATTGGCTTTAAAAAATAAATTTCGTTGAATAATGAATTTTTTTACAAGAATTGTAATCATTTTTTTTTAATTTAATTAGAATAACTTATAAACTTTTTAAAATTATGTATTAATTTTTAGCACTCAAGTGATATTGTTATTAAGATTGTATGTACAACTCATAAATGGAAAGGCTACCTACAATTCAACAACCCGCAATATTTTACAAGTAATTTTGTGTCTAGTTTTATTTCGTTTTGCTTGCCTGAGAGTATGTGTGAGTGTATTTGTATATATTTCTGTGTACGAAACTTACCTGACACATGTCAGAGAGTATCCCCCAGACGAGGCTCTGCTGAAGGGTAGAGCCTCGTCTTGGGAAACTGACTCCGTTTTTTACGTGATCTATAGGGAATTTTTGCCCCAGCCTACGGGCTCGGATACCCCACTTTAAAACTCGGTCCGGTGCCACATCTTGCTGCGTCGGGCAGCGGGTAAATAATTATATTTCTGTGTGCGTGAGAATTGCTTTATCTTGTCCTATGTTTCCTCATTACAGGCAATATATGTTCTGTAGTTTCAATTCGTATCTAGTAGATTTGTATTTTACAGAAATAAGCAAAAAATGAATAGGCAACGAAAACCAGCAGTGAAATGGTTTTTTTTTTCTCTCACTTTAAAAATAACACGCATCGTCAATGTTCAGGATTAAAAATTTCAAATGCTGATTTTCGAGGGCGGACATTGCCTCCATTTGGGACATTGGCGGAAAACAACCTCCCTCACCTGAATCTGCGTCGGAATAAGCTAAGCTTAGCAAATATCCATTAGCCAGAATATCGTTTCGTCCTCGGTAAGACGATAAACTACGTCCGCGTCCTGGGTAAGACGATAAACTACATCCGCGTCCTGGGTAAGACGATAAACTACATCCGCGTCCTAGGTAAGACGATAAACTACATCCAGCAGCAAGTCCTCTGATCAGGAGGTTTTGAGGAGCGTGGAACCACCTCTTAATTACTGGTGTTCCCAAGTCCACCCTGACACGGGGTGGTAGCACCTGTTAGGGTCCCAGCTATGGGCAAATAATTAACTATTACCAGTAATACATTTTTGAAAAAAAATTATTACCAACAATACGATTTTGACGGAAAAATATTACCAGAAATAGATTTTTGACAAAACAAAATATTACCAGCAATAAAAAAATGTTGTCGGCATTAAATAACCCATTGAGGTTGATATGCCGTAAAACAAAATAAACCAAACCAATCTAAACCAAAGAATACATATTCTATTCATACGAATCTATCCTAAAAATGTTGTCGGCATTAAATAACCCACTGAGGTGTTGATATGCCGTAAAACAAAATAAACCAATCAAAATAAACCAGTTAATCGTTATATGTTCTCACGGCCTGATAGCACCATTGCTTATTAAATATTAATATCAATGAAAACACAATCACTGATGCCAGGAAGCAGTGATCGAATACAGGCAAGGGCATCGGAAACCAAAGTAGTTACATTCCATGACTGGCGATTGGAACCTTGACTACCACCAGTCACGATGAATGGATGTCCTCTCTGGGAGGGGCACCATGCCTTGAAAAGCTGTTGGGTCTCAAACTCGCATCTGACCTCAGTTGGAACTCGTACATAGGATCTGTTGCTAAGAATGTCGATAAAATGGTCGACTCCTTGAAACGTTCCAGTAAGTACATGACCTCTCCTGTCATCCTCAAGAGCTAAATGGAGTACTGTTGTCATATCTGAGCGGGAACTGCCCAGAGCTCTCTCTCTATCTCCAGACTTGATAGAGTTCAAAAGCGTCTCCAAGCCCTTGTGGGTGATGAATTAATCTCCACCCTCTCTCCCACGGGTTGCATGTAGCAAGCCTCTCGTTGCTATTTCCACGAAAAGTGCACGGACAA
>CAHIKZ030004876.1:1035000-1037500 GCA_903632075.3 Acanthosepion pharaonis
AAAATACAAGAGAATTCTCTAAATAAGGCTGTAGTGTTGCTTCAAGAATTTACAAAGTATTTGTTGCACAGTTATGTCTACTTGGTCAAGGAAAAAAGAAATCTTGGCCTGTTAGTGTCTCTGTGATAAAAGAAGGAAGTTGATTGATGACTTTGTAAATCACATATTTTCATTGCTAATCTGACTGTCAACAGTAATTTTGACTCATTCACTTACAAGGAATCATTAATTCTTTACAATTTTACCCAGTACTCCAATAATTATAGGTAGTACAGGAGATATCTCAAGATCGTTATATTTACTTAATTAGTGTTATTCCTTAACAAATATATTTTATCTGATCGCACTGATGTATCGATAAGAAGGTGATTTTTTTGTTGATTTTAATCAGATGTGGCACAAGGTCGAAAGTATGGGGGAGCCAGTGAGGATTCAGTTATAATTCATTTAGCGAGACAAGCTCGTTAACCATTACACCATGTCGAAGTGCCCACATATGCCAGCATGAATGGTAAACTACTAAAGAATAGTAACTTCATGTCCTTCTATGACTTGTTTCGGGCGACGTTCTTACCATTTTCAGCTTGTGTCGCACTATAATATTGCTATATGCTGCCCAGTCTGATATCGATCTTTGTATCCCATTCGTATTATTATTTTTATTATTATTATTTATTGAATGTAAATACTTAGTGTCTAATGGCTGCTGGTACCAAGTGACAACAAGATTTCGTGTTTTCAAAACTATGAGTTGTTGAAGTTATGATTCTATGAGTCCTATATGGACCAAAATTCTGAATTTTCAAATACAATCAGATGCATTTGAAACTCATGTAGTGCTAATCTCGTACAAGTAAAAGCTTATCTTAAAGCGCCCGGGTAAAGAAAATTGCACATGCGCAGAGGAAGACAAAGAAGAAAGGGAAAATGAAACATGCTTCTTAAATTGACTGAAGGTTAAAGATTAAACTAAGCACTATTTATGGGTAGAATTACTTTCTGCTTCCTAACTTAAGATAAAAAAAATTTTAAAATTTACCAAAGTATTTTTTAACGATGCTTACAATTATTGTCTATAAATATTTCTTTCTGCAGAGAAAGAGAAAAAAAACAACTCACAATCTAGGCACAAGAAATATAAAAGTGGGGAGTTAAGGAAAGAAATAAAAGGGTATCAATACGTGTAAGTGTGGGGTTAAATCTTTTATTTGCAAATAAACGAAGAATGATTGATTTGTTTTTTTTTTACGGTTTATCAACCCTTTGTGGCTAATTTAAAGCCGTGTTTGAGACTGCGAGAATAATTCCTTTCTTTGTTTTCGCTAGTGAATATTGCGTTAACATTTTCTTGAGAATAGAAATGCTTTTTCCAGATACAAGCCAAACTATTTAAACCATGGCTCGGCTGGATAGATTCATGCCTTTCCCAAAGGAACTTGCGTGTAAATGAATGCAACGAACCCGACTGGAATTGGACCTCGGCTCTCCGATTACTCATTCGAAGTCATTGTCCAATCCACCACCCGAACATAAGGGGGGGGGGAACGAAAGAAACAAATTTATTAGGGTTTTTTATATTATCAAAACACACACACATGTCCACTCTCTCGCTCTCTCTGTCTCTCACTGTGTATATATATATATATATATATATATATATATATATATATATATACATACACACACACACACACACACACACACACACACACAAATGAAAAAATAGATGGGGTAAAAATCCACAGTTCGTAGCATTTATTTTCAAAACAAGTGTTGAATAGGAAATGGAGTAAAATATTATTATAATAAATTACAATAAAAATATTTTACATCGCTACACAAAAAACTTTCATGTTTCGGTACTATGATTTATCATAGTATTGAAACTCAATGGGGTTGTGTGTGTGTTGATAATATAAAAACCCCTAAATGAAACTCAATGATCTATCATAGCAATGAAACATGAAAGCTTTTGTGTAACGATGTAAAATGGTAAAATGTTTTTATTATAATCTTTTATAATAAAAATATTATATATGCATATATATATATATATATTAAAAAGAAGAGAGAAACCGCAAACTTTTTTGGTTCTAATGTAGATTTTTTAAAAAAATATTATGCTTTATTTTCCATAATTTTGCTACACGCGATTCAAAGCGTGGAAATTTCCACATATTTCGAGAAACATAAGAAAAACATAAGAAAAAAATTAATTATTTTTAATAATATGTGGAAATCTCCACGCTTTGCCTGATGAGACCGGAAACACGTGTAGCAAAATTATGGAAAATAAAGCATAAAATTTAAAAAAAAAAAACTATATTAAAACCAAAAACGTTTGCGGTTTCCCTCTTCTTTTTAATATACACACTTTTCTCTCGTTGGAACTACTATAACCCCTTCCTTTTATATAATATATATATATATATATATATATATATATATATAATGTGTGTGTTTGTGTGTGTGAATTAACAGGGTGAATGCACCTGTGGTT
>CAHIKZ030004876.1:1042500-1047500 GCA_903632075.3 Acanthosepion pharaonis
ATATATTCGAATGTTTCTCCCAAGGCCTTCTCTCCTACTAATCTTATAGTAGGCGGAAGAGTCCGACATAGACTTTGTATTTCGGCAGTAATCCGTCTTTTATACATGTTTCATTAAAGAAGAATAGAAAGATATTGAGATTAAATTTTATTCATTTTTTCTTGCATTCATACATGTGTAAAAACTATTCAAATGTTCTATATATTTGAGCGCTTTCGGCTATTCTGTTAGACATTATCAGAGGAGTATTTTTTAATTTTTTTTTAATTTTTAATTGAATATGTACATTTTTATATATGTGTATCTGGAATGATTTTTACATAAGTGTATATATACTCATAGAAATGTTTTTTTTTTTTTTTTCCAAAAAGTGTTAGCGTATTGTGGCCGCATTCATAGCCGATATTGTTTGTTAATTGTCTTTTATTATTAATGCTTCAATTATTTTTATTCGTTTTTACATGTGTATAATCGTATATTGTACAAGAAAAAAATTATTATTCCATTGTGTTACATTTAGCATCGAGAAAGACTATTTGAGAAAGCATTACACACACACACACACACACATACATACATATATATATATATATATATATATATATATATATATATATATATATAGTTATAAAGCGAGAAAGTGTGTGATCATAGATATAAATTCGTTACGCTGACTGTCATTTTACACTTTAATGTAATTTTCAGACCACACACACACACACACACACACACACACACACACACACATATATATATATATAGAGAGAGAGAGTTAGAGAGAGAGAAAGTTGGGTTAATCAAATAAATAGATATTAAGAACAGTATTATTATATATATATATATATATATATATATATATATATATATATATATATATATATATACAATTTAGATTGTATTCCACCTTTTGTCAATATTGCATATCGTTTTGTTTTTTTTTTTTTTTGTTTTTTTTGCAATATATAATCCTTCGATTCCAGCTCTGTAAACTGAAGGGTAAACCGGTCAGCTGTTTTTTTTCTTTTTAATCTTTAAAAGTAAAGTTGATCTTACTTTTTTTTTTATCTCTATCGTATATATATATATATATATATATATATATATATGCACCAATAAAATCAATTTACCCAACTCTTATCCGTTGTCAGCAAAATAATCTTTGTAGTCATGACTTTAAAATTAACCTTCACACAGGGCCACATTGATCGGTCGTTATAAAGTGAACATTTCACCTGATATTCCGAAGATAACTGTTGACATACACACTAAAACACCCAGCCATAGACACACACACACATGTGTGTGTCTGTAAGCTTTTTGATCACATATGGGTTAATATCCATGTGTCTATATTATAAACTATACATCTGTCAAACCGTATACCTGTGCACTTATACTGGGTGTGGCAGAAATACGTGACATATACCTTCCGCAATGGTGTGTTTATCACGCTAATGTCTTACCATTATGTGGGAGAAATTTCTGGGGGGTATACATCGGAGGTATTTCTGCGGCATCCCGTGTTAGACTGTCGTTTTTTTTAGGATTATTAATTATTTACATAGGCCTGTATATATATATATATATATATATATATATATATATATATATATATATAAGCGTTTCGCCCCAAGCAAGGTGGGAATCCACTAGCACGCAAGGGGTTACAGAGAGTTGGAGCTAGAGCAAATAGGAGTGATAGAGGAAAGGATGAAGAGAGGGATAGGGGATAGATCAAGGCATATGGAGACGTCGATTGACATTACATTTGAATAGTTGGATATTATAGCTATCAGGGAAACAAGAAAAGGGAAGGGCGTTCCACAGGCGAGAAGTGCGAGACATGAAGCTATTGGAGTAGAAGAGACAGCTACATTTAACAGTTTCGACAGTGAAAGGATGAGAGCGAGATGCCAGCCTAGATGAACGCTTAAATTCATGAAGTCTGGGAACCAGAGAAAGCAGCTCATCGGAGCAGTTACCGTGAAAGTATTTGTAAAAAAGACAGAGGGAGGCGACGGCACGTCTGTGAGAGAGTGGCTGCAGACAATATGCCAGATAAGGGCCAATTACAATGCATATCCGTGTTTGGATTTTATCAAGGACTTTGAGACAAACATAAGGGGCTCCAGACCATATATGGCAGCAATACTCCATGCAAGGGCGAATGGTTGATTTGTAGATTTGAAGGATCGATTCCGGCGAGAAAAATTTCCTGGCGCGGCACAGCCAGCCAACTTTCCTTGCGGTGGACGAAGCTATTGACTCAATGTAATTGTTCCATCTCAGGTCAGCAGACAATGCAAAGAGGTGCTCTCGTGTTGAGCGTCAGGCATTCTAATGGGAGTCAGGGATGGTTCTCTGTGGTGATTAATAGAGAGCAGTTTTGTTTTTGAGGCATTAAAGTTAACCAGCCAATTCCTGCCTCAGTCCGCAACCAATTGGAGGTCCTTTTCGAGACAAACGGCCAGGTTTGTTTTGTCAGCGACACTTTTGTTTTTGAGGCAGGAGTAAATAGTCGTGTCGTCCGCATAGATGCCTGCTTGGGAACCTATGACATTAAGAAGATCGTTAATGAAGATAAGGAACAGAGTAGGGCCTAGGATAGAGCCTTGGGGAAAACCTGCTTTTGTGGGATAGGAGTTGGAGGAGAATCCGTTGAGACGACCTTCATTACTCGGTTTGACAGGAATGATTGCATTGTCAAACAATCGACCTGAAATTCCATAATCCTGAAGCCGAAGAAGGCCGGCATGCCAAACCCTATCAAACGTTTTTGAGATATCTAGAGCCACGGCACGAGCTTCTCCGTTATTGTGAAATACTTGGTAAAAAAAATTTAGTTATGGTTGTAAGCACATCAGCTGTGGAACGGGCAAAGCGGAAAACATATTGCTTGTCGGAGAGCAGATCATGGGATGTAAGGTGCTTAAACACTTCAGCGTTGATTAAAGCTTCGAAGACTTTGCCGAAGAGTGGTAGGAGACTGATAGGACGATAATTAGAAATGTCAGAAGGGTCACCTGAATTCTTAAAGGTAGGAACAATGGATGAGGAAAACAAGATTCATTGAGGCAGTAGTTATATAATTTGGAGAGGGCAGGGGCCAGTTCAGGCGCATATTTCTTCAGGACAATGACTGGTATACCATCTCCACCACTAGCCTTATAGAGGTCTAATTTAGAGATAATGCCCAATACCAATTACGAGGTTATGTGCAACTCGCTCAATAGAGCCTCAGTTCTAAGGGGGAAATCGGGTGTGGGTACACCGGAAGAGTCGAGCGTTGAATTGAATGAGAATTTCCGGGCAAAGCATTCAGCTTTGTCGGCAGAAGAGGCCAGAACCTCAAACTGGTTGACCAAAGGCGGTATAGAGGGTTTGCTATTGTTAAGTACACTCTTGCAGAAAAGCCAATAATCCTTGGAGTCGAATTTGTGAGATGCAATACGATCTTTCATTCGAGCAGCAAATAGTGACTTTGCTTCATTGAGGACATGCTTACACTCGTTACGGGTAGAGACAAAGAGACGTCTATTGCAATCAGACATGTCACTACGATAAAGATGGAAGAAGTGATTCCTATGGTCAATGGCTGCTGAGCAAGCATCGGAAGAGCACGATTTGACCTTATATTTCCTTGAGGATGAAAGCCTCGATTCCAGCTTTAAATCAGGAAGGAGACCTCGGAAGCACATTCTTGAACGAGGAGCGTAAAGACAACATCCCAGGGGACATCGCGAAGGAAATCCCGGAACTAGTCGCAGTCTGCTCGTTGATAGCAGAACGAGGTTCTAGTGGTAGCAAGTTCTTTGCGCGGGGTGGGGTGGGGGGAATTGAAGGAGATGTTGACAGACACTACAGTATGATCGGAGTTGCCAAGAGGGCAGAGCTGCGTGGCACTACAGGAGTCGGGGATGAAAGTGAAACATAGATCGAGAAGAGAAGCCTTACCATCCCGGTTGTAGGCAAAACGTGGGGAAGTCAACTATTTGCGTGAGGGATTGAGAAATTGAAAAATTAAGGGTTTGTATGCCTGCAAAGTCAGTAGTAGCGTTTTTAAGTCACTTGGTATGATGGGCGTTAAAATCACCAAACACTAATATGTGAGCAGAGAGAGAGAGAGAGAGAGAGAGAGAGAGAGAGAGAGAGAGAGAGAGAGAGAGAGAGGTCAATGCTGTCAGAAATGCATTCGATTACTCCGCAGTCATGGGTGGATGGAGAGCGATAAAGGAAGAAGTGGTAGCTTACACCATTGAGAAGAGATAGCCGGAGACACATGTACGAATGGTCTAGAGATTCAAGAGACAGCTCTCTAGCCAGCAGAAGATGGTCCAAGGCCATGTATATGGGTTTGAGAGTCTTTTCTAAGGAGAGGAAGGTAGCCGGGGATCGAGAGGTCAGATACTACGTACTTTCAATCTTCTTCCAAGATCATCTTCAGGGGTGCAAGTGGTACAAAATTACATGTTGCTCTTTAGTATAAGTATTTATACAAAGTTGTGCATTGTTATCCATTACCATAATTTTTTCATTATGGTTTTAAAACGCCTGAAGATGATCTTCGAAGAAGATCGAAAGTACTTGGAAAATGAAAATAAAAGAAATTTAAACAACTATAGCACATTTCTCTCATCCTTTCATATCAATCAATACACGAAAGGTTATTCGTGACTATGAACGAAGTTTATTAAAAATAAGCAGACATAATATCTGTAATTTATTCACTCAGACATGCCTAAAAGAGAATTTGCTGCCTAAACACACACACACACACACACACACACACACACACACACACACACACATAAATATATGTTTAATTAAAAATGACTAATAAAGTACTACTATTAAGTATTTGTATTTTTTTTTGTATGCGAACAAAAGTTTTGTTTTTAGGGCTTATAGAGCGTGTGTAGAAATTATTCAAATTAGTGTTCGTTCCAAGCAATTTCCGATAATCTGCTAGGCATTTTCGGGGATTTTCATCGTGCTTTTGT
>CAHIKZ030004876.1:1052500-1062500 GCA_903632075.3 Acanthosepion pharaonis
ATTATATATATTAATTTCGCATCGTATATCTATATTTTATTTCTTATGCATTTTATCTTTACTAAACCACATCAACATATATATATTCACACACACAAACACACACACACATATATATATATATATATATATAGGGTACCTATTATAAAGCGCTGAATATATATATATATAGTGATAGATATATATACACACACACACACACATAGTAATATATATATATATATATATATATATATATATATATATATATATATTCATTGTTTTTTCTATTCACACACATATATAGTAATCCGTTTAAATATATATATATATATATATATATATATGGGTTATTCAAAAATTAACCCCAGTTTTGTATTTTCAGTACCCCATGTTATTAACAAACTGTCTTAGACAACGACTTTTCCTCATGCATTGTCGTTGAGTAATGTCTCGAAAATTTTTGTCTTATAAAGATAAATTTTATCCAATATTAAAAATAATTTGTTCAAAACGAAATATGAAATTAATAAAAAAAATAATTTGTTTATTTTATGTCTCTTCTTTCATTTACATATTTAATTTTACATGTTTATCAAAATGTCGACGCAAAAATTATCGTGATTTTTCTCTAGGAATGAACAAATTTGCTTTTAGCTTTGGGCGGTATAACTTTCTTGTACCTACCAGTTGAATCCTGTGGTTTACAGGAAAGCAACTGGTCCCACAAGTCTTGTCCATAAATATTAATTAAACTAGGGCCAAACTTTCCTATATTCCTAGAACCTCGCTTGTTTATTGAAAAAGGTTTTATTCAAAATGAGGCGGACGTGCAAGCGAATATGAATATATAACTGGAAACAGGACTGAAGGAAATAGGTTGATATGAAAGAGAATTTCCGCAGATGATAGTTATATTTAAATATGGCTCATTATATTTGACAGAGAATAAGGAAAAAAATAACAAAAAAATAACTCAAAAAAAAAAAGAAATAATAACGAGAAAATGTAAAAAATGTCCGTTGAATGCGAATTATTCATTTTAGATTTGCTAAAAACATGAATAGGCGTTGAAAAAAAAATTTAAAAAAAGAAGAAAGAAATGCAATGGCGATAAAACTGTAGTGGTCAAGTCGTTACCTCAGCATTTTTAAAAGTGCGATGTTTTAATGAGCTTTATTCAACCTGAAAATCGTCTGAGACGCCCTCATTTCGTATGTGTCTATGCGCACTCACGTGTCCCCAGTGTGTGTGTGTGTGTGTGTGTGTGTGTCTGTTTATGTGTGTGTGAGGACGTGCTTGGGAGAGGCCATTCGGCGTTCTTTCTTGTTTCAATGTCGCAAGTTCAGTTAAGCATTTATTCCATTGATCGAGACACATTTAATGAAAACACACACACACACAGAAAGAGAGATAGATAGATAGATAGAGAGAGAGAGAGAAAGAGATAGTCTTTAAACGAAGGGTAAAAGTACAAATAATTATAAAAAAAACATAATCACCTTTCTTCATTAATTTCACTCATCTGTTCTCTTGTGATATATATATATATATATATATATGTAATGTGTGTGTGTGTTTGTATTATGAAATGGACTAAGTCTGACAATTATTTTTTATATATTTTATTGTTATGCGTTATTTATATAGACACCAATATTTAAGTAAATGCTCTATTTATAATAAACAGTATTAAGAAACATTTACCGGCCTGAATGTCCGAGAAATTTCATAGAAAATATGCACCATCCGCCAAGAATCGAACATGTTTCCTACATATGACGTTTCCATGTAGGATACAGGTTCGATTCCTGCCGGAGGACGCATATTTTCTATGACAATTACTCGGACAATCAGGCTATTAAATGTTGTTAAAACAGTTTGTTATAAACACAACATTTCCTTAAATATTTGGGTCCATATAAATAACGTATAATAATCAAATATATGTGTATGTGTGTGTGCACAACCTGCATATACCTATTATATCGCTATGTACATAGTGCATATACAGGGATATGTAAAAGTAGGTGTATGGTAATGAAAACAAAATATATATCCTATAAGTTCATAGGGTGACATTCAGACGAACATACTGTATACCTACTTTTGCAGCCACTTGTGTGTATATATATATATATATATATATATATATATATGTGTGTGTGTGTGTGTGTGTGTATATATAGTTTAATATATATATATATATATATTATATGAAATATATTTTAATTCATATATGAGTTATATATTCATATTGAACGCATACATACACACACAGACCTGTATATATATATATATATATATATATATATATATATATATATATATATATATGTGTGTGTAGCATGAATATATGCATACAGGTGTGATTATACATATGTGTAGAATAACATTCACTATGTTCGTATATACACGCATAACGAAATCTACATGTGTACATAATCAAAAAGAACCTTACATAGGAGCGTCTTTTTAAAATTTTTGTATTGTATGCACAACATTTGACTTTTGTATCTCATCACTTGTCTTGATAAAGTGAAATGACGAAACACCTCGGCAAAAAGGACTACGTACTATTTTCCCATTGTCTATTTTATTCAAGTTATAACTTTAACACATACTCACACACACACACACACACACACACACATATATATATATATATATATATATATATATATATAGACACAGAGAGAGTGAGAGAGAGAGAGATAGAGATAGAAAGAAGATATGTGTGTGTGTGCGAGTGTATATGTGCGTGTGTAAATGCGTGTAATAAAGTATTCTTTTATAAAATGCGCGATAGATGATATTACTACCAACGAAATGATTTGATTTTCAACAAAGTGTACCTGCAGTGTTTAATAACAGGACCGACACTTACACACAGATATATGAAATACCTGATATATATATATATATATATATATATATATATATATATATATATATATATATATATATATAATATCTGTTTGCTGTCGCGCCCTTACTTTTTTTCTTTCCTTATCTGTCTATTTTAGCCTCTTCAACATCTATCTATCTATCTATCTATCTATCTATCTATCTCTTCTTCAGCACTGGTTGATGGCAGTCAACAATTCAGTGTACTTTCACTTTCTCTTCCCCCTTTCCAAACTTCCTTTTCCCACCATCCTCTGCGTTCCCTCCCTTCCTTTCTTTTGTTTCTCATTGGTTGTTTATTCATCACGCAGAGTAGCAGGAGTAGTAGCCGGCCAAGTTGTTTTATAATAATGATGATAGTCGTTGTAGCAACAGCTACACTTAGTTAACATGATAGTCGCAGTTGTCCGTCAGGATGGTTAGAGTAGGAGGAGGCATTAATGCGGAAGTAGGAGGAGAGGTCTGAGAGATTATAGTAGTTGGTAAGTCATTGTAGAAGTAGTAATAGGGTTCGTACAAGTAGAAGTAGCAGTGCCGACATCAGAAGAGACATGACTTTCGCCTTGTCTGCTTTAGCTCTTATCTTAGACACTGACCGCGTGTATGTCGAGCTGTCTGATTATCTATTTTTCTATCTCTCTGTTTTCGCCTCTGAACTTGATATTTCTTCATCATCTATCATCTCTCCATATACAGATGTTGAGGCCTCAGTCCTTTTATTCTGTATTATTTTGAGTTTGATTGCAGACAATAATCAGTTGATCATGGATGCTGGATATATATATATATATATATATATATATATATATATATATATATATATATATATATATATATATATATATCTGGTCTGCCATCTGTCAATTGCAACTTAAGTATTGTTTTTTCTTATTGTCTTTTTTCTCCTAATACTAATATATATATATATATATATATATATATATATATATATATATATATATATAAACACACACCAGTGAGTGAAGAAAAGTTCTTGGCCTGACCCCAAAAAAAAGAAGGATTTCTTTTAAAAATTATGTTTTGTTATTTTGCCAAATCAGATTTTTGGTCGAGAACTTTCCAGTACTTTTACCTAATATATATATATATATATATATATATATATATATATATATATATATATATATATATATATATATATATACTTCAAAAAGTATATATATATATATATATATTTATATTTATATACTTTTTTCTTTCTACGGGATTTCCCTTTTTTTTTTTTTTTTTTCTCTCTCTCTCTCTACTTTATACACGAGCATGCAGTCATAGATCAATTAGATTTTTAACTACTCTGCAATCTACTTGATTAGTATCTATCTATCTATCTATCTATCTATCTATCTATCTATCTATCTATCTATCGATTGTGGTCTAGTGATATATATATATATATGTATATATATATATATATATATATATATAAATCTAGTCACGTCTTTGTATCTATCTTCGACATTCTCAGGTTCTCAGTGTTCAAGAAAAAAGAAGAAGAAGAAGAAAGCTAATAACTACAGGTCATGCTTTGGTGGCCACATCTGCAGATTTTTATCTCTTGTGCCAGCCTTCGATATCAGGTGACAGTCATGTGTCGAACGCCGGATTTCACGACAGGAAGTTGTCTGATTTGTTTGTGACATCGATAATTGTGTCCCCGGATTCAAAAGTGAAAAAGATGAATTAAAAAAAAAACCCCAAAAAAACAACAACACACGTATGCAGTGTTGTTGTATCAACTGATAAAAGATTTAAACTAAAAATTCCAACGATTTCGCGGGAAATTGAAAAAAAGAAGGAAAGGTGAGAAGATTGTTATGCAAAGTTTTTAAAAAATAATTGTGCCAAAAGGTGAGAACGAAAGGGAAAAGGGATGAAAAACTTTACTATTTGAGGAAAAAAAAGAAAAAAAAAAAAAAAAACAGAACTGAAAAATACGTTCTTATACGCATTTGTCGTGTGTTTAATGCAACAAGAAACAAAAGAAAGTGACTAGAAAAGAAGAAAAAGAAAAAAAATGAAACAAAATATATCGGACTGGATGAAATAAAAGAAGACAAAAGAAAAAGAAAGAAAAATATGGAAGAGGCGAAAAAGTTCATCTGAGAAGAAAGAAAGAAAGAAAAAAGAAAGAAAGAAAGAAAAGACATGCAACAGTCGAAGGATAAAAAATATGGCAAATCTATGGAAGAAGAAAAGAAAATATTTGCAAATGTAATAAAAAATGACGATTAAACATCATAAAAAAGAAAGGAGAAAAACACCAGCAAAAGACAAGAACAAGACAAATAAACCAGATCGAACGTGTACGTGTGCATATATGTGTATGAGAGCAAGTGTGTGTGTGTGTGTGAGAGAGAGAAAGAGAGAGAGAAAGAGAGAGAGAGAGAGATAAAAAGAGAGAGAGAGAGAGAAATAAAAAGAGAGAGAGAAAAATAAAAAGAAAGAGAGAGAGAGAAAGAGAAAGAGAAAAAAAGGGAGATAGTGAGTGTGAAGTGGACGTCTAAAATCAATGTCTTACAAAAAAATAAAGAATTTTACGAAATTAAACATCGAATGTACCTCGGGTGGATTCACTGACTGTATCTCGACACACAGACTTAGTCACGTCCCGAAACTGTCACGCTTTACTGAACACATTTCGGAAAAAAAAAAAAAAAGAAAGCGAAAATAGCAAAGACCAATTTCGCTCTATCGTCTTTCTCTAATACTATTTCCTTACTATTTTTCTCTTTCCTATTTCATATATTCATAACATGGCAAATGCCTGCAGAGGAGGCTACCCAACACCCGTAAGTAGAACCATTCATTATAATTATTAGCTTGATTATTTTCTTCTTTTTCTTCTTGTTAGCATCTTACTTTCTGTTCTAATCAATAACAGCCTTGTTTCTTTTTAATGTGTCGCTTTAATGAAACTCTCCAAAGCCATCATGCTTAGCGTCAACACGAAGGCGACAACCGTTTTTAGCGTAAATTATCTAAAATATATAATCATTATTATCATTGTTATTAACGTTAATTTGGGTTCGTTAAACAATTTAGCTAGAACACATTAGTAGTAAAAGTTTACACGTGCCGTCAAAAATTTTTTTATTTTTTATTGATTTGTTTTTTATGGTTTATCAACCCTTTATGTTTTTTTTTAAATGCAAAACATATCTTGGATTGTAAGAATCTCTTATTGTGAGTGAATATTGTAATAACAATTTTCCCAAGGATATTTGCGCGTGAGTGAATGTAACAGACCCGGCTTGTATTTGAACTCGGACTGCAATATTTACGTCATTTTATAATTGCATTGTACATTAAAATATAAAGATAATTATGTCACGCAGCATTTTCTTCAATATTCTTCGTAAATATTAAAGCAACTTTTATTAATCATTGAATGATTTTGATTTATACATTAGCAGAAAAAATATATTATGTTGAGATAAGCAATTCACCCAACCCTCTGTAGTGGACTCTTCTTGGTGACGTAGAAAGTGTGATTATCGCTTGAGTGCGGATTTTCGCCATCTTCCACAGTGACTTCGCCGACGGCAACGACGCCGTTGGCCTGATAGCTTCAGTCCTTCCTTGCGTTTATTATTATTATTATTTGCTCACTGTGTATTGCGTTGCTCTTGCTTGAGATCAAGTGACAGTAGATCTCTTCACTATTCAAATGAAGCGACTTAATATTCGGTAAGGCTGCTGTCTAAAATGTCTTGATTTTTCTTGTTAACATCACGCGCGGGTAGCGTAAAGATTATCGGCGCAGAAAACGGATTCGGCGAGCCGAGTTGAAGTTCCGTAGCTTTCACTTTCACACTAATGTCCTTGGGAAATGTATATCTTCTCCTTCCCTCTATCTATGGGTTAAATAGCAGGGTAGACTGCATTGAGTGACAGCCAGTTCAAAAGATAGACTAAGCTGAATAAAAGAAAAAAGAAAACCGTGGTGATGGCAATGGGACACCAATTTCTTTCATAAGAAGTCTTTGCAATTTACAGATATTAAAGAAATGGTGCCCGTGGCGAGCTATGATTGCAGAATCTGAATTCAAAATCATGGAGAAGAAACAGGAAACAACTCCATTATGTTTCCAAAGAATAGCAATACACAGATAATTAAAAAAGAATGAAATCGTAGAGAGCCCTGATCGAAGGGATATTGCTTGGTAAGAAACTCGCGATTGTGATAATGCTTATGATTGTCGTTATTATTTTCACACTAAGAATAACTGGTTGCTTACATTGGAGATCAAGTGACAGCAGTCCTCCAACACTTCCTTACTCCCGTCTTTTTGTTGCGTTTTGGTAGTCATATTGACTTCTATTCTTTCTGGAATCCAGTTTTCTGGCAGGACACTTCCCAACTCTTCCAAGCTTTTCGGTAATACTACTATTACTACTGCTACTACTACTACTACTACTATTATTATTATTATTATTATAATCCCCCCACCCCCAAGTATATCTTATGGTTTTAGCTGTCCATCAAGTGATACTGTCTCCGCCAGACTCCAACACTATTCTCAGTATGCTGGCTGATTTAAATAAATTTATTGTTGGGGATCAAGTGAAAGTAAGTCACATCAATAATTCAAACTTCTTGTCAGTATTTGCTGATTTCATATTTGCTGATTTCATATTTGCTGATTTCATATTTGCTGTCGTTTGAACAGTTCCAATCCTTTCTCAAATTTCAAGTTTTTCTACGCTTTTTTGTAACTGGTTCCATTGCTACTACTACTATTATTATTATTATTAAATTGAAAAGAGTAAAGAGCAAAGGAATTTCTGTAGTCGTGGTAGTAGTGAGGATTAATATTAGGCGCCTTATTTCTTCTTTGTAATTTTATTGATGTCTACCCTATGCGTGGGTGTTTATTGTGGCGTGTGTTCATTTGGAGAGTGGATTGTCTAGAAAAAAAATTTCCTTTGCAAGATATTGAAAGGAATTCGCTTAGTCCCTGTTCTATAATTTTTTTTTTTTTTGTAAATGTGTGGCAAAATATCGGACTAGTGTGTTTTTTAAAGGCATTGCAATCATGGGACACACATATCTCACTGAATCGAAGGCGTCGCGTCAGACACGTGAGCGTGCACACACGCACGCACGCTCGTATAGGCTGCTCGCCGTATCAAAGCGATTGAGGACCGTTGATAAATGATTCAAATACGACTTCCAATGCTCCATAAAACGTGGCCTTGAGGCAGGTGAAGCCACGGAAGTCGGAACGTCGATCAGAGTTTGTTTCGTATTTGGTATGTTAATGTGAACATGTATTGAAGTCAAATAGATGCCATAGCTTTCTAAACAGCTGGTTAGTCAGACACAAGGCCCCAAATGTAAGCACTATGTGAGAATCCCATTACAGAAGTAATAGTATCAACCACTAACTTGTTAACCACAACACCGCGCTCCCTCTCTGTCACTTTCTCTTTCACATCTTCTTTCTTTAGTAAACGTAACTGAATTTTAACACCACGTCACATTTATGGAATACCTAATGATTTAACTTAATTTTTTCTTCTTCTATGTACCACGTTCCTTCCAGACATAATATATCATGGCTCTCCATCATTTCCTATCCCTTGTGGCTTTAGTAATTTTTCACCCTTTGCAAAGTTTTCCGTCCCTTGTTCCGACGTCCATTCACACAAGCTACTCAGATAAGGAGCTCACCGCCTTCCCTTATCTCTTTTGTCCTCAATATGCCCTGTGAAGGTTAAGTTTTCCAAGCCGTCTTTCCTCAGTGTGTTCAAAGAATTTCAATTGTCTTTTCTTTATTCTGTGTATAAGTAATCTTTAACTCTCTTCTAAGTACTAATTATATAGTCTTATAAACATATATATATATATATATATATATATATATATATATATATATATATATATATGTGTGTGTGTGTGTGTGTGTGTGTGTGTGTGTTTCATTCAAAAAATGAGTGTCAAAGTACTTCTATTAATTTTTTTATTGTATTTTCCTTGCATGCAAACAAGACATAATTTTTGGGGACTTTGTAGAAATCGTTCAATTGCTTGTTCGTTCGGAACACTTTCGACTGATCTGTTAGCGATTTTAAAGGATTTTGGTATTTGCTACTGTAAATCTTTAGTTGTCATTTAAGAAAAATGCAACAAAAAACTCAACAGAAGTAACTTGTCAGTCACTTTTAATAAAACATATATTAGAGAGGTATTGCTGCATAAAGAAATACACACACACACGCATATATATATATATATATATATATATATATATATATATATATATATATATATATATATATATATATCAGAATTTTGTCACGTGTTTCATTCTTTAGGAATTCATACGACTTTAAAAAATACGGCTAAACAGGCGACACAAACTTTTTTCTATTTTGTCATAGATTTTCATCAAATTGTACTTTGATATATAAAAATATACATAGCATTTTCTTTTTCCATATATATATATATATATATATATATATATATATATACATATATATATATATATATATATATATATATATATATATATATATATATATATATATATATATATATATAGAGAGAGAGAGAGAGGAAGTTGAAATGAATTTTGTGTTAATTATTGGCCGATTTTCACAATATATGTTTTATTTATAATGGAAGAACTACAGTGTTAAAATTTTTATTCAAGGACGACCGCTTCTCTGATTATCTGTCACTGATTCCGTACTCATAAGCTTGGAATGGCAATTTCTGATGGTTTTATGCATCTACTGAAGCACGCGGTCCAGGGACACTGTGCCACTATCTCTGCACTTGTACCCTGGACTGCCACCTTTTTTAACGGGGATGTTAGCAGATCACGCTCATACAATGTCAGACGTTGTGCCATTCTCGGCTACACTTGTCATTCTGAAATAAAAGCAAAAATTAGCAATGAAATTCTACCACTTTAAGGATAACTATATATTTTGTTTCATGCAAATGTGTCGGTATTAACAAAAGTTATAAGTAATTTTCAATAGGGAGTTTCTTTCCACTCGCCCCGTGTCTCTCGCGTGTAAGAGGAAAAATATTAGCTGCCATAGATTTGACTATTCTAGAATATTCTTAATAGCCATCAAT
>CAHIKZ030004876.1:1067500-1100000 GCA_903632075.3 Acanthosepion pharaonis
GTGTCGGCCATATTATTTGAAAAGCATGTATAAAATCTTGCTGGCCTCTTTCTTTGTTAAGTATTCTTTGCTATATAAATCATAATCAAATTAAATAAAAATAACATTAAAAATTCGCCTTTATATTTAAAATGCTCTACGATATTCTGTAGACATTTTTCTTTTCCGCATAAATCCCCAAAACCGTTGTTGATGCTATCGAGCAGCAGGAACCAGCAGGCGACCATTATACTTTGATGAGTAGGAAGCTTGTCCCGCAGAAAAGAAAAAATCGTTTAATCACTGAATGTGACTTGCCCTGAGTTTGTTCCCCCCTCCACTATGTCCTTGTGGTGTATTAAACAATTCTAATCCTACAAGTAGCCGTGGTGTAGTGATCAACAAACTCCTGAGTATTATAAATATCAGGAAATGAATTTATGGACACTACAGTGTAGAGTAATTGCTAATCAGACTCTCTGGCCATTACTACTCTAGTGAGTTTCATTGCCACTGACCGATCCACAGCTATCGCCATGTGCAAGACGATGTTTACTGTACTTAGTATCGATAGCAAATTATGCATTACGGAGGTCATTTGTCTTTGAAAACGATATTTTAACGTCAAAGTCTGTCAGTTATTTAAAAACGGTTCTTTGATACATTTAACGAAAGTCAATTTTAGTCGTGAAGAGAACTTATTCTCAATTACCTGATTGTAAAGAACATCACTATTTCAGAACTGGGCCTTGATTATTGTTCGTTTTCAGTTTCACTTCAAATTTTTAACAATTGGAGTAGACACTCAAGTAATAAACCACTTGTTGATATAGAAATATTTGGAGCAAAGAGAACGCTACCAGGGGCGATGGACTTATGTGATCAGCAGAGGATTTCAGTTATAATGGTGGAATGTATGCAACACCACATCAGAAGATATGTGTGTGCGTTTGAGTCTCACCCAAGGTTAGTTTAATTTTTAAATAAACTATTTTCTTTTGTTAAATATTGCTATTTCACAATTTATAAGTCCTTACTTGAAACCTTATATTTTTGTTTTATTTTTTTTTTGCGAGCATTTATAGTAACGGAGTTCTATAATATAATTACCTGGACTTTCATGAATGCTAGCATCTGTGTAATTATTTATCAATGGGCCACATCCCAAAACAACAGATGCGTTAACTAATGTTTTCATTAATTAAGAATTCCTGATTTTACAAGCTTTTTTCTAACGTTTTGATGAAAATAGCATTTATCTATATATATCTTAGCTTATTTTTGTAATTAACGCAATCAGGACGTCACATCATTTATTTTAGATGTTTGGCGCAACATCATCATCGTAGCACGGAAATAGTATATTTCTGTTGATTTTATACTAAATTTCACATAATAGAAGTCTCAAGAGCCACTCGAGGTAGAGGGTTACTGAATGTGTTTTGTAATATGAGGTAACAGGAAGTGAATAATATCAAAATAAAGGACAGATAGTAATATTGTTCATGGAAGCATTCTCTCGGGAGTCTGTTCCGTAAAGTAGAAGTTTTTGGCAAAAAGCTAGAACTTTTATTTTACAACTGGAATACAGAGGAAATGAGGATGATTCACCTCTGTGGGTGCAGCATGGGGAGTCCTAGTTGTAAAGATATGAACTAAAGCATGGAGCGCAGATGAACATTTGCCATGTAAATCGCGACAAAGTAACATTGGGCTGAAGATATTGCGTCTCGTGGGAAAGAGGTTGTAGAATGGGAAATAAGTAATCGATCACAAGACAAGATAAAACATCCAGAACTTTATCAAAGCTTTAAAGTGAGATTTGTGCAGCTATACTCTGGATAAGACAGAACTTCATCTTTGGTCTAATCTGACGCTTTTAGAGATAAATCTTAGCCGAAGGAATCAGTTACTTTCTAAAGCAAGAGAATGAAGCCACCATTTTTTTTTTGTCAGTGGTGATACTCTTTTTGTCTCTCCA
Organism: Acanthosepion pharaonis; assembly: GCA_903632075.3. Lineage (NCBI taxonomy): Eukaryota > Metazoa > Mollusca > Cephalopoda > Sepiida > Sepiidae > Acanthosepion > Acanthosepion pharaonis. Next base: position 1,069,461 of record CAHIKZ030004876.1, read on the forward strand.
TATTTGATGTTAGCATTTGTTTCTTTACCGTCTGTATGAGTAGTTCACATTCGAGTCCATACTGACCTTTTGAGCCCTGGACACCGCTTTACCGGTGATGTCATAATGTCCAGCCACCAGTTGAACAGTGGTAGAGAAAAATGACTTAATATCCAGCCACCGGTTGAACGGTGGGTAAAAACTTGTAACTATTTTTATTGTGAAACATTACATATCAATTATTTGTGAATTTTGACCCAAAAGCTCAAGCAGAAGGGTTAAAAATGTTCAGAAACGCAGGGTTAAAGCCTGGACTACGAATGCAGATTTTAAAGCTAGTCAGCCTTTCTACCAATACTTCAAATAGCATCATCTTCTGCTTTTTTTTTTTTTTATAAAAATCAATATTTGAACCATAAAACCATAGTTGTAAGTAATGTATGCTTCTTAGAATTTAATGGCGACAATGCTAGCGCGCCTAATAAGAATCTTGCCTAAATTGACTTTCTTGCTAAACATTGACTCACAACTCATACAAATGGCTCGTTCTCAGATATAAAACGTAACGTGAGGTTTAGCGAGACCCCTTCACGGACCAATTAGCTTGATCATTGAGTTTGATCCTGTTTTGATGCCCATCTATTGTCACCTTTTATATGTATAGCTGGCCGCTTGCATCCGAGTATGCCTGTATGTTAGGGTGGCTAGCTAACCAACCTGCTTGTTTTGAGTTTCCGGAAGAGAGCATATAATATGACGTGGTCAAAAGTAAGCTTAAAGTCCACAGTCACAGCATATGAAGGTCACAATAGATGGGTATCAAAAGAGGATCGAACTCAATGATCTAGCTAATTGGCCTGCGATCTTGCTACCCGAGAAGCAGTTATTTGCATAAATTGTGACTCAAACACACAGTCACGCTAATCACGTGCTATATTTTTCAGCGGTGTCGCTTGCTGGGCACGTCTCCCCAAACCCGTATTGTCACTTCTTAACAAATCGACCATGGTGAGATTCGAACCCGGGTCACATGGTTGGAATGCTGACATTTTAAACTCTCGGCCAAGCTTTTTTTCTTTTTTGCTTTTAAATTTTGTAATTAGTGACAGAACTCACAAAAAATTAAATCGAAGATAAGCCCACAAATCATTATACCGTTCTTATTAAAATCATTATACAGTTCTTATTAAAATCATTATACCGTTTTTATTAAAATCATTATACCGTTTTTACTAAAACTAACATTATCATCCTTGGTTTGAACACTACGTTCCAGTCGATGCAAACTTCGGCTTTCCTCATGCATCAGTCTAAACGTTGTAATCAAACCAAAGAAGGGTGAGAATGTTGACCCGAAAAATCTGTTGAATATATAAATTATATATGTTATATATAATATTATTAACAATAATAATGCCGACGAAGGTAAGATACAGTGTGAAGATAAACGTGAAACTCTCAGTCATATTTTAAGCGGATGCTGAAAAATAATTCAGAAGTAGACATGTTTGGGTGGGAATTGTGATCCATATGGAAGTGTGCAAATTAATGGCATATAGTTAAAACGAATTATCCCAGCGAATAAAATAACTAAGAGAATTTGAAATTTTAGCTAGTCACAAAACGGAGCTAGAAGACAGGAGGAATAAAAAATTGACAGATTGTGGATGTCGCTATTGTGGTCGACATGAGAGGCAGATAGAAAAAAAAAAATCGGAAAAATCTCTTGACTTTGCCAGACAATTTAAAAAGAAACATGACAGTTACTATTTTAGCCATTATCCTTGGCGTGCTTGTAACAATTCTGCTGAGTCAAATAATTTAGAAAAAGGCCAATTTGAAATCATGAAAGCAACACCAAGCCTTGTGAGTGAAATTGGGTAGATGGAACATTTGGAGGCCGTCGATAGCTGTGCTAGCACGAAGTCACAAGTCATCGTGACCGAGGGTTTGAGTGAGCTGGCCTTGTTCAGATTGTTGATCACGTTAGATAACACGCTCTCTCCCAGAAACTGTAACTAAGGTCTGTTCAGCATAGTTGCTGTTTAAACCACAAGTTGGCTTTGTTGGTGTTGTGCAAACACAAATGTGCCTGAGCGAGCGTCTGCTATAGGAATTAGCTAGCCGCCCTAATAGACGGGTATGCTCGAATACGAGTGGCCAGCTATTATGTATGTATGTATGTATGTATGTATATATGTATGTATGTGTGTGTGTGTGCATGGATGAATGGATGTGTGTATGTATGGATGGATGTGTGCGTAAGCAGATTTGAAAATAGAAGCGAGTCCGTATGTTCTGAATTGCCCTGTACCTATGTAGGATCGCAAACACATATTTTTCTTTTACTTAAATTCACTCGATAAAAGGTCCAAGAGCCACTCGAGACAGAGGTTTTGCTGAAGAAGGGGTGTGATATGAGCATAAGAGGTAAGTGAAAATTACGAGGATGTGGTGGATAGATAACGATGAACCCAAAACCTGAAGAGGTTAAGATTGTAGTGTTAGGGGAAGCACCCACGAGGGAGCCTCTTTCACTAAGAGAAAAGCTCTTTGGAAAAAGCTCTCTGAGTAGAAGATCCTTGTTACGATTGCGGGATGAATGCCGAGAGACTGAAGGTGATTTAGCTCTGTGGACTCTGCAAGGAGGATCTTGGCCGTAAAGGTCTGAACTGGGGGTACTAAAGAATGGTACTCGTCTGAACGTTAATCTGGAGTAGCGATGGGATCGTAGCGTAGCGCCCGTCGGAATAGGGACTCTGTGGTGGGTTAAGTATTTGGGAACGCGTCTTTATGGGTAAAAATGGGGGAGGGGAGTAATATAACGCGAACTTGGGGTGGGGAGTTAATATAACGCGAACTAACACAGTATTCCCCAAACTGTATCGGGAGCATTGAGTTTCCAGTCTGAAGCAGGAAAGGAAAAGGTACGTTATATTCGTGGTAGTAGCCGTCAAGCACAGGGATTCGAAGATAGATAAAAGCAGTATTCGCCAGAAAGAACGAGAGGTCGCGGTGTGCGACCCCCCCACCCGGTGCATCCACAGGGATGCATCTTAAACCTGCGTCATTTATGATAGCTCTCGTTACTGTAGGCTAAAAAGTCATGTCACCAAAATCTCTTCTCGTCGGCTATCAGCGTCAATGATATAACATACAGCCAGATGCTAGGCACAGTAGTCACATCCTGTATCGAGAGAAACGGTCCTACGTGCGGCAACAGACCTGTGTTCTCTATTATATGACTTAATTGACTCTGAATTGCCATAATCATATCACGCTCAACATGTGGCTTACAGTTTCTCATACACTGGAATATTATAAACTGAACATGTGTATTATTTAATATTGATACAGTGATATTTTTATATTGAATCAACTGATTTAAAAATATGGTTTCATCGCTACACAGGAATTACCATGTTTCAAAAACAGAAGAGAGAAACTTCAAATTCAATTATATTAAATTAAAAGCATTAGTTTTGTTTCATCTTCAAGCGAATTTTGGAATAACTTATTTAAAAATTTACTGAGTTTTAAAAGCACATATATTCATAATTTTTGTTTCCAAGGATACAGAGAAATACAATCATTTAGACAGGGACGGTAGCATGTTCTTTTTTATTAACTATTATTGTATCAATTTTGAGTTGCGTTCGAAAAGAGGTTAAGTCTAGGTAGGGTAGGGGGGGTCTTTTTTCAACGAATTATGACATCCGTTCAATGCATGTTGTCTGCTTTTTTATCAAAGGCAACACATTTTTCCGCATTTTATTCGTTAAATTTCTACTTGTATATATACAGATTCTTTCTTTTTGTAAAAATAAAAATGAACATAAAAGTCAACACTTAGAGGCCTCTAAGTGTTGACTTCTATGTTCTCTTATATATATATATATATATATATATATATATATATATATATATATTCTTACTATTATAAATGCTGTTTTTGTGGATACACATGTTTGAGTAGACGCCTTGCGCTTTTGAATTTATTTTCATCAGTGTGAATTACGTCTATCGGCCTGCGCACTCGAGAGACTTAATAAAGATGAATGTGCCTCCGGCAGGGTTCGAACCAGTGAAAAGGAAATTACCGTCAGATCAGGAGTGCTTTAGACGATCCAGACAGTGAGATCACGCTGTTTAAAATAAATAATTAAAAAAAACAAAACAAAACAAAACAAAAACCACAAAAAAAGGCATCTCCTCAAATATCTGTATCCACAAAAATAAAATTCATTAATTTCTTAGAAAAAAATTTGCGTGCGTGCGTGTTTGTAACACACACAGATACAGAGACGCACAGACAAACACACACACATATATATATGATAAAAATATAGTTTTAAGGTATGTTATATTTATGGCTAAAAGTGATCAATATCAGAGATAGACCGTAAATATAGTGTAGCGGCTTGCTGTTGGCATCAATGCCAATATACATATATATATATATATATATATATATATATATATATATATAGAGAGAGAGAGAGGATGGTGAAATATTCTTATCTCAATCAAGGAGAATTTAGAATCCACTTGAGAAAATTTAATCATCTCATTTCATTTTAAACAACTAATGAATATTGCTGTGAAAGTTTATTGACGAGTTGACGGGGGGGGGCAATTGCTGGAGGGTTTGACCACGAAACTCTAGAGTCAGGATGCTGAAAGTAACATCAGCTCAGCGACAAATTTTATACTATATTTCATATTAATCACACACACACACACACACACACACACGCACGCACACAGTTTGTCTGACGATAGCAAAAGCGTGAAACCCAGGTTTACAAACTCACATCAATCGAACCAAATATGTTAGCTTTATCTCTGATATCTGAGTGCTTTCTAATAAATACCGCGCATATAATATATAAATAATAATATATATAATATATTATATACACACACACAGACACACACACACACACACACACACACACACATATATATATATATATATATACACACACACATATATATATATATATATATATATATATATATATATATATATATATACACACATATTCTCGGTAGAAACTCGAATGAGTTCCACCTCGACTATGGGATCGAGCGGCAATATATTGAGTCCAATTTGCTATCCCTTTGTCACCGGGGCCCGTTGAAACAGTTGGTATGACATTTGCTTGATAACGTAACTGTCCGGGTTTCAATTCACTGCTGACGAGTCCCAAATATAGGACGAAATGACTGTCCAGTGATTTCTGTATTCTGTTGACGTTTCTTCTAGACTCGATGAATTACTTAACTATAATGATCTCAAACCTCCTAATTTCTATCACTTGTATATATATATATATATATATATATATATATATATATATATATATATATATATATACACCAGTTGCCAGAATCTTCTTTTGGATAATGAAATCTGGTAATCTTAAAACTGAAGTCTTCTCACTTGTTGCTTGATTGCACCGGTTTGTCAACTGTTGTGCGTCGTTTATAAGCCTTATCAAAACTTCAGAAGCCATGAAGATGAATTTCACGTGAAATTAGAAAAAGTAGCCCCGTTTAACGTTTAAACGCTTGACTTTTTCCTCTTTCGTAAAACAGGAGAACAGTCATTTGGTGACACGAGGGTCACCTGCGACGAAAAAGGAGACAAATGAAGAATATATGGGACAGTCTTCAACCTAAGCAGAATCGAATTCAAAGTAGTAACACGAATTGCCGGAACGTAAATAAATTGTTAATGGTCAAGGTTACACGGAGAAATTGGCTCATTGCAACAAGTGGAGTAAGAGAATACATTTTTTTTGTGTAATTATATCGATTAGCTGAATGACAACGCCTGTCCTCATGTTGCAAATGCGACGCAACACTCGATCATAGGCTGTAATCGAGGACATCTTTCACATGTCCCTTATTCTTTAAAACTCTAATCTCCAGGCTTCTCATCTTTAACACTTGTTCCCCAGCCATTACATTACCCTATAATGTTATGCAGTTTCAAGAAGTTCAAGATAGCAAAAGACTTCTCGAAAAATCCGTCGACTCAAAGCTAGAACTCTTTTTTTTTATGATGGACGCGCAATTTAGTTTAATAGTGGGAAAGACAGCGGAAAAAAATTGATGGTAACATCTATTTTCCCAGTTAAAAACATTTGTTTTGAAAACCTTGTGTATACTATTTACATTATTCGGACTATTGTCTTCATCTTTGTCGCCATATTTATTACAACGTTTCAGCCGTTGTACGCTCCGGCCTTCTTCAGGTGGTTGGAATGTCGAACTGAACCCTTTATTTCGTTCACTGGGGTAGACTGTGCTAGTTCCACGTTCCATGTCTAATGGATGTCAGTTATCAGTTATATCCTGTTAATTCACCTCTCTAGGTTCTCCACTGCCTTAACCGGGTATTGAACTCACACTCTTTGGGTCCTGTCACTGGATCTAACTAACGCCTTTATCCACTGTGCCATGTGTATATATTGTAATTATAGTTTTGGATTACGATTACAGCCTCGGTTTCAACAATCTGGCTTATCATGTGAAACATTTCAAATTCGGTAAAACTTATAAGACTGTGACCACACCGTAAGAGTAACATGCGATTTACTATAATTTATACATGTGTAGATCAGGCGGTGAATGGAGTAATGTTGTTAGATTTGTGCGAGAGATGCCCAGTCTTCACTTTCAAGCCTCGATACGGATCAAGAGCGTCTCTGAGTTCCTGTAGGTGACAAATTATTTTCTACCTTCCAACCTCTTACCCTCAAAGGTGGGATGTGGCGAGTCTCTCATTGCACTATCGCTACTTTCACGGAAAGTGCTCAGACGAACTATATTGCTTGGTTCCGCCAGGTCTAATCTTCACGGCTAGGACCCACCATGACACTTACATAGTAGCACCCCACCCACATTCCCTCCGTATTCCATTGGCAAAAAGAAAGTTCCACTCGAACAGATTCTTCCCGTGAACCATTGCTCTATGGAAGCAACTCCCAAGAGGATGTTTCCCCAATCCCTACACTTTTAACCTGTTAAGTCTAGGATTAACCGTTAGCTTCCCCTCCTATCCGCCTAAACTGCTTCTTAATGTAACACTCTACCTCGAGTGGCCCCAGAGCCTTTTACAGGGTGAACAGATATTTTATATCTTTTTATTATGTGGACTTAAACAACTAGTTAGGATATTTTTCTTGTTTGAAACAAAACGTCTGTCTTTTATTTTGATATGTGAAATCTATGTTTATCTATAATTCTATTATGACAAATTAACTGAAGTTTATTTAGCTATGTTAAAAATAGAAAAGCGTTGATAAATGTTTGCGATTCGAGTTCTACCGCGGGCGGTTATTTTGCCGGCTTAATTTTTTTTTCTCGACATATCTCAAATTTACATCACGATGCCTTATAAATGCAAAGCCTTTAACCCGAAGATTTTGAGGAACCACATCTTAATGGCTGTTGTTCTCAGTTCTACCCTGATCCCGGGTGGTAGCACCTGCTAGGGTTCCAGCTATGGGAAAATAGTGACCCCCCCCCGACAAAAATACTATGAAAATACAAAAACACATTTCAATAGTAAAAATACCGGCAAAACGTTTTTTTTATATAAAAAAGACCAACAATACATAAACAGAAATATATTTTATCTGCAGTTAAAGTTATACATTTGCGTTCAAAATATTTAGATTTCGGCATTAAATAACCCATAGAGGTTTTGATATGCCGCCAAACGAAGCCTACCAAACATGAATGAACTTTCATGACATTAATCCATATATCCTAGAATTTCTTAAATGAAAATGTATTCCAAAATATAACTTAACAAACCTGACACATATCTCCACCTGTAGTAATTATGTCCATATACTTGTATATGTAAAAAAAATCTGAGTATCATATACCATGTATTCAGTTGTGAAAGCAGAATAACATATATCATATTTTTATTACTTCAAAGCTCCCCGAAAATTAAATTTCGACATTAAATGACCCATGGAGGAATTGATATACCGTTAAACAAATCAACTATAAACGCAACGTTTCCACTCGGTTGTAACAGATGAAATGAATTTGAAGAAAGGCGAGAGTTATGCCATCTAAATTGACCCCCACCCCCCTCCAAGCCTTCTACATGCCACATGAAGGGTTTCAGTTTTCTTTGCCGCGACAATTTAGCCTGTTGCTAATGCAACGCTTCACATATAGCCATGTCTCTTGTGTACGAGCGCAATTTCCTAATCTTTAATGTTCGTGTGCATAAATAGTTTTCCTTGTTTGTGAGATTACTGTTTCATATATATGACGACAAAAAGCTTCAAATACGGACTTTCATTCAAGAGAGAAATTGAGTTTAATCCCCGTAGATCCGGGGATAGAGAATGGGTTTTGTAGGACGTTAACTAGGAAGCACATCATCGCTAGTACAGTTCAATTGCCAGTTAATGTTTCTCTACTACAGCCTTGTACTAAATTAATAGGAGTAAATAGGTTTGGCTATCGTTCGGTTCACACTCCTCCCTGGTCTATTGAACAGGAGTAGAGGTTTATCCCTTGTTTCCTGCTGAGCTTTAGGCTTCCGGTTCCTTCTAAAGTCTATTTCAACTTTATACTTCTAAAATCACCGCCTGAATTCTGAAATTTTATTTACTATTTTTTTCTCAATAGGAGTAGATAGGTTTGCTTATCGCCCGGCTCACACTCCTCCCCGGTCTATTGAAGTTTATCTCTTGTTCCTGTTTAGGATTGGGTTTCCTATTCCTTCTAAAGACTTCTCATTCTCTTTCACTCGCAGTAGCCGCCGTTGCGTCTTAGTGACATTATCGCCTTGCTTGGAGGTGAACTGATTAATAAAAAAGCATAGTTTATAATAAATAACTAAAATATTTGACCCGACGGTGAGAGTGTCTCGTTGAGTCAGTGTTCAAGTAAAATCTAGAATCTCGAATGCTGATTTTCAAAGTCGACACACGCCGTTTATGTTGTGAGATGAATTGAACACAATCATTATTCTTCCATTTGGCTTTCTGTCGTACAAAACGCGCTTGCACACACACACACCTATATATATATATATATATATATATATATATATATATATATATATATATACACGTGGTATATGTTATTCTTATAATTTCAATTCGTTTATTAGTTAATACAAGTGGTCCATATGTTGATTCAAAATAATTCTTCAATTTGTTCATTTTTAATTAGAAGGAATATTGCTGGTGGTATTAAAAATAATGTCCTTGTAGCCTCTGATTAAAAAAAAAAACACAAAAAATTCTTCAACGTTTCTACACAACGCCATTTCAGATGGTGAATAAAGGTGCGATATATATATATATAATATGGCGACATTTTATATTTTTAAATTTCGACATTTTATATTTTTAATTTCGTGTATGCGCGTTGCTTTTGATTTTGTCGACTGCACAGTATAGTACGGTCAGTTGGGAACCGTCTGCGAGAAAAACCGGACGGAATTCACTCTGAGAAAAATTTGGAAACGACATCCTGTACTGCTTGGCATTTGCACCGGAAGCTCCTATACGAACATTTCAGAGTGTTTGTGTGACAGTGCAGAAGATTCGGAAAGAGTTGCATGAGTCTAAAGGGGATTACGAATGTGTTTGGAGTGATCTCTAGTAATGGCGACGTTATGCCTCCATTCATCTTCCCACAGGGCCTCAGACCCAACACGCAGGTGTACATCAAGAGCCTTGAGGAAGTAGTGAAGCTCTGGATCAAGAGGGTGGCTACTGGAAGATCCTTTGTCTGGCAACAGAACTTTGCACTATGCCACACAAGCAGGAGAACCCAGTCATGGTTGTCAGGCAATTTCTGCAACCACATCACCCCTTACATCTGGCTGCCTAACTCCCCAGACTAAAATCCCCTTCATTATTATGTGTGGGGTGCAGTTGGGCAACAGACCAACAAAACTCCTTGTAACACCAAAGATGAACTGAAATCAAGGATTATGGCAGCATTCACCAACTTAATTAAGGAGACCGTCCAGAAGAGATGCAAGAGATTCCGAAGTCGTCTGGAGGCCATGGTTGAAGCCAATGACGATTTTATTGAATAAATTTTCTCTTTTGTATTTCAAAACATTTTGGGGTAATTTTGGTAAATATATCTGTCAAAATGAGATGTCAGTGTTATTTTCATTTTATGTAATTTAGACGATAATATATATATATATATATATATATATATATATATATATATATATATATATATATTGTGTGTGTGTGTGTTTACAGCAGTAGAGGAAACCGATTTGATGATTAAGCATCGATATTTACGAATTTTAACCCCAAAAGTTTTCTCCACTTAATTTATTGGGATGCTAAAGTCGACATAAATAGAGGGATTGTCAAAGGTCAGATAAAACTATTATGCATTGCTACTGATTTTAATATTCTTTGTAAGTGTTTTGATACGTGGAATACATTATGTTTTCAATTTAGAACTACATTGAAAATCAAGAAGAAAGAATTTCTGTCTGGTCAAGCACTCCTGAGAAATAGTCAAGATAATAATAATAATAATAATAATAATAATAATAATAATAAAATACCATCCACACAGACACAAAAATGGGACATTTTGTCAAAACCAGAAAGAAAAATTTTTTTAATTGATCCACGGATTGTAACATAAACCAAGGAATTTGAAAAACTATCAAAATACAAAAGACCTGAAATTGAAATAGAAAAATGTGAAATTGAAAAAAAATAATATTATCAATATCTTGGAATTTAAAAATGAACAAAACAACAATTGAAAGAAATTTTGAAAGATAACTTAAGAGACCTTTATAAAATTGTCTTATTGTACTAAAACTAAGGAGAACTTTGTCTATGTAACTGCAACTGCAAGGATAATTTTAATTTCCATTGTATGTAGATTGTGTCCATAGCAGAAATAATAATAATAATAATAATAATAATAATAAATTGCATTTTTTGTACCTTTTAAGATACATTAAAAGCAGGAAGGTAATGAGAACTACAAAATACTGAAAACTTATTATCAATATCGAAGATTTTACATGTACGAGAATGTCGTACTGTTTTAATTCTAAAATGTTTCATTGTCTAAAACTTGAAAATGGTGAACTGGACTGCAAGGTTGATTTTTAATTTCCATTGTATACTGATCGTGTGCATTTATAATACATATAAATAGATGAATATATATATATATATAATATAACCATTATATATATAGCCCGAATTTCATATATATATATGTATGTATGAAGAAAAATATATACGGAAAAAACAAAGAAAAATCCTTATATACAATTATGCTGTTTTAATGTTAATATGTCAACGTCAGACGTTTCGGTCTAATAAACCATCTTCAGGACATATTCATAAATTATAACATTATCAATACAACATGACAAAAGACGATGTACATAAGACTTATCCAAACAAATAACTGAAAGCGCTCCGTTTAAAACATGGTCACGTTGTCGTCACGTGGGCGACGCTGTGACATATTAACATTAAAACAGCATAATTGTATATAAGGATTTTTGTTTGTTTTTTCCGTATATATTTTTCTTCACACTGTCGGATCTATATCCATATATTTGCTTACATACACACACATATATATATATATATATATGCATATTTAATAAGGTTACTTTAGTTTGGCTCAAGTTCATAAATTCTAGATAGACATTGAGGAATGGAATCTCTTCATAGTAGGAACATTCTAGCACGTTAACCATTACCCGATTGCGATATGGCCATGCACTTTTTATAGTTATAGGTTTAAGATTATCACAAATCAAGCAGCTTTTTAGGTGGTTTCGGAGTCAATAAGTAAAAGCCATTTATAGATTAACTTATTTGATTAGATCATTTTTGTTAGTTTTGCATGAAGAGCTTCATGGTGTTTTTTTTGTTTTTTTTTTTTGCATGTCATGTTTTTCTTATTGTTGTTACCGTATTCAGCAGGACAGTTTAACTGCTTTATCTAAAAGCTTCCTTAATTTTCTTCGTCTTTTACTTGAATTTTTTTTTTTTTAATTGAGAGTTTTAGTAACTTTGAAAATATTTGTTTTTCCATTTCATCTAAAAAAAATGTTTTCTGGCTAAATATTTGTTCTCAAAAGTTTTGTAACTTAAATCATCTCATATTATTCCCTGTTTTCCCACCGTATTAAGCAGTATAGTTATTAATATTTCGATGTGTAAAATAATAGTTTCCGTATTTACCAGCGTCAACGAAGCAGTTTTGTTTCTTAAAATAAGTCTCGAAAATTTGCATAACATACAGGAATTCAGTTTACCTTCTGGTATAGATAAACTTTCTCTGGCGTTAGCATTGGCCGACGAAAGCCTTAACCTTTGCATTGCAAATTTTCGAAATTTATGTCAGAAAAAAAAAACCTGTGTCCTTGATGTCGACCATTTCGGTAATCTGTGATAAATATTTGTCTTAATAACAAATGCCGCCGTCCTTTTTGAGAATCGGCGTTATTCTGATATTTCGTAATTTTTGGATATCTTGTGTAGAACATATTGATACTATAAAATATTTTCTTTACCATCGACTTTTAAAGAAAGCAAACAGTTTACACCTATGACTATAGCTGTCAATTCCTTTTTACGGATCAAGCTCATTAAGGTAAGACATTTTTATTACTCGTTATATATTCTTTCAAACGTATTCCCTTTAAAATTTCTATTTTCAAAATCCCCCAAAGAGGATTTACTGCCTTTCTATTTCCATTTTTTCCATTTTGGTCATTTGATACAGATATATGTAAAAACGACTTTTGGTTACTCAACTGAGCCAACTGCAAAATCCTGTCAACTCCCCGTCTTTATTCTCGCTAACTGATTGGTTTGTCCCGTGTGCGTGAACACACGCGTATGGGTTTTGTTGTAGAAAAGTCCGGGAAGGAAACATGAGGAAACTTTAGCAGTCGGTATGGACAGGCTTCGAAGCAAGGATGGGGCAGATGAGTGAGTGTACGCTTTGGAATAGTTGAACCCTTTGCGAGATGTTTGTGGTAGAAAGGAGAGTGAAAAGGGATGCTGTTGAAAAGATTTTCTGTTGACATATGCAGCATGTACGAAGTGAAGGATTTAAAAAGGAAAAAAAAAGTGGGGGGAAAGACAGGAAGGAAAGAAAGAAGAAAGAAAAGAGAAAAAGAAAAAATGGTGAAAGGCCAGGAAGAAAAGAAAAAGAGCAAAAAGAAATGAAAAAGAAATGAAAAAGAAAAGAGAAAAAGGAAAAGAAAGAACGTATGCTAGTGAACAGCAAAGAAAGAAAGAAAGAAAGAAAGAAAGAAATGAAGAAGTGGGAGTGATGAAAATAAAAGAAAAGAAAAAAGAGAAAAAGCGGAAGGAAAAGGAATGAGTGGAAAAAAGAAGAAATCGTGGTTAATGATAAAGAGAAAGAGAGAAAGAAAGTGAGGGAGACAGAATAATAATAATAATAATAATATTAATAATAATAATAATCGAAAAAAACACGAAAAAGTGGTAAAAAATATATAAAAAAAAACAAAAGAAATTAAATGCAAATCTAGTTAAATATTAAACAAAATGGAGATTAAAATATAACATCGAGTGAAAGAAAATGAAGGAATTTAATTAAAAAAAATCTAAATAAAATAGGAAAAAAAATAACCAAGAAGGGAAAAGGAAAAAAACGCCAACAAAAAAAAGAAAAGAAAAGAGAAAAAAAAAAAAGGATTAAGAAACGAAGAACGATAAAGACATTAAACTATAGAAGCAAAAAAAGAAAGACTAAAAGTAAAAGAATGAGAGAAAAAAAGAGAAAAGAAAAGGAAGAAAAGAGGAAAAGGGAAAAGAATATTAGTGACAGAACAGAAAAAAACAAAACAAAAACGAAAGACTAAAAGAAAAAAAAAACAGGAATTTAAAAATGGTTCAGAATGAAGGAAAATAATGGAAAATAAATGAAAGACAGACGTGAAAGAAATGGAAATAAAAATGCAGGAAGGCAAAAAAGAAAAACGAAGAAAAGAAAAGAAAAACGAAGAAAGAAAACAAGTAAAACATAGGGAGAAGAAAAAAGAGAAAATATTGAAAGAAAGATGCAAAAAGAAATAAATAAGAAATAAATAAAAGAAACGCTAAACTGGACACCCAGGTTAGCCCACTTCAATGTTAAAGTAGCTGTAAATTTCCCAACCGATCAGAAGCCAACATTTCAAACACTATTCTTCAGAGTCAGCAACCTTTTCCCTATTTCACTCAACCCAGTGGTTCAATTTGATCCCCGGCTGGACTCTGAACATATTAAATATCTTCATTGTGCATTCGCAGCATTTAAAACGGTGCTGTTTTATTAATGTCTCTAAATGTATGTTTTTTGTGCATGCATAATTTGATGTCATTTTTCTCTTTTAGGCCTTGTACCATACTTGAGCTTATTAAATATCCCGTGGGTGTTGAAGGACGGAGAAATTAAATGCATGCATCTGTAGTTCTGTAAGAGAATAAAAGAAAAGACAAAAAAAGAATGAGAGTGTGGAAGAAGGCATTTTTTTTTTATGACGTCCAAACTTTCTAGAAATTGTACTGCTTAACACATCTTTCTCTTCTCCCTGCCACTTTCTCTATCTCGTGACAACGTGTGCACGGACACGTTGGCATACACGTTTATTGATAGAAATCGATAGATTGAAAGTGAGATCGAAAAAGAAAGAGAGAGAAATACATATATATATATATATATATATATATATATATATAAAAAGAAGAGGGGTGCCGCAAACGTTTTTTTGGTTGTAATGTGGATTTATTGAGAAAAATATTATACTTTGTTTTACATAATTTCACGACACGTGTTTCTGGTCTGGTCTCGCAACCGTCTTCAGGTGAAAGTGGAGATTTTTACATATTATTAAAAATAATTAATTTTTTCTTCATGTTCAATGTGGAATATTCTCGATATGAGACATTCTGTTTTGTGTGTTGGCAATCCGAATTTTCAAAGAAAAATTAGTATTTTTTCGTACCCCTCTTCTTTTTAATATACATACTTTTCTCTCGTTGGAACCACTACAACATATTTCTTTTATATATATATATATATAGAGAGAGAGAGAGAGAGGAAGAGTGAGAGAGAAAGATGAGAAAGACAGTGGGAGAGAGAGAGAGAGACTTAGTGAAATTTTAAAAACCTTGCGCCCACTGACGAAAAGAGTCTTATCACATTGTTCTCATTGCTTCTGTTACATGCCCATTGCGTACTTTCTTCTTTACTCTGTCGTTCTCTTTCAGACAGACAGACAGACAGACATCCCATACACAGCCAAACACATGCACACACTGAGAGATAGAGAGAGAGAGAGAGAGAGAGATAGATAGAGAGAGAGAGAGAGAGAAATAAACATAATAATGAATAAATTCAGACAAAAAATCTGCACTTGTAACTGCTAATTATATATATATGTGTGTGTGTATAATATATATATATATATATATATATATATATATATATATATATATATATATATATATAGGTTCAAATACTAATATTCCATGGTTATAATTTATTACATTGGAATCGTAATCACGATTCAATTTATCAGACCTACAAATTCAAAATGTTTTTTTTCATTTTAACAGATATACTTACCAAAATTACACAAAAATATCTTGAAATCCTTAAGAGTAAATTTATTCAATAAAATCACCATTGGTTTTAACCATGGCCTCCAGATGACTTCGGAATCTCCTGCAACTCTTCTGGATGGTCTCCTTGTTTAAGTTGGTAAATGCTGCCATAATCCTTGCCTTCAGTTCATCTTTGATATTACATGACTGTGTTCTCCTACTTGTGTGACATGGTGCAGAGTCCTGTTGTAAGACATAGAGGCTTCCAATAGCCACCCTCTTGACCCAGGACAGCACTACCTCCTCAAGTCACTTGATGTAAGCTTCTCTGTTGAGTTTTAGGCCCAGTGGGAAGATGAATGGAAGCATAACGTCGCATCACTAGTAATCACTCCAAAAATCATGATGTTGACTGGATATATCATCCAACTCTTTCCAAATCCTCTGCACTGTCCTCAGATTGACACCTAAAGACTTTGAAAAAGACAAAACGCTCTGCAAAAAACATCAAAGCCTTTTAAACCATATTAGAAGTTTCACCTATATATATATATATATATATATATATATATATATATATATATATATGTATACCTCACCGGTAGGACAACTCGGAGTTTCATGCACAACGCAATATTCAGGTGCTGAGTAGAAAGTGAGCGTCCGTTACATAATTATGTGCTACAGGTGAGGTATAATATGTATATTTATTTATATATACTTAACAGCTCTGTTATATTATATCGAGTACTATTTTATTAATATATATATATATATATATATATATATATATATATATATATATATGTATGTGACTATTCGCGTCGGGTAAGATAGGTTTTCCTTTTGTCTTTATTCATATCCTTTGGCAGATATATTTTTAGTTATATCTGAGTTTTCACACACACACACATATATATATATAGTCGAAATTGAGGTCAACACTCAGTGGCAACAATGTGTGGTTCATGCTTAAATAAAATCTTCATATTTGAAGATTGTGTTTAAGCGTGAAACAGACTATCTTCATTGGGTTTTAGCCTCGATGTACACTTTCATAATTACATGTTCTCTCTCTCTCTCTCTGATATAACTCATAAATATAGCATACATTAAAACTATATTAAAAAAAATAACCCCACCTCCAGTGATATTTAATATAAAATAGTAAATTACCTTTTTTAAATATAGTTTTAGGTCTGTCTATTTTAATATGTATTCTTTTAAATAAATACTATTAATCCGTCTTTAGTTTTAATAGAAAATCAAATATTTACCCCGATTATTTTATATATACATATATATGAAATCAAAACCCGTTCATTTTAAGTGTTACATATATTTATTAAATAAAACCCCGCAATCCCCGTATTATATATGGACTGCGCCAGCATTGCATTAACCAGATATTTTTTATTAGAATTTAATTTATGTAACGGTCAGTCTCTACCCAGCACCTGAAGATTGCGTTGTGTATGAAATCCCGAGTCGTGCTACCGTTGAAAAAATAATATGTATATTTATTAATATATAAATAATAGCTATGGTATAGTATATCTAGTACTATTTTATTGACACCAGCACACTATGTGCATATATATATATATATATATATATATATATATATATATATATATATATATATATTGAATAACTGTTTAATTGAAATGTAATTCCAATTAAATATGCATGATATTTTTGATTATTTTAAATAGAGCGCTCAATATTCTACAGAAAGAGATCAATAAATGTTACGTTTTTTTGATCTTCTTCAGAACCTGACAAGCAGACGTGTAATTAAATTATCTCGCACACACACACACACACGTGTGTGTTCACGCACTCACATGTGCGCATTTCTGCACATGTTCACCTTTTCTGGACTTAACATTTTACTAAACGAATTTGTGTTTTACTGTATCGTTTTAGAAAAATTGTATCGTAATAAAAACCTATTTCAATTGATTCTTATGTAATTACCTATATTAGCCTTTTTCTCTCTATAATCTCTCTCTCTCTCTCTCTCTCTCTCTCTCTCTAGCTATCTTAATTTATTTGTATCTATCTGTATCTATCAAAATTTGTTTTTATCCATCTCAGTCTGTTCGTATCTATCTATCTATCTATCTATCTATCTATCTATCTATCTATCTATCTCAATCTTTTCGTATCTATCTATCTAATTTGTTCGTATCTATCTCAGTCTGTTCTTATCTATCCATCTATCTATCTATCAAAATTTGTTTGTATCTATCTCAGTCTGTTCATATCTATCTAATTTGTTCGTATCTATCTATCTATCTATCTATCTATCTATCTATCTATCTATCTATCTATCTATCTATCAAAATTTGTTCATATCTATCTATCTATCTATCTATCTATCTATCTAAACGTGGAAATACACATATGTACGAATATTCTCGTATTTTAAATTTTTAATTTCTTTTGAAGTATAAAGTTTTGCTTAGAGAGTTCCATTCTTACAGAAAAGAAGAGGAATAAATTAGAAAGAAAACCGATGGAATGGTGAACATGGTCTGATAGATTTTGCATTTACATCAGACGCCAGATATTTAAAAAATTAATTTCAAAGCTAAGCGTCCCTGTATTTTATGCGTTTCTAGATATAAAATTATAACCAGCGTCTGCTGTGTTTTTTCTTTCCACCCCATCAAGATTGGCACCAAATATGAAGCCATCATTTAGCCTGAAGAAGTACTTGCTAGTAACGAAACGTCGCTCTTTCATCGTCTCTTACAAGCTCTACGCCATATAAGTGAATATTGTTACCTCTGCGTCCTTTTTTTCTGCTTTCATTTTCTTTCTTGCTCATGTAAAGTCCAAGTTTTGTGATGCATATCACTTTTAGCCAGTAACTACCACGACACAAACACACTTTGTCGCCCATGCGCAGATGATTGTCTGATTCACTCAGCGAAACATGAGTTCAGAATTCACTGGAATGGTTTGTAATAATAGAAAACTAATCAGGAGTTCTATTTCTACCGAAAGATCCAAGACATCCATCTTTTGGTATTTTGTAGCTTTACTTTCTGAATTGGTTTGATTTGTTTTACGGCATACCAACACCTCAATGGGTTATTTAATGGCGACAAGATTTTAAAAATAGATTCATATGAATAGAATAAGTATTCTTTGTAAAAAATCTGTATATTTTCGTTTTATTGGCGTATTTTTAGAAAGAGCATTTTTATCAAGAGTCTGGATTCATTGATATATTCTTTTCAGATATACAGATTGAAAAGAAATTGATTTTATTCAAATTCACATTTGGTTTATATTTTTTTGGTAAAGGCCCACTGTTTTAAGAAATTATATTATGTCATCCAGGGCACCTCGAGACGGTGTAATGGTTAGCAAGCTTGTCTCGCTAGAACAATTACGACTGAGTAGTGAGTTCGATCCTCACTGGGTGCCCATTAATTTCGGCCTTGTGCCACATCTGAGCTACGCTTGGAAAATCACTATATTATGTCATCCATTTTTGCTTTCTCAAAGATCTCATACATGTTTATATTGTAGAAATTTTTTTCTTGAGAGAGCAAGGTTAGAAAATTTGGTTCATATATCTTTAATAGCATATTTTTTAATAGTGTATGTTTCACATGCTTGGGAAATAAGTTTTAACCTTGTTCATTGACTGGGTTCATTGTACAGTGGTATAGTATATGATTTACGGGTTGGTTTGTTTTGTTTTACGGCATATCAACATCTCAATGGGTTATTTAATGCCGACAAGATTTTTATCGCTAGTAATATTTTTTTTCAAAAATGTATTGCTGTTAAAATTCATTTCTAGTAGTAATTTCTAGTAGTAATTTCTAGTAGTAATTTCTAGTAATAATTTTTTAGAAAAATCTATTAGTAGTATTGAAACCTACTTTTAAACTTAAATGTTTTGTTGGTAATATTTTCAAAAATATATTGCTGGTAATAATTTTTTACAAAAACGTATTGCTAGTATTAAAACCTATGTTTACACTTTCATGGTGTTTTGACCTCAGGTTGTGGGTAATCTATTTACCTATAGCTGAGACCCTAACAGGTACTAACACCTCGAGTCAGGGGGACCTGGGAATTCAGAGATGGTTCCCAAATCCTCAAAACCTCTTGATCATATATATATATATATATATATATATATATATATATATAAAGATATGTAAATTTTTATACATCAAGAACAGTTTTGGAGGAAAGATATATGACAAAATAGAAAAAAAGTTTTCGTCTGATGATCTCCAAAAAGCGAAACACATTACACAAAAACTTTACATTTTGTCATATTTATTTCTTCCAAAACTCTTCTTGATATATAAAAATTTAAATATTTTATATATATATATATATATATATATATATATATATATATATATGAAGAAAATTTGGAAAAAAACAAACCAAAAATCCTTAAATGCAATTATGTTGTTTAAAATGAAATGTCGACGTCTGACGTTTCGGTTTAATAAACTTCTTCAAGACAATAATCAATAAAATACAATTCAGTTCAATTTGACAAAGACGATGGACATAAAAAACAAGTCTTATCCAAAACAGATAACTGAAAATTTTTAAAATGATCAGCTTTCCGTTTAGCATGGTCACGTTGTCGTCACATGGGCGACGCTTTCAAAACGTATTCCTAAAAAATTTTTGATTATTTTGAATGAAAAAGAAAATGAAAAGAATTCTATTAGGATCTAAAATTTTTATGTGTATGCTTGTCGAGCATTAATCTCGCTAAAAAAGGGGAAATATTAAAGAAACCAGGTCTAGTATTCACCGTGCGTGAGATGGATTTTGGTTTGTTTTTTCCAAATTTTTCTTCATTCTGTCGGATCTATATTCATTTACATTTGCTTACATATATATATATATATACATATATATGAGAGAGATTTTTTCTATGTCGACAATACAGTTAAATTCCCAGATCAAAAAAAATAAAAAATCTCTTAGTATAAAGGAACTTTACATTAACCAGAAAAAGGCTTAGACAGAAGCGTCTATCTTTTTTAAATTTGGATTTTTTAATGTAACTATAACAACAAAAAAATAACGGCAAAATCTAAGATTTTTTTCTAATTGTCATTTTATACTATATATGTATATATATATATATATATATATATATATATATATATATATATATATATGCAGTGGTGCATCATGGTTCGGATTGAGAAATAGAAGAGCCGAGTTCGAATTCCAGTTGAGTTCTTTACATCCACTTACATGCAAATATCCTTAGGAAAGATATGAATGAATCCCTTCTCCTCTCAGCTGTGGGTAAATATCAAAACAGACTGGACCCTATAGCCATGATTGGCAACCAGTATAAGAGAATGACAAGTCTGAATTTAGAACCTGAGCAAAGGTCGTTTGGAAACACTGTGGCACACTATGTGCAACGACTGTCTATATTCGGAAAAGTTTGCTTGTTTCTGCACAAATTTTCACCACTATAATCAAATTATATATATATATATATATATATATATATATATATATAATAGCATACCTACGGACGATAATGGGTATGTCCCCATTCACATAAATGCAGTAGTAAATACTGTATGTTGGTCTGCAGTTGGAGATTCATCTCAGTTGTGCTATCAAACTCTCTGCCTCAGGGCAGACAGGATCCCCAGACGAGGCTGTGTCGAAGGGCAGAGCCTCGTCTGGGGAAACAGCTACCCGACCCAGTTTTATACAAGGTCTATGGGCAATTTTTGACCGAGCCTAGAGGCTCGGATACCCCACATTAAATTCGGCCTTGTGCCACATCTAACCGCGTGGGACGGTTGGAGATTCAATGTGGAATTCATTTAACTCACTTCCAGCAGTTGACTACTTCTTCTACGCGCCGCTGGCGAATCTTATATGTGTTGTTCTTGTCCTAAGTATTATCATTCATTACCAACCTTCATGTGATTATTCTATTCAGTAACCTTTCGTAGGTTACTAGAATATATAATCAATGGCCGTTTGGTTTAAAGAACTGAACTGCTGTATCTTTATACGTCGAAATAAAAAAAATGTCATTCTTATTACGTTTATATTTAGTAGATGCACGTGTTTGAATTCTTTTTGTTTAAATTGTAAATTTACATCTACCGATTCATGGATTTGAGAGTCTTATTAAAGTATAAAGGTCACTTCCGGCAGGGTTCAAACTTGTCTCTACATGTTTTTTAGACCACTCAGCCATAGAAGACTTTCAGAGTCAATCAAAGTTCAATTATCCTATTTCAGAAATACATATCTTTTATTCGGATCCCTCGAAGCCCATATCTGCTGATTTTATTTTCGTATCCGAAACGTAAATAAATTAATTTCTAAGAAGTCAAATTTATTTTATTTATAATCTGACATAGTTTCTTGTCATTTTAACGTTGTGTTCATATTTTCCAGCGTTTTCGTAGATGTCTTATTTTTTTTACGTTATTTTAATCTTAATATGTCTATCACTCGGAGACCTAAGTAACATATTCATTCTGTATTTCCATGAAAAGAAAATATTGCTAAGAGGTTAAAACTATGGAAAAAAAAAATCTTATTTCGAATTTAGAACTAAAATCGAAACCATATCGTCACTTTCAAATTTGTTATTACTCTAAATCTCCTTCAGTTTGAGTAAGGACTTTTTTTATATATATATATCCATATCGCTACTGATATTCGCTTGCAGATACGCACAATGACTAACTGAAAGCAATTCAGTTGTGGTTAACGAGCTACTGTTGTGGTTAACGAGGTGCATTTACAAGCTTTTAACATCGCTTTAAATAAAATACATCATAATTGTGATCTAGTGTCAGATAAAGGCAAACTTAGTTAACAGATAGGCATACATACGCTCATGAAATTAATGTTTACCCATTCAGTCGTACTTCGATGTCATAGGTTCATATTTAGAGAGGTCTCTTTGTTAAATCACAGTATTCAAAGTCGTAATCTGGAAATTCTGGACTTACTCTATTACCTGTAGTGATTGCAACAAGTGATACAGAGGTGAGATTTAAATAAAAGATTATTTGAACACCAAAAGGTCTTTTACAGAACAACACAATACATTAATAGCTCCCTGTAGTGAGTAAGACCACAAATTCGATTTTGAAACGCTACCATTTACACTATTTACATCATTCAGACTGTTCTTAATTGCCATATTTACGACTTTTCGGTCGTTGTACACTCGGGCCTTCTTCAGGTGATATACGTTGGAATTTCGAACCGAACCCTTTATTTAGTTCACGAGGGTAGATTGTTCTAATTCCACGTGCCAGGCCTCTTTTTGGATATCTCCACTTCAGTTAATTCTCCAATTTTTTGTCCCCTCTGCTGTAGCCAAGTATTGAACTCACAACTCTTTGAGTCAAGTCAATTTTTGAATGACTTCAACCAACGCTTTTATCCACTGGGCCATGTGTTCTTGGTGAATATGGCAATAAAGACGAAAACAACAGTCCGAATGATGTAAATAGTGCAAATAGTTACAATAGTTGCATCTCAGAAATCGAGACAGATTTTTAAAAATGCTACTTTAATTAAAAGAGAAAGTAATTTGCTGGGGCGAAAGTCTATAGAAAGTGCCTTGATTGCTAGATCATCTACGGTAAATTTGCTTCCAGGTTTTTAGAACTTTGAAACTTTCTTTTCAGATTTTCTGTTATCACAATGTGGGGTACTTAATAATAAAAGTGATAAAACTAAATGAAATTGCTTAGACTAACATGTTCAGAAACATCTAAAAAATATTCAGCGTTCTAAAAACTTCAGCGTTTTCTGTCGGTACATAATTATGAACAACGTTCGCGTTTTTATATCTCCCCCTCCTACGCATAAAAAATTCCATCAACAAAAAACATTACTTTAGTCTGATGAAGTCCTTCTACAGGACGAAACACGTTCCACAGAATTCTTTCCACTTTGCTATTCATTTACCTAAGATATCATATATTATAATTACACCTTTAATCTATAGTTTAAAGGTGTATTTATATTGCTTTTATAATCTAACCAGCAAGGAAATCTAGTCCTGGGTAAGACGATAAACTAAATCAGGCAGCAAGATTTCTGACAGGGATATTGGAGATTTTGAAGACCGCCTTTTAATTGCTGTTGTTCCCAGGCCCACTCTTGGGGTGGTAGCACCTGTTAGGGTCCCAGCTATGGCTAAATAGTTAACCCCCCAAACAAAACCAAAACACTTTGAAAGTATAAAATATAATTTTTATAGTACAATCACCAAAAATACATTTTATATCAAAATGACCAACAATACATTTTATCTGTAGTTAAAGGCATAAAATTGTGTTCAAATATTTAGATTTCGGTATTAAATGACCCATAGAGGTGTTGAGATGCCGCTAAACAAAATCAACCAACAAGCAAGAGAACCTTACCGAGGACTAATTATTAACACTCAATTTTAACAGACTTTTACTTGTGTGTAGTGACCATGAACCTCACTGGGTCCTTTGAGCTTGAGTTCTCACCGTAGAAAAATATGAAAAACGTTTAATGAGATTATCTCTAGAGTGCGTTTATCTCTATATTTGATCCACACTAGGTGGCCTTTCTAGTATTGGGCTGGAATAATCAAGGTTTAGTAAATTTCAATACAAATATGAATAATTTATATCACTTAGATGCTGTCAGCTGCACATAGTGTGTTGAATCAGAAAACTGTTGCTAAGATTTTGGGTGCTCCATAAAGATGGCCTTTTTCCAAACTTTCATAATTCGTAATATATCATCAATTTCGGCTGTTTCTCGCGAAATGGCAAATATATCGCAAGAAATTCCATTGCCCTGAAGCGGCTGACGGATATCTCGCAAGAAATTCTATTGTTTAGAAGCGGTTGACGTGATATCTCGCAAGAAATTTCATTGTCCTGGAGCGGCTGACGTGATATCTCGCAAGAAATTCCATTGCCCTGAAGCGGCTGACGTGATATCTCGCAAGAAATTCTATTGTTTAGAAGCGGCTGACGTGATATCTCGCAAGAAATTTCATTGTCCTGGAGCGGCTGACGTGATATCTCGCAAGAAATTCCATTGCCCTTGACGTGATATCTCGCAAGAAATTCTATTGTTTAGAAGCGGCTGACGTGATATCTCGCAAGAAATTCTATTGTTCAGAAGCGGCTGACGTGATATCTCGCAAGAAATTCCATTGTCCTATTGATATCTCGCAAGAAATTCTATTGTTCAGAAGCGGCTGACGTGATATCTCGCAAGAAATTCTCTTGTTCAGAAGCGGCTGACGTGATATCTCGCAAGAAATTTCATTGTCCTGGAGCGGCTGACGTGATATCTCGCAAGAAATTCTATTGTTCAGAAGCGGCTGACGTGATATCTCGCAAGAAATTCCATTCTCCTGGAACAGCTGACGTGATAGCTTGGGAGAAATTTCCTCAGTTCTCTCTCCCAAGTGTATCAACGAAACGCAATTTTTAATCAAACATCTATATTCAAGTGATAAATATTTAAAACTCACTCACCCAAATGAAGGCAGGTTTTGAGATCTTTCAATCCAGAAGAACCTTCACGTATCGAGGTCTTGTTAGTATAAATAGCGAGATTTTATCCTGCCGGGTGGCTAACCACACCTGGTATTACCCAACGGTCATACATTTGAGTATCAACAAGGCTCAGCGTTGCTTAACTTTGGAGATCAAAACGAGGACAGGTATTTCAACGTTATGCCACAGTAAACAATTTAAGGTTTTAAGCTTTTATAATTTGTAAGTTTATTTTAAAAAATAAAAGAATATTTTTCTTGTCTTTGAGATCATTTTTTTCGATCAATTCTTTTGTGATATAAATTACAAGGTAAATCCTTTTGCACATTAATTTCTTCACATGAGAAATAAATACTTTTGTATAAAGATAAACATACAAAGAGCACTGCTGCAGAAATGATTAGAAAACGAGTTTGGTAAGCCCATGACAGATGGTTCAGTCTGTAATGTTATTATTTAATCAATACAAAACAGAAAAAACACTAGATTTACTGAATGGAGTTGTTACTGCGCTAGAGGGTTATTGAATGGCATTGTTACTGAGGTAGAGGGTTACTAAATGGCGTTGTTACAGAGGTAGAATGTTGCTAAAAGGCTTTGTTACTGAGGTAGTGGGTTACTGAATGGCGTTGTTACATAGGTAGGGGGTTACTGAATGGCGTTGTTACAGAGGTAGTGTGTTACTGAAAGTGGTTGTTACAAGCGTAGAGGATTAGTGAATGTGATTGTTTTGTAGACGTAAGCATTGTAGATTATGGGAATATATAGGATATATAATGTTTGACCATGGACGTGAAAATATTAAGATTGTAGTGGCCGAGAAAGAGACTCTTCTGCTCCTGGGAAGAAGCTGTTCGAATGGAATTTCTTTTCAACTTATGGAATACGAAGAAAATGAGAATGGTTTGCCGTTGTTTACACGGCATGGCGTGTCTTCTGCTGTAAAGGACTGAACTGGTAGAACCTGGGAATGGAACGCGTCAGAACCTTTTCCATAGAAATAGAGATTGGCTTGCAATGTTGTATCTGTAGAAAAGGGGTTGTTCATCGCCTCCAAGAAAAGAGAGGCAACTTCAGTTCAGATATGGCAGCAATGTTCCTGACCGGGTTCCACATCTGCGCTGGACCGAGTTAACCTTGTTAAATTTCTTTATGCTTTTAAAGAACGTGACATATCCGTACTAGCAGCGTGGCCCGACGTTGCCCGGGCTTGATTCAAAAATCGTACGACTCATACAGCAATCGCTATCACTTGACTTAAAATATTTTTGCCCTTCCTTGCCTTTAAAGGAGTGCCTTTTGCCGTACTGATGTTGCTACATGCCTTACTTCTTGCTTATCTCACACTGCGAATTTTTTCTAAGCTCTATACTAAACATTAAATCTATTACAAAAGAAGAACTAAACAAAATGAAAACAAAACGATCAGCTTTAAAAAAGGACTCGTAACTGGAAAAACCGAATGAAAAAAGAATGTTAACAACAAATACTTTTTCACACCCAACCCAGTTCTGCGGAATCAGAATCAACGTTGAGTTTAAACAAGCGAATGAGCCAATTGGAATAAAGTGCCATGCAGATTTAAATTTTTCCAACTTGTGACGAATGCAGCTATCGATTTTTTTTTGCATGCTAGTTAACATTCGTGTCAGTCAGCTGTTGGCTCTCACGCTGGCCAATAGGATCTTCCTGCCTATTCGTGGCAGCCAGCTATAGGCTCTCACTCTGGCCAGTACAAAATTGCCGCAAACTACATGAAAACTGCCGTAGAAGCATGAAAAAAATCGATTATTTCCACTATCGATCGGAGTTGGGAAATGCAAAGTCGGTCTCTGCCTTCCCGCTAACTTGGAGCATGTGCATGTAAATTTTGGTGCAAATCCGTCGAAAATTGCGGCTGTGCATTCGTTATACACACATACACACATCCTGCCTTTTATAGGTAGAGATATATTGCATGCTACTCTAAGCGTAACAGCGCCAGCATCTATATTGATACACCACGGATCATATTTTAAGCAAATTACCACAAATACTGGAAGTGAGTGATAGAGTATAGACAAATCAGTGATCTGAGTTCGGATACCTGTTGTGAAAGGCATGAACCCACATCCCCAGTTTTTTTTCCCATTGCTAAAAAATATCTTGGTAAGATGTCTTACCCCGATTGTTTATAGAAAAAATAAGGGGTAAAAAGAAAAAAAAGAAAAAAATGGACCAATCATTTTTTCGAAACACTAACGTTAAACTACGATTACGAACTTGACAGTTATTAGTATAAACGACATATATTGACTTTAAAAATTTTTCGTTTATATAAAGAATCTTTTTCTCATGCTACAGCAGGTATAAATCATAGAAATAAGAATGCATTGTCTATGGACATAAAATCATCTTAGGTTTCGTTTAGTATGGTCCAAAGACAAATATGTAGAATACAAACCAAGGAAGTAATTCTCTACGGAAGAAATAACTTGCAAGACGCTAAGGCGTCCATATCTATCGATATTTGCTAAAAATAGCTTGATAATTGCTAAGTTTGGTTTAGTCTGGGACAATGTAATACTGGAATGAACTCAACAGATATAGCCTGAGGTTTTCTATCTAAACCCCACTATTTCCCGGCGCTGTTGATATTTACTAAGTTTGTTTTTGTCTGAAACAAGGCCGTAATGTCATTCGGTGAGGATTGAACTCTTTATTTTATAACTAAATGTATGGAATAGGCTGCGAAACTAGTTCGTTAATCTCAACTCCAAATAGAGGCAACTAAATCTTTCTATCGATTAGTTGAGGTTTATTGTATTACGCATGCGCAGAGACTTACAGTTAGCGACATGCAAAATAGAATATTTTTGAGAGCTTTGCTTTTTAAATAATCTTTTTTTTTACAGTACTGTAGTCAGTTCCGCCATTTTATTTTTGTGTTTGAATCATTAATAAATGTTAATCAATATTCATAACTGTTTATTCGTCAGTACATGTTTAAAATATTTTGTATGGCCTCTTCTCTGATTGACTGAGAAAACTAAACTTTTCTTTCTTTTTTGTCGTAATTGACTGATAACCTTCTTAACATTTGTTTTTCACATCACCTTGTGATGCACTTGGACGCATCATCTGTGATATTGCCTAAGCTTACTGGGCGTTTCAAGTTTTTTAGCAATCAGACAAAGCAAAGCAAATGTTGTAGATCAAGTTCCTACCGCAGGAAACGCTGCTTAAGTCAAAAATTCTCTCCACTCTTAAACCATAGTCGCATTAAAGCAACTTCTACTGCTTCTGTAGCCAAACATGATTGTCTTTCGTCTACTGGATCCGGTGATGGCAAGCATGTTGCAGACACTGCAGAGTGTCTGGCCTATAATAATCCAGTTTCCTACTTCAATATGCTTGCAGTCCATCGCCACAAATTACAAAGCTGTATCTCCAGCTAACTTGTCTTTCACTTCTTCGTTGATTAAAGATATCCAAGACGAACAGATATATTATTTGTTAGTTGAAGAGTAGAAAAAAAAAACATAGTTTTATTTCTCTATTCAATAAGTTGTATATCAGTAGCCTAGAAACTACTGCCCTGGGACCACATTCATTCGGCTTGTGTTCGTGTCCGGCGATGGGGCGTGGAAGTCAAATTTGCTAACTGTAAATTAATAAATCACGAACGATCACATAAACACAAGAAAACGTAATAGTAACAACCAACTATAAAAAAATAACAAGTTAAAAAAAAAACGAATAACTCTATTAATAGCCAAAAATACTGCATCCAGATCCAGAATTAT
Organism: Acanthosepion pharaonis; assembly: GCA_903632075.3. Lineage (NCBI taxonomy): Eukaryota > Metazoa > Mollusca > Cephalopoda > Sepiida > Sepiidae > Acanthosepion > Acanthosepion pharaonis. The sequence continues at coordinate 1,098,405 of CAHIKZ030004876.1, forward strand.
TTCCACACAATAGCCCCTAGAATAATTCGAAACATAACCGTTATAGCCCATCAAAATAACCGTTGGAACAATAAAATATGCCCAGGAAAGAAAACATTAATACGAACACAAGAAAAATTGAATAAAAACTTACTAGTAGTACTTTGTCAGTTGTCTTAGGGAAACTTATACACACATAGGCACACACACATACATACATCCCTGATATTGAGCACTTATTATATATATATATATATATATATATATATATATATATATATATATATATATATATTTCTTCATATGAAAATACTATCCACAATGCATCACTGACGTATGTATAAATCGTCGAACAAAAAACACAACGTATAATAAACACAATGGCCTGATGACATGAAATAGATTCTGAGCGTTGACTTCAATGTTCACTATATATATATATATATATATATATAATGTCTGTCTCTGCGTTTGTGTGTATATGCGCGCTGGCTTGACGCAATATTCTCATCAACGCTGCAAAATCTTCGGTAGGAAGAACATTTTGTGGTGTAACCGAAAGTCAAGGCCTGGTGTGTTTTCATCTGATGACAGAAATCAGTAGAAATCCGAATTAAGTTCTGGTGACTATTTAGAAGTGGAATCTAAAACTGGCGTGCAGAGTTCAAATTCAAAGCGAGGTCATTACGTTCACTTTTGTACAAATAGTCTTGAAAAAATTATAAATCTTAATCTAATCCAGCCAACTAAGGGCTAAATAACAAGGCAGACAAGCCTTGGTTGGCAACCGATATAGGTAAAGAAAAACTAATTTTAAAACCAACCCGAAGAGAGATGGGCTCCGTCAGTTTAACTTACCCTAGATGTATGATGTCTGTACGACAGGCTACAGGATTTGCGATTATAATTCTTGCTATCAGGTAATGGGGATCAATTTCGGTATTTTTTTCAAGAAATTATAGTAATTCCCACATTAAAAGAAGCTGTGGAGAGCTGTAGTCACCTATGTTCCGAAAAAACTCTTTCAGCCAAAAGAAACTTTCTTTTGGGGGTGAAACCTAATGTAACTACGAGATTATTCTGTTATTCAGTGTTCAATATATATATATATATAGATATAGATACTGACTTCAAAACCCAGCAGCGAGAATTTGTTTCATGACCTGGGGATTGTGTTCAAGCAGACTGTTATCTCTCCGTGTTGACCTCAGCGTACGCTTTTATATTTACATACACATTATCGCTCATATTGAGCACTTTTGCCCATAAATATAACATACCCTAAAATTGAATTATATATATATATATATATATATCCCTGATATTGAGTACTTTACCTATAAATATAAAATAGATTAAAACTATATATATATATATATATAATAAAAAATTAATTTTAAATACAATTTTTCTTTTCTTTATTCTTTATAAAAATCCTTTTTACCTTGAATGGAAAATTTTCCAACAACTGAAAATGAAGTGATGTTTCATAAATTACAATTATAAGATCGTTTATTACTATCATTGTGTTAATTACCTGAAGAGACGTTTTATTTAAACGTCGAAACAAAATGTACAATTTTGTAATTACCTACATGTTCTTATGTTATGTATTAT
>CAHIKZ030004876.1:1102500-1105000 GCA_903632075.3 Acanthosepion pharaonis
TAACGTAAGTCCTCATGTGAATAGAATATTGAAATCACTATAGTAGTCCGTGAGAATAGCTTGTTAACCATTACTCACTGCCAATGCTCCTGATATAAGACACGTTCCTTCTCACTTTTGTTACTGGTGCTCACTGTGATTTTCTTTTCGTTATTAAATTTAATCATCTTTATTATCTGATTGCTTTTTATTAAAACATATGAACCAGATCGACTGATTCTTCGACCATAAAAAAATGAAACAAGAATAACTAGTGGCTTCTAACAAAGGAACTGATCTCCCACTTCATATCTGAGATACTTGTCTAACATGGACAGCGCTCTTACCAATTCTGACATGGAAGCTTCGTATAAAGCAATCTCCCACAATACAGGACGCAATTTAAAGATTTAAAATGAATAATGCAGACGCCTACCCAGGTAACATCTTCTGATTGTTAGTATTTTTCATATATTTGAATTCAGGGTAGACGTTCATCCCAGTATGTCGTTCAAGTTTCATAAAACTGCTAATAAAAATACTTCATCACGGGATTTCAAAAAAAAAAAAAATGAAAGAAAAAAGAAAAGAAAGAAAAAAAAAGAAAAGAAAAGAAAGAAAGAAAGAAAGAAAGAAAGAAAGAAAGAAAGAAAGAAAGAAAAGATCTTCTGCAGTCTTTCATTATTATTTGACACGGAACTTTCCGACGAGAACACAGCGACTGCAGAAGATTCTTAAAGAATAAGACGTTGCATCCATTCCTCCACGGACCAGAATGAATCAACCGGTGTCCGACCGTCAGTTTTCGTTTTCCAAACTCAGGAAGAAACTCTGACATTGCCGATACAACCGTACACACCCTGACTTCGATGAATCAGCAAAGATATGGACGAAAGAAGCAGACGAACACACATGCACACGCGCGTGCACATGCGCAAAGAAGAAAACAAAGAGGAAGCACGAAGGAGCTTTATTAATGATATAAAAGATGAAGATGACGAGGCAAGGAAAAGAAAATGGAAAAGTCTTCTGCCCTTGGCACTGTCAGATAGCACTGATTAAATATAGACTCTCAGTGGTTCTACAGTTCCAAATTCAGTGGACACACCTCGACGGCGAGGAACTTTATTATCAACCATTCTATGTAGCTTAGATACATGACTTATCTACTGCAGTCTCTTCATTTTCTATTTCAGATTTTTCTTATATCTCTGTTTCAGCCCGTTCATATTTATATTTTCAACTTTTTCCTATCTATCTATCTATCTATCTATCTATCTATCTATCTATCTATCCCAGTCTATTCCTATGTTTATCTATCTATCTATCTATCTATCTATCTATCTATCTATCTATCTTTTCCACATATAAACACTTCTGAACGTTATTGTTTAAATGTATTCTCTGGGCTGTGGGTTTCTTAACAAAGTAATATTACATGTGATTATATATCTATCAGTCTTTAAAAAAAAGGGGACAATTATTGCTGGCATTTATTTAGCATTGATTTCACATAGCTTTACAAACATTTCATATATTTGCTTTTATAACCTTTCTTTATAAAATTTCTTTGGCGAACCAATTCTTTGATTCATTTTTCACCAGTTTTTCTTTCCTTTTATTGTACCTGCTTATTGCTAACTTCAGGTCGTTTTATATTCTACGACCGTTAATAAAGTAACATGGATCATAAAAAGACGTAGTTTCTGAAAATAATTAAACCCCTTTTCTCCATCCATGGCAAATAATAGTCATTTAAAAGTTAATTTAAATAAAAAAAAATTATTAATATGCATAAGGATAAATCCTATACTTGGTGTTAATATCACATTTTTACTATTATGTATAAATTGTTTATACAGTTATATATATATATATATATATATATATTATAAGAGATTATAATATATATATATAAATGTATATATATATGTGTATATATATATATATATATATATATATATGTATATGTGTATGTATATATATATATATATATGTATATATATATGTATATGTATGTATATATATGTATATATATGTGTGTATATACATATGTATACATATATGTATATATATATATTATAAGAGATTATAATACATACATTTTGAAATCGCTACAGAAAAGCTTTTATGTTTCAATACTATACTTGTACTTCTTCAGGCGATGGTAAGTAACTTTCTCTCATTTGTATATATATATATATATATATATATATATATATATATATATATAGGGTGAGGCAAAAGTCGCCCGCCACAGGGTTTAATGGATATGTTGAAGAGGTGCTGCTGAGTAACTACCGAGGTCACCAGACCTCACCCCTTTGATTTTCATTTCTGTGGGCCATTTGAAATGAAGGAAATGAAGAACTTAGAGAAAGAATTAAATATGAAAGCTGTAAAATGAGAGATGAAACTCTCCGACATGTTAATGAATCATGCAGGTACAGAATTAAAATGTGTTTTCAAAAGCAAAGACGTCATTTTGAACAGCATACATAGTAATTAAATAACTAGTAAA
>CAHIKZ030004876.1:1110000-1142500 GCA_903632075.3 Acanthosepion pharaonis
GAATCAGACGATGATTTTTCTTACAGGCTTACTTTTGTATTTAATTTGACATTGAAATATATATATATATATATATATATATATATATATATATATATATATATATATATATATATATATCTTATCAGTGTTACATTAGAACATACATATCACTACAAAATTGTACATTTATTTACATTTTTAAACGTCTCATCAGGTGGGGAATCACGGTGTTTTTAAAAAACGTTTTCCGCTTTTTTTGACGTTGAAACAAAAATCTGCAATTTTGTAGTGGATATGTGCATGTTCTAATGTAACACTGCATAAGAGAAATAAATATTTACGGCTCTACTTTGTGTATTGAGCACTGTTTTAAAATTAATGTTCTGAACGCTGTAATCTTACTGTTAGTTCTTCTACACTTTGATACACAGAGACACACAGACACACACACACACACACACACACACACACACACACACATATATATATATATATATATATATATGCGTTGTGCGTATCGGAAAGTGTTCAATATCTGTGACAGAACTAACATATTCAGTTTGTAATCCCGGGTTTCACGATTTTACGATGATCGGGTCTGATGATCACAAAAGCGTGAAACCCTAGGTTAACTAATATCCATGCAACTGAAACACACACACACACACACACACACACACATATATATATATATATATATATATATATATATATATATATATATATATATATATATTCAGGCCGGTAAATGTCGTTAATACTGTTTACAGACCATTTACTTAAATATTTGTATCTATAAAAAGTACGTATAGACAAACAAATACTAAGTTAGTTTTCTTCTGTAAGACATATCGTCAAAAATATGCATCACCAAAATTCTTCACTTCAGGCACTCGGTGAAAGACATTGAGAGTTGATTATTATGATTTTATAAAAAAATATATCGAACTTTCAAATGCGCCTTTTTACGTTTTTTTTTACTGCAATGGAGTTAATGTCAAAATTCTCAGTTAATACTTAAAAAAATAAATTCATAGTTCATTTGTAAAGATATCTTTCATGCAAGCCAACAAGTAACAAACGTTCGTTATTTTCGCTTTTGAAAGCGGTTAGTTTGATTTTCCTATTTGAAATTTAAAAGTACACAAATCTAATAGATTTTTCTGAGATTATTTTTTAAAAATATTAAATTCATTATGATGAAATGTTAATTTTTAAATTGCAAAGAGAAAAGTGTGAAGCCGACCATTTTCTAAAGGATTCTTAGAGGATTTTTCTTCGCAATTAGAAATAAAGTTCACTCATCTAATCCTTCATTTTATTCTGTGGATTATTTTTTTCTATTTTCAACTTAATTTGGATAAAACTTTGACAAGGCTTCACTTATTGTTGGTGGTGGGAGCACTGATATTATTATATCATTACAGCTGGAATTTTGTCAAATGGATATTTTATAACGCATAAAATATTAAACACTAGAGTCAATCAAAATGACAAATTATTATCTCATTAAAATGAAACGGAAAATCGACGTTTCTAACAGAAAATTATTGTAGGAAATCAGTTTTAGATTTTTGATCTATAGCAGAACGAAATTATAAACAAAATAGTTACACACACACACACACACACACACACACACATATATATATATATATATATATATATATATATATATATATATATATATATATATATATATATATATAAACGGTAGCTCCCTCTGGCCAGAGAGACGCAGTTTCAAATCCTGCGCGAGATCGTAAATGAATGTTCGAGAAAACATATTAAAACAGACGTAAATAAATAAATATTCTGTTTAATAGACAAACAGGGCGTACACATAAAAATAAGAGTATCTACTAAAAATAACGTTTAAAGTTATATATATATATATTATTAATATATATATATGTATACATATATATATATATATATATATATATTATAAATTAATTGATTTAAAATATATAGTTATGTTTATATATATATATATATATATATATATATATATATATATATATATAGTTTTCAATATCTGGGATAGAACGTTCGTAGATATAAAATATATGGATATGGAAATCAACACTGGATGGAAACTACATTATTCGTTACGTTTGTTTATATATATATATTATATATATATATATATATATATATATATATATATATATATATATATATATATATAAATAATGTGTGTGTGTGATAGATAGCCAGGCAGATCAATCATTTTTATTTTTTTAGTATATGTATTTTACAAAAATCTACTGGGATAGTTGATTATGAAATATATATTACATATCCTTATATTGATTTTTTACTTTTTGAGTAAAGATCAGGAAGTGTAAAACCAACTACATTCGATTTGTTCCATGTTTAGATTTTCTGAATGTTGATGTGGCTCGTATATATATATATATATATATATATATATATATATATAAAACTGTTGTATTTTAAGGTTGTTTTATTGAATTATATTTCATGTGATCATAATTGAATTTTACATTTTCATATTTAATTGATACATCGTCGTATGTATTTTGTGCAAGTAATCATGTTCCTCTACGAGGTGTGAAGGTCAATAAGTTCAGTACAATATGACTACACACTCGCATACATACATGCATGCAAATGCGCTCAAACGCATACATGCATACAAATGCACACGTACTCACACACATTCATAGACAGAGGCAAAGAGTGGATCATATTTATATTTTTTTATTTATTATTATATAAAGGAGAACAGAAATATGAATCTATAAAAAATGCGTGTAATTAAGACAAAATATATAATTATCGATAAACATGTGTTTGAATTGACGATCCGTTTTGGCACATGTGTTGAAATAGACGACCCAGTGTGAATTACGTCTCCCTACCGTCGCAAGAAAGAAAACGTAGTTAAGTAAAATCGACTCTGTCCGGACTGTTACTGACCAGCGTCCCATCTTTGTAGCATAGACCACTGTCTTAATTCGATCTGTGTTAGATGAGCTCATCCATTGTAGAGAGCTTTACATATCAGTGATATTTGTCCTTTTAAGAAATCCTGTTGGTGAGCATATTTTCTCGAGCGCACAGGACCGGAGACGTAATAGACACTGTTTAAAAACAGGGCGTCTACTTCAAACACGAGTAAATATAAAATATTGTTTGAAGTAATATAAATGTAAACATGCCTTATTACAAAGAATAATTATTTTATATGTATTAAATTTATTAATCTTTAGATATTTCTTATTAAAAAGAATATACATTTTATGTCTATTCTTTTTAATAAGAAATATCTACAAGAATAGTTTTTTTATAAAAATATACTGAATATATATTTTTTTCTATATAGCTAAATATATGTATGCGTTTATATGTTTGTGTGTATTTATACATATGAAGAAATATAGTCTTAAGGTCTGCTATATTTATGGGATAAAGTGCTCGATATCAGAGATAGAGCGTGTGTAAATATAAAAGTGAACAGTAAGTCAACATGCTAGAGGCGACAGATGATTTCATACTAAGAACCCAAGACTGTTGCATCTAGTGTTGACTCTATGTTCACTTTTTATATTTATATATATATATATATATATATATATATATATATATATATATATAGTGGATTCTGTCGTCGTATTCAGTTCGGCTCAGTTCCTTGGAAACCGACAGCCAGACCCCACCCCACATATGACTTGATTACAGTGATGAAGGCTTTGTGCAGAACCAACCACACTTTTTGATAAGCTGACTACGGAGACCTGGTGCACAATGTTCCACATGGTCCCCAAACGACCCTCTGCAGGTTTTGAATTCAGGGTTGCCCTTCTAGACTAGTTGCCATCCAAGGCTATAGAACCCACTCCTGCCTGCTATTTACCAATAGCTGACAGGAGGAGAAGAGGATTCATAACTTTCCCAAGGGTATTAGTATGTAAGTGAATGTAATGGATTCGACTGGAATTCAAACTCGGCTTTCTGATTCCTTAATCCAAGCAGCTATCCTTGACCTCCATATATATATATATATATATATATATATATATATATATATATATATATATATATACACATACACAGACATTAGATAGATAGATAGATAGATAGATAGATAGATAGATAGATAGATAGATAGATCCAAGTATAGGACTGGTGTAGACAGAATAAATTCCAATAACCAAAAATGCTATTCTTAAACGAGAGCTCAATACAGAGTACAGAAAAAAACAATTTATTTGAAAATTTTAACATAAACATGTTATAAATTCAGTACAAAAATAACCACTTTGTTGCAGCACTTCTGGCGTCTTATCAAGTCTTATCAAGTGATGGTGTAGAATAAAGAGTTATATGTATATATACATACATACATACATACATACATGTATATATACGTATGTGTGCATATGATGAGATTTTGTTACCAACTCGATATGGTCATACCTGTCTAAATTCAAATTTTCAAAAGGATGAAAAGATAAAATATCTTAAATGGATTAAAAAAAAATATCTGATGAAGGTATGGTTTGGAGTAATACAACCAACCATACCTTCATCAGATAATTTTTCCTGTGGTCGGGTATAGTATAGGTGGGGGTCTTAGACATATTTACATTAACCCTAGATACACCTTACAATATCATCAAACTCTCTGCCAGGTCTTGCATCCATTTAAAACTGTCTACACCAGTCCTATACTTGGATGGATCTATCTATCTATCTATCTATCTATCTATCTATCTATCTATCTAATGTATGTGTGTGTGCATGTTTATATATATATATATATATATATATATATATATATATATATATATATATATATAATCGACTCTCCCGTCGAGATTCGACGTATGAGGTCAGCAGATCAGTTTCAGGAAACCGACAGCCCGATACCGGCACATGAGATTTGATTATAGTGGTGAAGGCTTCGTGCATGACCATCCACACTTTTTGAAGGGACGAATACAGAGACCTGGTGCATCGAATGCCACAAGGTTCCCAAACGACCCTCCGCAGGTTTTGAATTCAGACCAGACCAGTTGCCATCCAAGGCTATAGAACCCAATCTGTCCTGCTATTTTACCCATAGCTGGAGGGAGAGGAAGAGGATTCATACCTTTCCCAAGGGTATTAGCACGTAAGTGAATGTAATAGATTCGACTGGAATTCGAACTCGGCTCTGCGATTCCTCAATCCAAGCAGCTATCCATTACATATATATATATATATGAAGTTAACCTGACGATTGCGTCTAGCATGAAACAGCCTGTCGCCTCTGAGTGTTGACTTCAATGTCCACTTTTATATTTACACACGCTCTATCTCTGATATTGAGCACTTTATCCCGTAAATATAGTACACCTGAAGACTATATTTCTATATATATATATATATATATATATATATATATATATATATATATATATATATATATATACACACATATATATATATGGTATTGGGGCAGCAGATCATTATTTAAACATATATTTTTAAATATAACAGACAACGAATGTCTATTATGTTTTATCATGTGCCGTTCTAAGCTTCGTATAGTTGGTTTCATTTCGGGAGAAAATAAAGACAAAAACTATCCAACAATTGGATAGTTTTTAAAGCTAAATAAAAAATATCCAAAATATATCTTTGAATATATCTACATATCTATATCCACATATTTTATGCATATGTAGATATATATGCATTATATATATATCGTACATTTTGATAGCAAGAATTCACTCAAAAATGTTTTATTGAATTTGATTGATAAGCTTTGTCTACTTATAATGAACTTTGGACATTTCCTCCATAAATTTCATTCAGCTATACGCCAATTCATACAATGACTTGAAAATTTCATTAAGAAATTGAATAGAAAAATTTTATATGTCGTCTCTAATAAAACCTGTTTGAATATGTGTTCCTATGTGTGTATAAACACGTAAAGAGATATATAGATGGCGTTACGCTTATCGGCCAGAGTTTATATCCCACGGGGCTGTTGCTTTCAATTTGTGTTAATGCTCTCGTGAAAGGCATGAATCCATTTCCCTTTCCACGTTATACATTTGATTGCAGCGTGAACTGGGCTCTTTAGCCTTGGTCAATAATCTTGCCCAAGAAGGCAAATTCTGAATTTAAATCCGTAGTAAAGGCAAAGAGAAACCATTACCCTTTACTTGCCCGAAAGTCATTGTAATGAACAAATCTTTCGATATCCCAAAGGGACATTGCATTAACAAAAATGTTAGTACCTTTTTTTATCGTTTTTGTACAAGTTGCTAATAAAAAAAATTCGAGCAATTTGAAGAGATCTGAGAGTTTTTCAACTCTGAATGTCTACAGTGCGTCACCGTCCCATGTCACTGGTAAGCATTTCACTGAGAAATAAATATCTTCAATCATTAACATTGTTTTATTTCACACACACACACACACACACACACATATATATATATAGCTTCGTCCACCGCTAGGAAGGTTGGCTCCCTGTGCCTCGACAGGAAATTTTTCTCGCCGGAATCGATCCTTCAAATCTACAAATCAACCATTCGCCCTTGCATGGAGTATTGCCGTCATATATGGTCTGGAGCCCCTTATGTTTGTCTCAAGGTTCTTGATAAGATCCAGAGACGGATATGCAATGCAATTGGCCCTGATCTGGCATCTCGTCTGCAGTTTCTCTCTCACAGACGTGCCGTCGCCTCTCTCTGTCTTTTTTATAAATACTTTCACAGTAACTGCTCCGATGAGCTGCTTTCACTGGTTGCCAGACTTCATGAATTTAAGCGTTCATCTAGGCTGGCATCTCGCTCTCATCCTTTCACTGTCTAAACTATTAAATGTAGCTGTCTCTTCTACTCCAATAGGTTCATGTCTCGCACGTCTCGTCTGTGGAACTCCCCCCTTTCCTGTTTCCCTGATAGCTATAATCTCCAACTATTCAAATGGAATGTCAATCGACGTCTCCAGATCTCCTTGATCTATCCCCTAACCTTCTCTTCATCCTTTCCTCTATTACTCCTCTTTGTTCTCGCTCCAACTCTGTAACCCTTGCGTGCTATATATATATATATATATATATATATATATATATATATATATATATATACCGAAGTATAGGATTGTTGTATACGGAATAAATTCCAATAACCCAAAAATATTATTCTTAAAAGATGGCTTAATACAGAGTAGAACAAATATTATTTCTTATCAAGTGATAGTGTTGAATGTAGAATAAAATCTTAAAATTTTATTCTACATTTGATAAGACGCCAGAAGTGTTGAAACAAAATGCCTATTTTTGTAGTGATTTTATAACATTTATGTTATAATTTTCGAATAAATTATATATATATAAACGGAATAAAAAAACGTACAAAATCTTCCTTCTCTTCCATTTTTACGAAAACATGCGTAGAAGAAAGAGTGTTTACGATCTATTTAAGTATGTATGTCTGTCTATCTCTCTGTATCTATCTATCTATCTATCTATCTATCTATCTATCTATACGCATGTATGTAGGTATCTATACGTAGCATATTATTCCAAAGGTTATTTTATGGATACTCATGTTTAAGTAAACGCCCTGTAGGAATTTAGTCTACCGGTTTGCGCATTCGAGAAACTTACTAAATAGATAGGCATTTATAAATATAAAAAGTGGGAACACTGGGTCGTGACTGAGTTTTACGCCTCAAAGGATCCTCAGACTTAAACTGACCCTGTAACAGGTAGTGTTGCATATATATATATATATATATATATATATATATATATAATACATACATACATACATACACACACACACACACACACACACATATATATATATATATATATATATATATATATATATATATATATATATATATATATATATAAAATTTGTCACTTAGCTGCTTGATGTTACGTTCGGCATCTCGACTCCGGAATTTCGTAGACACCCTCCAGAAATCATTCCGTCCACTCGTCCAGAGAGTATCAGCAAATAAATGATTGTTTATATTTCCCGTTTGAACTTTTCATTGGTGCAAGGTTGACTTTTTCTTTGTGTGTGTGTGTGTGTATGCGCGTTCACATGTGTGCTCGCATGCGAGCAGTCTCACGCACTCGTCTGCGTGTATATGTGTGTACGTAACAGAATATCTTGGTTATATTTCCTTTTAGTCTTATGTTTTTCACTTTTCAAGTCAGTCCTTATTGGTTTTTTACATATATACATATATATATATATATATATATATATATATATATATATATATATATATATATATATGTGTGTGTGTATGTATATATATATATATCGTCTCAGAATGAGAAATCGGAGAGCCATGTTCGAATTCCGCTTGAGTTTATTAGATTCCTTTACACGCAGATACCCTTGGGGACGGCATGAATCCATCTCTCCCCGCAGCTGTAGATTAAATAGCAACACAGGTTTTGCTATTCAGCCTTGATTGGCAACCAGTTTATGAGAAAGAAAACTCTGTATGCCAAACCATGAGTAGATGGAAAACTTGGTCATACTCGACAGCCATCATTTTGTATGTATAAAGATTGACATTTATAGATTAATATCAATATTTCATAACGATCATATCAACATTATCTCTTTTACGAGTAATTTCTATCCTGAAACTACATATTTAAATAAGCTTTCTTGCTTGCATTACCTGACGTCTAAATTCACGATTATTTTTTATAAGCTGTTTGCAGTTCGATGAATTATTAAGTATTTTGACGTGAGTACTTTTCGAATTGTGCGATTATCTCCTTCGATTTTCTTTGTTTTTCGTTTTTAAGTTGGTCAGTCTCCCCCTACGGCAGACTGTCCAACTCACACGACTTTAGAATTTCCGTCATTTTTCATAATTACGAGCCAACACATCATCACGTATGGATGTTGAATAATTTTATCGAGTCATCATTTCCATCCAAGACTTAAGAGTTTCTATATGCGCATTAACTCAACCATCGAGTATTTCATTTACATAGCTTGGGTCAACTTTTCAACTGTATCTCATGATGGGATCTTCTCGTCAGGACGATATCACAAATTCCCATTTAATCGACAGCCATGTCTCGTGGTCTGAACGCTAATACTATAACCATCTAGCCATAAATAACTTTACTTCTTCAAATTTCAAATTTCCCTGTTGATAAATATGGGTTCATAAAAACTTTAACCATTCTTTCCGTCCAATGAAAATGGCGTTTTATTCACGGAACGTATCCGAGGTTACTTCCATTCTAAAATCAGAGTGTAACTGTAATAATCTTTTCCCCTCTTTTTTGGTTAGACAATATGTTTCCCTGTGAACATATAAAAAAAAAAGAAAGAAAAAAATAGGTAAAAATAAAAACCAGGTTCAGAAAACTGAAAGTTAGCATTTATGGCTTTTTTTTTTTTACAAAGAAAGGTTCTTGTGTGCACTACAAACTTTGAATCGCCTTCCATTTCTTCTTATAAATTGCAGCTTTGATACAAGAGATGTACCCAGGGTGTAGAATAACATAGATATTCAAAGATCTTCGTAGAGGTACAAAATATAATTAATATTATAAAAAAAAAGACATAATTAAAAAAAAAACAAGAGGAAAACTGCAGATACAGAAAATGACAAGACGAAAAGAATAAAATGTAAAAAAAAAGTCATAGAATAAGTTAAACAAGTATCGTTGCTCACTCGTCAGAACTCAATCGAGGAAATTAAAATATTGTGCACACTGAGTAAAATAAGGAAACATGGCGAAAGAAAATATCCTTGTAGGAATAATATATATGAATATTGATGTATCTATAGACCAGTGGTTACCAACCGATTTGGGGCCATGCCCCGCTTTGGTATTTCTAAAATTCTGGTGTCCCCCCGCCCTGTAATATTTAATTCTTACATATTCAAAATTTTACTGCAATTCGCGTGAAGGAAACTTAAAAGGCCGTTAACTTGGTCTCTAAACAAGCCTCCAAAGACGATGGCGTCCATGAAAGAGAAAAATTAAAAAAAACAAAACAAAAAGACAGTTAAATATATATATATCTATAGTTTCCAAACATATGATAGAGAAATGAAAGGCAGAAATATTTGAATGAAAGTTTTATTCTGTAATATACTTTAATCATTTTAATCATGAAAAAATGCAAAATGAAATTTGAGCTCAGTAGAAAACAATTCACTGTTAGTAACTCATTCTCGAATCGCCCACTTATTCTGTTGCTATTAGTAAGCTGAAGGGTGTACATCCTACGCATGCCTCACCTAATTATTACCACACACTATCAGTGTGGCATTCGCCCCACGCTGGGAATCATTGCTATAGACAAATCATGCTAAGTCCTATCAGCCAATTCTTATGTTTACATAAAGAGGGTTGTCTTGATTTAACATAAATTGCCTGAGATTGCAGACTTGGATACATATTTTTAGATTGTAAGAATTTTGGTTCTTAGATAATAATGATTTCCTGATACCAGGAAAAGGAATTATGTTAGTTGGCCATGATCGCCTACATCCTAAAGAGTCATGCGATTAAAAAAGAAAGTATGGAAAGAAAGAAATAATTTTCTTGTTTAATAAATTAAATAAAAAACTACTTAAAGATATTATTCGAGGTACAAAATTTAATTAATACAATAAAAACAGACATAATTAAAAGGGAAAAAACAGGAAATATTAACTACAGTAATTTGTAGTACAAAAATAGAGAAATGAAAACAAATCTTTATAGAATGAGCTAACCGGTTATCGCTCCTCATCCGTCAGAACTCGATCGAGGAAATGAAAATAGTGTGTAAAATTTCTTCGATCGAGTTCTCGCGAATAAGGAACGATAACCGGTTAGCTCATTCTGTGCTTTTTAACCCTGCCTATTAATATCGACACCCCCCTCATGAGTTTGGGAAATTGTGTCAAGCATCTTATGTTGTAAAATATCAGTGCCTGGTCTTCTGAAGTGGATAAGTCGTATCTCGTCTTCAGGAGGAACGCTGCATAATAAAGTGAAACGTTCTCTGGAAATCCGATTACTAGGCAGCACCTCCCCATTGTATTAACGATAGGGCCAAAGGTACATTCTGATTCTTGCGACAAAAGGAATGGACAATTTTTACTGCATACATGTGTGCGAGGCTGCACAATAAGTCGATCTCATATTTGTACGCATCAAAACACTGGCCCTCGTCTTTGGCTGAGAAAAGACATAGGAAAGTCCAACCCCTTAGTAATAAAGAATAAAATGTAAAAAAAAAGTCATAGAATGAGTTAAACAAGTATCGTTACTCACTCGTCAGAACTCAATCGAAGAAATTAAAATATTGTGCACACTGAGTAAAATAAGGAAACATGGCGAAAGAAAATATCCTTCTAGGAATAATATATATGAATATTGGTGTGTCTATAGACCAGTGGTTACCAACCGATTTGGGGCCATACCCCGCTTTGGTATTTCTAAAATTCTGGTGTCCCCCCCACCCCTGTAATATTTAATTCTTACATATTCAAAATTTTACTGCAATTCACATGAAGGAAAAAAAGGGGTGCAGGCGTATCGTCCTCGTCGACTTTATCTTGTATCCAAGAATTTAATCTCTTCTTTGCTGATCATTTCCTTTCTGAGGATGGCCTTGATGTCTAAATTCTCCGCCAACATGCAGGTTCAGGACTAGAAGCTTCCAGTTCCACCAAAACCTGCTCCCGTCATCTATTCCCTATCGTTTGGCTTTGCAACAGTTGGTTGGAGATGAAAGGAAAGTGACCCACACACTTGATTTCATGATCTTTCTCTGCGGTACATATTCTATGATACATGAAGAATCCAGTGATGAAACTACAAAAAACTGCTACCAGGAGTGGCCCTAAAAAAGAGTTTAGAACTCCCGACGGCATCGCTCTCAGAGTTATAACGACGTCTTACGACTATGATTGCATGAAATAAATTTACAAAAATAAATGTTTAAGGTCGCTTAAATAGTCAAGAATTCTACGGAGCTATGCAAATAGAATTTTATATGTTTTAAAAATAGGCCATTTATAATTTCGCTGATTATTGATATTTTTGCCACATAAATTTAAATATTCGATAATATATAATTGACCAAAAATTAAGAAAATGAACAATATAAGAAAACAGGAAAAAGAAACAAACTAAAAAAAATCCCAAAAGACAAACACCTACTCAAACAAAAACAGTGCCCTATAACGAGGTTACCAAAACAGTGCAATTACACTTCAGAAAAGAGACAGAGTTCAGACATCGCCTTGAATTTCCCCTAGAAGGTTTATATATATATATATATATATATATATATATATATATATATATATATATATATAAGTTATGAAAAACTTGGTAATCCGTATGGGTAATCCCAAGGAGGATGAAATCCTGAGAGCTCAATGTAAATCCAGAGCTAATAAGTCTGTTTTTTCTTTATATATATATATATATATATATATATATATATATATATATATATATATATATATATATATATATCTTCCCAAATGAACAATACTGTGGGGAAATGATCATTCAGGGCTCAGTAATGGTACCAACATTCATACTCTGGCTTCCATCTTCAAAGTCTATTCAAGAACCATCAAGAGAACTGAATAAGTTTAAAAAAGAGGGAACAGTAGAAAGGAAAACTGTATCAGGAGGTCATAACAGGAAGAGGGATCATCATTTCAACTTTGAATGAAAAAGATCAATTAGAAAAGATCCAACTCAATTCATAAGACGTTTTGCACGTGAGAGAGGTATTTAAGCCATGAATGTCCAAAGAGCAGTGAAAAAAAGACTTGAAAATGATATCGTACGTGAAACCTGTGAGACAACTTGTTACTCCAGGACTGAAAGTTAAAAGGTTAGAGAGGGCGAAGATCATCTTGTTTTTATAACACTATTGGACTCTATTTTGAGAAATAAAAATGTATAATTACTCTCCATGCTTAACAAAAGAATCGTGATGAAATCGATCATAAACAAAACGGCATGTTCATCATTAATTAATCATTTTGGAGAGTAATTATACATTTTTATTTTTCAAAATAGGGTCCACAGTATTATAAAAACCTCGGAGAATTCCAGTAAGATATCTTTAATCAATTCTAAGATACATCGGTTCAGAACTTAATCTAACAATTGGACAATTTTGCTGTTACACCCGGTATATATACAATTTTGGTGGGAAAAAATTTTAATTTTAAAATATCTTCGTTCACAACATATGTCGATATATAAATTATTTCAATATCTAAAATTAGGTCTGTCCCTTTTGTTTTTTTTTTTCAGTTGAAAAAACACATTGATTTGGAAAATCTTGCAAAAATCAAGTACTTGTTGGATTTTAATGAAACCTTCAGAACTTCACAAATGAATGAAATTATTTTAGAAATGTTTGTCTTTTTGAAAGTCATGGTATAAATATTTTTTTTATATATGTTACACTCCTCGAGCTTAATTTTATGAAAACTTCAAAAATTTATTTTTGAAACGTGAATTTTTTTTTATTATTAAATGCTCAAGACTCTGAAGATTCTAAATCATCGATTTTTGGGGTAAAAAAATGCGCAAAATTGTCCAAACTTTTACCTCAATTGTAAAAATACAAAACCCAATAAAACTAAGATAATATTTAATTAAAAAAGCTTTTTATGACTTTTCTGAATAACATATACTAAGGTAAATTTTATCTGAAAGAAAAAAAAAATTTGATGAAAAATGAATTTTTACAATAATTTTTTTCTTTTTTTTTTCTATTTTGAATACACAATGACAAAATGTTGTTATATATTTTAAAATTAAGTTTCTTTATGCAACCTTATGGAAATGACATATTATGTTCTCTACTTTTTAAAGATCATAAATTTGAAAGCTTATTAAAATCTGACAACCGTTGATATTTTAAAAATAATTTTTTAATATTCCAAAATTGTCTCCAACGAAATTATGGATGCACAGCTTTGAAATAATGTCACATGAGGTAGACTTGTTTCTCTTGATAGAAGCAAGTTCTTTTTACTCCAGAAATTGCTTTGCATTCGTTCAGTTAACAACACAGCAAAGTTTGAAACCGATTGCATAGCATTTCAATGTTAATTTTATTAATAAATAAAATATGTATAAAACTCCCATAACTGCCATATCACAAGTATTAATAAATAGAAAAAAATCTGCCTTAATAAAAAGAAAAAATCTCATTTCATTAAGTTAACCTGTTATGAAATTTAATAAATTTCATGTAATTTTATATTCTCAGAAAATATTTCATGACAAATAATACAACTCAATTTAAAAAAATGTTGTTACTGTTTTATTTTTACTTGTAAAATTTGATTTTTTTTTCATACTTTAAATGTTATATTCAGTGCAGAAATTTTTCCTCAAACGTAAGGTTAAAAAAAAAGAAAAAATTGAAAGTGAATTTTTTTTAAAAATTTACTAACCAGGTTCACTTAAAATTAGAACGAATTACATCACTTCTGTGCTACCGAACGATAAATTCCCTTGACGTAAGTTGTCAATATATTGACGTACATCAATTAACGCCTCTCAAACACGCACTTAAGCATCTCTATTAAAAAAATTTCTGCTAAAAAAGTAAGTAATGTTTCTTTCAAATTACATTAAGTATACTTTAATCATTCTAAATTTCCTAAGATAACAAAAGAAAAAGGTGTCTTCTGAATTTTACATGATTTTTTAACTAATTTTGATTTTGTTTACAAACTGTGCAGAAATGGCTGATAAGATCGAATTTACGAAATTTTTTTAATTCGAGAAAAACAAGATTTAAATAAAATTTTAACACTTATAGGAAGGATTAAAATCTGAAAAAATATTCAGAAAATACTTTGGTCTTCCCTCTTTAATACTAACATAAACATTTACAAGTTAAAAATTTTTTTTTTATCGATTTGGGGACCTTTTTTCTCCAGGATATACCACTTTTTTTAGCGTTAAATGGGACAGACCTATATAAAATATTTCATACAATTGTTCTCATCTTTCTTTTTATGGATTTTCATGTTTACAACGAAACAGGTAGATATCTAATTTGCGGTATTTCATTTAAATGTTACGCACAGGTGTGTGCATGTGTCCGTGGGGAAGGATCAGTAAATCCTTACCCTGACGCAGTTAAACTTTGGGTCAAGTGCATTGACAAGTGGGTAAATGTTGAAAATGTCGATTTTATCATTAGGCTGCGTACTTTCTGACAAACCCATATATATATATAATCTTTATTTAAAAAAAAAAAACTATGATGTAAATTTTTGTAACTTTGTATAATATTTATGTATTACACCCTAATCTTTTTATTAAAAAAAATTTCATTGCTAATCATGCATTACTTTTTAAGTAATACACATATTTATGTCTTTGTTGTTTCCGTTCCTTATATTATGGCCGCTACTGTATATATATATATTTATTAAAGACATTTTATTATGTTTAACGTTGTTATTTTATAGATACAAGTATTTAAGCAAATGCTCTGTTTATGATAAACAGTATTAAATAACATTTACCGGCCTGAATGTCCGAGAAATTTTCATAGAAAATATTCGTTCTTTGACAGGATTCGAACCTGCATCCTATACGGAACCGTCATATACGCTGACGTGCCTTACCGCTAGGCTACAAAGAAGCGTTCGGTAGACAAGTTAAACATAATAAAATGTCTTTAATAAATAAATTGTCGGACCTTGTCCATTTCTTAATATATGACGTCATTTGTTTACATTCGATACGCCAGAGCAGTTATGAATGTACGAGATTCATGGAAAATTGGGTTTATAAGCAGTAAATTCGACCTTGTCTACCGAACGCTTCTTTGTAGCCTAGCGGTAAGGCACGTCAGCGTATATGACGGTTCCGTATAGGATGCAGGTTCGAATCCTGTCAAAGAACGAATATTTTCTATGAAAATTTCTCGGACATTCAGGCCGGTAAATGTTATTTAATACTGTTTATCATAAACAGAGCATTTGCTTAAATACTTGTATCTATAAAATAACAACGTTAAACATAATAAAATGTCTTTAATAAATAAATTGTCGGACCTTGTCCATTTCTTAATATATATATATATATATATATATGCGTGTAGTGTGTGTGTATTTTTGATAAAATCCAAAGTCGTCCCACGACGTCAAAGGCAAGTGCTCTTAATTATGGCAGTAGATGTTAAAGCAAACTAAAAGTAAGTAATATGTTTCAATTCAAATTAATTAAACTTTAAGTCAATTAATCTTCGTCAAATAAAATTTCATTTTTAAAAAATTTTTTAATAATGAGAATTACGTTGTGTTGACGGATTTGTAATTATGGACGAAAATCAGTGATTTTTAGCGATTAAAAAAGCTCATTCAAATCAATTTAAATTCGGTTTGAAATACAGCAAAGTATTTTCGTTATTGGAAATATAAATTTAATCTATTAAAAATCGATATATAAATTTAATCTAAAGTAAAAGATTCAAGAAACATTTTTCATTTTTAAAAACGTATTTTAAATCTTATTTTAAAGTTCATTTCAGGTACATATTTTTTTTTCCAGTGAGAGTCCCCCCCCACCTTTACAAGCCCTCAGGACCACTCGAGCTAGGGGGTTACGTTAGGAGGTCCTTTGTATATATACGAATGGACGGTAACGGTTAACCCTAGAATTGGACAGATTAAGATTGCAGATTGGGTAGTCGGTTCCACAGAACTGTGGTTCGTGAGAAGCTGTATGAGTGAAATTTTCTTCTCACTGATGAAATATGATGGGAATATGGGTGGTTTGCTTGGTGGGAGGGGGGTCCTTGCCGTGAATGTTTAAACTGATAGTAGTTCGCCCAAGCACTTTCTGTGGAAGTAGCAACTGGGCAGTGGGAAGGGCGGAGAATAATTTGTCACTCACAAGGCCTGAAAGACGCTTTTGGACTTTATCAACCCTGGTGAGTGAGGTCCGGTCAGCACAGGCCCAAATGAAAAACAGTACTCAATATTTGGCCTGATCTGGCTTTTGTAAAGGTAGAGAATAGCGTTAGAAAACAGGTACTTACCGGAACGCCACAGGGAACTGACCATTTTACCTGTACCCTTAGCAATGGATCGTACGTACGAATTCCACTTAAAGCCAGGTGTGAATCTGAAGCATATCTGTATATATATATATATATGTGTAAATATATATAAATATATATATATATATATATATATATATATATATATATGTATATATATATATATATATATATGTATATATATATATATATATATATATATATATATATATATATATATATATATATATATATATATATATATATATATATATATACTCAATGCGGATATCATATATATATATATATATATGATATCCGCACATTATAATGAAATAGTGCTCGATGAATTAGAAAAGAACTATAAATTATATAATAATAAATATAGATTTTTTTCTTCCTGACTGGTAACACGATTCAGAATTTCATGTACTGTGTAATCTTCAGGTCTTGATTGAAAACTGACAGTTACATATATATATATATATATATATATATATATATATATATATATATATATATATATATATATATATATATATATATATATATGGGAGTAATGGATAGCGGTTCAGATTGAGTAATGGGAGAGCTGAGTTTGAATTCCAGTCGAATCTATTACACTTCGGAAAGGTATGAATCTTCTTCTTCTCCCCTCATCTATGGGTAATTAGCAGGACAGACCGGGTTCTATAGCCTTGAATGGCAACTGGTCTACCGCAGAAAGAAATGCCAGCCTACTGCGGGAAAAAAACCTGCCTCATCAGTCATGTATCAAAAGATACATGATCGCCTCCTCCATCTTGCTTTCCTTACTTTCTTTCTCTTTTTCTTTCTTGTCCCTAAAACTAAACAACGACTTTCATCCATCTTACATATATATATATATATATACATACATGCATATATATATATATATATATATATATATATATATGAAGAAATATAATCTTGAGGTGTGCTATATTTATGGGATAAAGTGCTCAATATCATAGATAGGGCGTGTGTAAATATAAAAGTGAACATAGAAGTCAACACTTAGAGGCGACAGTGTGTTTAATGCTAGACGCGTCGTGGCCTGACGATTGCATCTAGCAGGAAACAGCCTGTCGCCTCTAAGTTTTGACTTCAATGTTCACTTATATATATATGGTCCTACAACAATATATATATATATATATATATATATATATATAAAAGCAAATATATGGATATAAATCCGACAGTATGAAAAGAAAAATACAGAAAAAACAAAATTCTGAATATGCATTATTAATGTTAAAAAAAAAAGTCGACGTCGGACGTTTCGGTCTATTTAAGACCATCTTCATGGACATTTTCATTTAAACATAATTAACATTATAATTATAACAATTTAACATAAAAGACGATGGACATAAAAGAGAAAATTCAAACAGATAATTTTAAATTTGTTGTATATTCAGAATTTTGTTTTTTCTGTATTTTTCATATATATATATATATATATATATATATATTAGATAACGACATATATTTTATATATCAAGAACGGTACTGAGGAAATTGTATGACAAGTTTACTTGTGACGCGTTTCGTTCTTCAGGACGTCATCGGATTAAATTTGTTTTGTTGGTAGGACAGATGCTCACGAACGAGGGCTGTTGAGGATTTTAGAACTTTTTTATCAACCGCAATCATTTAGAGTCTTTTTCTTTTTCTTTGTATCACTTTTGTAAGTAGACATTCCACATTGTGATAGAAGATCTGCTAGGAATGATGAAATATTGTAAGATCCAGGGCGCAAATCTCGAGATGATCTTGCGATTAAGGCACTCTCTAGACATTTAAGTCGTAGTGAATTATTTCTTTTTTTAATCATGGTAGAATTTTTTTATACCAAAATTATTGTCAGTCTTGTTACAGTGGACAACCAACGCATTTGATGCATTATTTTGTAAAATGTCCATTTTGTGTTCATATAATCTTTTATTTAGATTACTTGAGGTTTCTCCTATTTATGTTTTGTGATAATTATTACAGTCGATGGAGTAAATTCCCCCTTCAAGTTTTAACTTATTGTTTTTTTCTTTTTAGTATTGACTAAGTCTTTTATTGATTTGTATGTAGTAGTAACAAATGTTATGTTGAGTTTAGATAGAACCGTTTCGATTTTATATGTGATAGAATTAGCAAACAGAATAATAGATTTTTTGATTTATTGGTTTTCTCAGGAGGAAAGTTTTTTTTGTTTTGGAATATGTTATAAGCCGTTTGTTTCGCATTGAATCTAAAATAATTAGGGTATTGGAGAATTTGAAAATGTTTTCAATATATTTCTCTTCTTCGTGTAAATAATCCGAGCTGCATATTCTTAGAGTTCTCAGGCAGAATCCGATGATTATGCCGGATGTTATTTTGTTGTTATGATGGGAGTAGGATCAACAACCATCAAAAACGACATAACATCATAACATCCATCGCCTGTAATAATTGTCACAAAAAATACATTGGAGAAACCTCAAGGAATGTAAATAAAAGATTATATGAACACAAAAGGGACATTATACAAAATAATACGTCAAATGCGTTGGTTACCGAGCGAGATGAGACTGACCACAATTTTAACATAAAAATGCTCGTCTGATAAAAAAAAAAAAAAACTTGTAAAAACTCTAAATGATTTCAACTGATAAAATAATTATCTAAAATCCCCAGAATCCGTCTGCCGTGCACATGCGTAGTCCGTCCTACCAACATAACAAATTTAGTCTGATGAAATCCTGAAGACAAAACACGTCAGAAATAAACATTTTCCACTATGTCATACAATTTCCCAATATATATATATATATATATATATATATAAAATAAAATTTTGGAGGTTTTTATTTTGTTATATTTCGTTGATAAAGTGGTGTTATCAATAAAAGAATTCCTGATTTATCACGAAATTTATCAAAATAGAAGTTTTCCAAATTTTCTTTGACGCTCTGAAAATAATATCTTCTGTTTTACAATGTAGAACTTCAAAGGCGAGTGCTCGTGATAAGCCAGTAGAAGTTGAACTTTCCTTTCAATAACCCATATTTTTTCCTTGTTACAGATTACAGCTGAGCGGCAAACTGACAAAATATCGACTGACTTGAAATTGTTTACGAAGCAGAGATGTATCATTGAATTCATCCATGAAAAAACAAAAACAAAATAAACTGCATCCGTTAACACTCATCGACAGCTGTTGAATATTTACAGTGACCAAACAATGGATGTGGGCACAGTTACGCGGTGAGTAATGCGTTTCATCGGTGGTGACAGCGATGAGCGTGTCGCTTATATTGGTGAAGAACTTTACAAGAAAATGTCGAAGAAAAACTAAAAAAAAATGTCTTGAAGTGAAAACGGTGAAAGAAAGATTTGTCTGTATTTTAGACATTAGTAAAGTCACCTCCACAGCCTAGTGGTTAGTCTAACCCCAGTCAATTTCTTTATTCTTTCGTTGAATAAGAATCATAAGTCCCCTGTTGGTCAGTCTTGTACTACTAACAGAAATAGCTTGTTCTTTCGTTCCTCAATTAGTTAGTTGGTTAGTTACTTAGTTGATTAGGCAGTTACAACGTATTTTATGCCCTGTCATTACCTCAGATAAACAATGGCCCATTCCCGTTTGATTGTGAGGATAGACTCAAGAAAAGATGGATCAGAGTCGTTGTTTGGCTTTAGGGACAAGAAAGAAAGAAAAAAAGAAAGAGAGAAAGAAAGAAAGGAAAAGAAGATGGAGGAGGCGGTAATTTTTAAGGTCTTCTTAAGAGAAATGGAAAGTCAGTTTCAATTTTTTTTACCCTCTTATTCCTTCAAATATTTAACGGAGCGATAGGAAAATTTTCGTGTATATTTTATGGTCTTAGAACTCGTAAGGAGCTTATACAATCATTAAACTAAAAATTAAGATTCATGAGAAAATTCAAATAGCAAAAATTTGAAAGTCTTCAGGGTATCTCCAGTATATATAACTTAAAAAGGGCACCTCGAGACTGTGTAATGGTTAACAAGCTTGTCTCGCTAGAACAATTACGAATGAGTAGTGAGTTTGATCCTCACTGGGTGTCCCATACCTTCGGCCTTGTGCCACATCTAAGCTACGCTTGGAAAATCACTATAAATTAAAAATATCAGAAATCTTTTTGCATTCGCTGGTGCAGATTAGTGTAAGATCAACAAGCTGTTGGCTGAGAGGTCTTGTAGATTGTAGAGGGGTCGAAATCATGTCTTCCTGATTTTAAAAAATAGCTTTTTTTCCTTGTAAAATCACACCGCGAAAATGTCTTACATGTTATTCATATCTTTTAAAATCACATCTCAAAAAAGATTTTGAATGCTTGTCCGTGTAGGATCATATCTAAAGGACGATTTACATAAAATCTTGTAAAATCACTTTTCAAAATAGATTTGAATGCTTACTCTTGAAAAATCATATCAAAAAAAAAAAAAAAAAATTACATGCTTGTCCTTGTAAAATCACGTCTCAAGAAAATTTGCATGATTGCCTTTTAGAATCATATCTAAAAAGAAAGATTTACATATTTGCTCTTGTAAAATCACTTTTCAAAATAGATTTACCCTTGAAAAATTACTTCTAGAAAAAGATTTGCATGTTTGCTCCTTTAAAAATTACGTCTAAAAATATATGTATGCTTTCTCTTGTAAAGTCTCTTGTTCATACAAGCTATGACTATGTATTTCTAAAAAAAACACTCACCCTAATTTGATATGAAAATCTTTTTCGTAATAAAGTATCAGTTTTATTCCTCATGTGAGTAAGAGAAAGATGAAAATGATTTATGATATTCTGTTTTTATTTCATTTCTACCAACTGAGCAACCTCCTTGCAAGGAGGAAGAGACTGTCATCATTGGACTGACACTGTAGTCTGTCTGTCGGTAAACAGAGACATTGTCGGCAAATGATACCTCCTTGCCGGTCGATATCCGTCTATTAAGAAAATATTTCTTGCGTTTGAAACCAGAAAGAATGTAATCCATGGAGAGATACGTCATTGCAAAAATTAATCTCGCGCTGTCCGAAGCCAAGGATGAATGGTGGAATTCTGAGAACTGGACAGTCGGTTCTTTTCTTCCAGTTCTTCGTCGTCTATCTCCCAGTATACGGGGCTTATTTCGCCCTTTGACACTGAAAGATTTTATAAGAACGCGAAAAATAATCGACAGCTTTAAGAATGTAGCTAAAAAAAAGAATTAGATGGTGTCTGTATCGTGAGAGATAAGCTTGAAATCAAGCTCATCTTACTTTGATAAAAACCGCTCTAGAATCAACATCTTTACCAGGTGAGCAACGACGTCCCCTTCTTCATTTCCAATTGCTCCGCTCTCACCCGATACATACATATATATATATATATATATATATATATATATATATAAATTATTCGAAAATTATAACATAAATATGTTATAAAATCACTACAAAAATAGCCATTTTGTTTCAACACTTCCAGTGTCTTATAAAGTGATGGTATTGAATGTAGAATAAAGAGTTTTAAAAAGTTCAAATCAATCAATTTAAAATGATAAAATTATTTAAAGAAGAAACTGAGGAAAAATACATATGTTTTTCTATTTATTTTGTTTTTATTGAAATTAAGTTGGAATAAACGTTAAGATCTAATGCTGCTCTGAACTCCGTGACAACCTAGATACATTTGAAGCAAAAACATGGGCAAGGAAGGATGAAATCTTGCAAAAGAAAATACATACACAATCAGATTATAATACACAAACATGCAGACATATTTAGATATATAAACACGCCAAAAATTTTTAAACTTAATATAGATTAAATTTAAAATTGGTAATTTTTAATTTTTAATTTCATATTATAATTTAATATTTATTAGTTAGAATAAATTGTAATTTAGTTTAACCCTAACATTAAAGCATTAAATAATTATTATAACCAAAGTTCGTTGTCAAGTTTTTTGAATTCTCATATACTTGTATTTTGATTGATCATTCCAACATATGTAACAGCGTCTCCCCTAGCGAGGGGTGTTTGATTGATTTGAACCTTTTAAAACCCTTTATTCTACATTCAACATCATCACTTGATAAGACACCAGAAGTGTTGAAACAAAATGGCTATTTTTGTAGTGATTTTATAACATATTTTTGTTATAATTTTCGAATAAATAATTATATTTGCTCTACTCTGTATTGAGCATTCTTTTAAGAATAGTATTTGTTTGTTATTGGAATTTATTCGGTATACACCAATTCTATACTTGTATATATATATATATATATATATATATATATATATATTAAGTGCAGTATTGGGGAAATTGTATGACAAAGTGGAAAAAGTTTACTTGTGACATGTTTCGTCCTTCAGGACTTCATCGGATTAAATTTGTTATGTTGGTATGACTACACATGCGCACGATCGAGGAGTGCTGGGAATTTTAGAATTTAAAAAAAAAATAGGGTTTTTTTTTATATATATATCTAGCTGAATTCATTTAGAGTCTTTTTCTTTCCATCACTTTTTTAAGTAGATATTCCAACTTATCAGAAGATCTGCCGGGAAATAAATATAAGAACCAGGGCGCAAATTTACGCTAGATGACCTTGCAATCAAGGAACTCTCTACACATTTACGTCGTAGTGAATTCTTTCGCCTTTGGTCATGGTAACTTTTTTTATGACTAAGTTGTGGTTAGTCAATCAATGCAACTGATGTATTATTTTGTAAAATGTCCCTTTTATGTTCATATAATCTTTTATTTAGATTCCTTGAGGTTTCTCCAATGTATTTTTTGTGACAATTATTACAGGCGATGGAGTAAATTCCTCCTCCAGGTTTTAGCTTAGAATTCAAATCAGATAAAAAAAAAAAAATTCCTAAAAATTTTAAAAATCCCCACCACTCCTCGTTCGTGGCCATGTATAGTCGTACGAACATAACAAATTTAGTACGATGAAGTCCGGATGACGAAATGCGTCACGAGTAATGGTTTTCCACTTTGGCACACACGCACACACATATATATGTATATGAGATATGGTGTTAATCAAATATGTTTTTATTATAAATATTTACTTATTTGGAGGCACGGTGTAGTAATGGATAGCTGCTCGGATGGGGTAATCGGAGAGCCGTGTTCGAATTCAAGTCAAATCCATTACATTCGCTTACGTGCTAATACCTTTGGGAAAGGTATGAATTCTCTTCTTCTCCCCACCCAGCTATGGGTAATTAGCAGGACAGACCGGGTTCTATAGGCTTGGATGGCAACTGGTCTACCGCAGAAAGAAATGCCAACCGACTGCGGGAAAAAATCTGCCTCGTCAATCATGTATCGAAAGATACATGATCGTCTAAGCGTGTATCACGCATGGCACCTATTTGTCGATTTGAGATTTTAATATGTAACTCGACGTTACATACTAAAATTTCAAATATGTAAATCTTTGTAATAATTTTATATGGTCATTAGCGAATCTATTGAGAAGTCATTGCCTTGCCTAATAAAAGCTGATAGAATGCATTCTGCTTCGATTTATTTCGCCTCCTCTTTTTGTATATTGAGTGGTGGTGGCAATTTTGGTTCGAGTAAGCTCATCGGGACCATTTTGCCTAAAACATTCTTTATGTTCTTGTGTGAGATTTTGAAGCGCTAAAGTTCATTTTAATAGCTAATATTAATCAATACAGGGAAATAAAATTATTAGTGCATCCGTATTATTGCGGTTATTCGCTATTGATCCCAAAATACCTCCGAAGTATTACACATTTTATTTATTCCCATGGACACGTTATAGATACCGGAACAGCTGATATCCCCTGACGAGTGAACGGAACGATTGCTAGAGGCTCCGTCTACGAAATTGAAGTCAGGATGTTGAAGTGACGAGCTTTATATTTGCATTAAATCTCTCTCTCTCTCTCTCAGTTATCTCTCTCTATATATATATATATATATATATATATATATATATATATATATATATTACAAGAATTATTCATACAAAAGTAGATTATTAAAGTTAATGATATAAAATGACGAAATCCTTTCGCAAACAAAATTTTAAAGTTGCATTAACCTACGAACCACTCGATGAATATGATGATCTTTGTTTTAAATCATTCGTCGAGTGATTTGTATGTTAACGCAACTTTAAAATTTTGTTAGCGAAAGGATTTCGCCATTTTATATCATTAACTTTACTAATCTACTTTTTATATGAATGATTCATTGTAATATAAATTTAACTGTACCACACACACACACACACACACACACACACACATACATACATACATACATACATACATATATATATAATAGAAATTATTAGGAGGATTTAATAATCATATTTTTTAAGTACAGTGGAACAGTTGGTATGATGTTTGCTTGAAAACCTAACTGTCAGGGTTTCAATTCTCGGTAGTGGATGCGCACTGCTGATGAGTCCCAAATATAGGACGAAACGGCCGTCCAGTGCTTTCTGCATTCTGTTGAGGTTTCTTTCAGACTCTATGAATTACTTAAAATATATATATATATATATATGTATATAAGTACGTCCAAAGATTCGCTAAAAATGTGCATAAATGATCGAAAAATATCGAAAACAAAGTTTTATCGTCAAAATCATTTTGAAATTATTAATGTGAAAGTTCAAAGGATTTTTTTATGCAAAAATTATTTTTAATTCCTTTTAGAACCTCCAAATTTTGGTTAAAAAAACTTGTTTCCACAGTGTCAACGTTGTACCCTAAATTAGTGACTGGACATTTGATCGTCTTTTTGCGGTGCAAAACAATGATTTGGAAATTCTTGCAAAATTCATATAATTGTCGGATTTTAATGAAAATTTCCGGACTTTTATGAAAATATATGAAATTATTTCTGAAATCTTTCTTTTTTAGAAGATCTTTGAAAAAATATTTTTTTACACCTGTTAACCCTCAATTATTTAATTTAATAAAATTCCGAAAAATTCTTTTTTGTGCCGTTTAATGTTTATATTAGTTATAAGAACAAGTCCTTGGAGAATTTAAATAATGAAATTTTTTGGTCAAACAGGACTCCAGGTTACAATCTACTCTGAATCAGAAATTAAAAATGTTATAAAACGAAGATAATTATAAAAGCGTTTAACTCATTTTATATCTAAAATATATTTTGAACACTATTGTCTAAAGAAAAAAATCGATTTATAATTGATTTTTACAAGAATTTTTACACTTTTAAAAATTTTAATTAGAATAATATATAAACTTTAAAATAAAGTTCTCTATGGATTTATAGCGGTTAGGTGATATGGTTATTAAATAAAAGCTACGCAAGTCTTAAATAGAAATGATTACTACAATTCTGCGAACCCCAGTATTTAAAAAAAAGAATTTTGTATTTATTTTATGTGTGTATAAACGTGTTGGCTTTTGTAATTACGGATGTCCAAACGCAACATTATTCAAAAATAAAAGCGGTAGTAAGGTTAAAATGTATTGGCAGTTTCCTATTCATGCAACAAGTGTTTTCGTAAGTGTTGTGGTAGGATCCACCTAATTTGCATAGTGGAGTACCGACCATATAAATATGGTTGGTACCGGGAAGAGGGGGAGGAATCAAGAGATTCACTCTCAGTCGAACTCTCTGCATTTTGCAGTCAGGGACCCGGACGAGACTTTGCCGAGAGGCAGGGTTTCGTCCGGGGTGGTAGACAGGCCTTGAACCCGTCTAGGCGTGTTCGGAAAGGCCATAATTTTGGACGAGCCTACGGGCTCGGAGATACCCACTTTAAACCGGCCTTGTGCCACATTTTATCCTCGTGGGTGGATAGATAAATACAGGAATCAAGAGATTCAACCAGAGACTCTGTCCGACTGCGACTCAGTCAACACATTCTCCAGGAACGGTCTTCCCAAGAATATACAAAAGACTATATGTAAATATTGTGTACACTTTCTTGTTTCAATACATTTTGTTCTAAGTACATTTTGTGTTGTATTATTATTCCCTGCATTAGTCAAGTTTCAACAGTAAGTAAAACTATAAATTCAATAAAATATAAGAATACTTAGTATATTTTTTATATTTTAAAGATTAGTGTCTAGTTAAAAAATGATATGAAAAGATGTTCAAGTTATATTCATCAAGTAATTGTTAGAAAAATTCCCAAACATAAGTCTATCGAGATAGTTGTTAACACCTCACAGGAACATCCACCACCGTGTTAAAAATATTTTTCTGCGATATTTTATACTAAAAGTAATATTTGGTTCAAATGGGATTAATTAAACTTTAAATCAGCTAATCACCCTTAAATAAAGTTTCAGAAACGTATATTTTATTTTTGCGAGATTTTTTAATCGGATTAAGTTGTGCTGACAGATTTGTCAATATAGACTATTTTATCGTTTTTACTGATAATAAAAAAAACTCATTTCAATCCATTTAAATACAGCAAATTATTTTGCTTATTAGAAATATTAAATTGCATCTATTTGCTTGGAATTAAAACTAAAATAAAAGCTTCAAGAAAGATGTTTCAGTAAAAAATGCATTTTAAACCTTAGGTATAGCTTTTCTTTGGAGTATATATATATATATATATATATATATATATATATATATATATATATATATATATATATATATATATATAAATAAAAAGAACAGCAAGATATATAATCCGGTGATCTTATAGATATTTTTATTTTTTATTTTTACAAAATAGTGCTCAATGTAAATCTACAGAGCATTAATATTATAAATTAATTGATTTAAAATATTTTTTTTTACACACTATATATATATATATATATATATATATATATATATATATATGTGTGTGTGTGTGTGTGTGTGTAGAGGGAGAGGGGGAGGAGGAGAGAAAAAGAAAGAAGGAGAAAGAGATAGAGAGAGAACTATAGAATATGTATTCACCTAAATATATTCTATAAAATATGTATTTTTTAATTTTAGATGTCGATAGCTAGGTTCCTATAGACTGATATATATATATATATATATGAAAATATGTAGATATACTTTAATGTTTCTACTCGTTATTCTTTTTCTTACACAGCCGAAGAATTTATCTAACTGGAGTTTAGTGACAAAACAAAAAACAATAGGATAGAGAAAATAATAATAATAATAATAATAATAATAATAATAATAATAATATGGCATTACCGGCAGACTGCAATGTTTGAAGGTATTCAAAAAGCTATCAAAATACAAGGACCTTGAAATCGAAATCTCAAAAAATGTGTCAAATGGGAACATCAACAATCCTTGTTGTAGTTGAAGCCCTCGGATTGGTTGGAAAAGATTCCAATAGACTAATTGAAGGGATTCCTGGAAGGCCATGCGTTAAAGAAATACAAAAAATTGTTCTCACGAGTATAGCCCACACCTTACGAAGGGCTTTGTCTATGTAAAATATGTGTGTGTGTGTGTGTTTAATTGGTCAGTAGAAAATGCCATGATGCCATTTCTAACCTTAGACCTCTGAGATGGACCCGGAAAGAAATGTATACACACCAGAAATCAAGGAAATTAAATAATAATAATAATAATTTTATGTGACTTTAGAGTACATTTTATCATACGCAGAGACAGAACACATCAATGCCAATCGGCCAGACATCGTGATCAGAGAACACAAGAACAGAATGTGCTTTCTTATTGACATGGCAGTCGCTGCAGATCGCATTTTATCGTTAAAGATCTTTAAAAAAAACTATCAAAATACAAGGATCTTGAAGTGAAAATCTAAAAAATTTCAGTTGTAGTTGGAGCCCTCAGTTTGATTTGAAAAGGTTCCAGTAGACGAATTGAAGGGATTTCCATGCCTTAAAGAAATATAAAACATTGTAATCTCAAGTACAGCTCACATCTTACGAAGGGCTTTAGCTATATAGATTGTTAGGTTTTATTAATATTTTTTTTTTTTTACAAAAAAAGTGAAAAATATCATAATGCTATTTCTGACCATCGGCTTCTGGTTTGAACCTGGAAAGAAATGATTATACAATGGAAAGCAAAGAAAATAATAATAATAATAATAATAATAATAATAATAATAATAAACGTAGACAAAACCCGTACCCATCAGTGGCTACGTAGTGCAGGGTTGAAAGCGAAAACTGAAGGTTTTATCCTTGCTGCGCAGGACCAATGCTTGCTAACTAGGAATTATCAAGCACATATACTAAAATATTGTGCCAGCCCAAAATGCAGATTCTGTGATAAATATCCAGAAACGATTGACCATCTTGTATCAGGTTGTACGGTGTTGGCACCCACTGAATATAAAACCCAATATCTGCACTGGAAAATCTGCAACTTCTACGGGAAGAAAACTGAAAGAAACTGGTATGAACACCACCCAGACCCGGTTACGGAGATAGGACCTGTTACAATTTTATGGGATTACACAATACACACTGACAGAACAATCAAGGCCAACCGGCCAGATATTGTTATTAAAGACCACGAAGAAAAACGGTGCCTCCTTATTGATATGGCAGTCCCTGCTGGCTGCAATGTATCTTTGAAGATATTCAAAAAGTTGTCAAAATACAAGGACCTTGAAATAGAAATCTCGAAAATGTGGCATATGGGAACATCAACAATCCCTGTTGTAGTTGGAGCCCTAGGACTGGTTGGAAAAGATTCCAGTAGACTAATTGAAGGGATTCCTGGAAGTCCATGCCTCAAGGAGATACAAAAATTGTTCTGACAAGTACAGCCCACACCTTACGAAGGGCTTTATCTATGTAATTTTTTTTTTTTTGTCAGTGGAAAGTGTCATGACGCCATTTTAACCTTAGGTCCCTGGGCGGGACCCGGAAAGAAATGTGTAAACGCCAGAAATCAAAGAAAATGATAATAATAATAATAAGTTTTTCTCATTAAATATCAATTTATTAATTTTTGTTTTTTACTTCTTAAATAGTTTCCCTTTCTGTATAAAATGCAACTGGAGTTTATTCTATAAACTTCGTCGGTAATAATGCATCTAAACGTGCGCATCGTAAAATGTATTTTACATATCTGATGAAACACTATTGGCTCAATTTATTAGATGCAGCACGATGCACACTGAGATGGCATCGTTTTTTTAATATATCCCTTGTCAATTTCAATCAAAAAATTTAGGATTTTACATCACAAAAAAGTCTAGATATTTTATCTACTTCAGATTTTATTATTTCATACAGAAATGTAAACTATCGACTTTGAATAAAGAATTTTCATTGGTCTTCATCCAAATTGCATAAGTAAAAAAAGGCTATTCAAATTTGTATCAAATTTCAAAATCTAACTTTCCTGTTTAAAATATTACATTTTTTAGAAAATACATTTAGTTTAAATACAGAATGTGTCATAAAAATGACTTCAAACGGTCGGCTTATACTATTTCCGATTAGCCAGTGGTTGTTGCCAGACAATAAAAAATTTAACCCTCAACACAGAGGTCCATTACATTAAAACTGTGTGTTTAGGAATTTTCCAAGCGTAGCTTAGATGTGGCACAAGGCCGAATATAGGGGACGCCTAGTGAGAATCGAACTCACTACTCAGTCGTAATTGTTCTAGCGAGACAAACTTGTCAACCATTACACCGCCTCGAGGGGCCTAAACTGTTTAAAATATGTGTGTATGTACGTTTGCGTGGGCGGATGTATATCTTAATTCAATGATGGATCCCAAAATATTTAGACAAAAAAATCATTTAAAAATTTTATTATAAGTTTCAGAAAAGTTAAATAAAATCTTTTAATTTTCTGATTTTGTTGAGTTAAAAAAAAAAAAAAAAAGTATTTTTTATCGTCTCCAAATTTATCATTTTATTACTTAACCTGGGGTATGGGTTGTCCAGAGTAAGTGGGATAGGAATGCATTATTAGAATTTCTTATTTCAAACTCAGTTCGTCTTAGGGGCTTTATTGCCTTGCTTGAGGGTGAAATAAAAAAGATCTATGAATAAAGTATGCATTTTGCGCAGCCAATATTTATTTGACATTATAATTCCCTAGCTTGTCAATGCACTTATTCCAACATCTTCCTTCTATCGCATAGATCCGATATTAAACAAGGGGTTGTTAGAAAGTTCTCAGCCCAACCCAGATGTTTGGTCATTTGTTTTAATTTGAGGATGTGGAAACATTCCCAAACATCATTGTACTGTGAAAATTCCAAATCAAAATTTGTTAAGTAACTACGTGTCAAGTTACAGACATACTGATCCACCAAAAAGATCTATATATGGCATCGAATAAACATGTGTATCGATTATAAATAGAACGTGGAAATTATTGATAATATATTTTATAAAGCTATTTTCTTTCTGTAAAAGTGATTTTCCAAATGACAAGAACTGCACAACTTGAACATTTTCAACAAGAACAACAATAAAAATGCGAAGCTCATTTAATTCGAAGGGAAAATAAAGATATAATCAAAATTTTCATTTTCCACACCACCAAAAACAAAAGATTAGGAAGGCAACTGCCATCAGTTCCCAATAAAAGGTGATAACAGGAAGTGGACTTAAGACATCTAATTTCCTGGGGAAAAAATGGTTCGTGAAAAAGATAGAAATTTCATCCTGTTTCATGAATACCGAATCTTTCTTGTATGGAAAACGGGTAAATTCGCCATTTTGGTATTTTACTAATTTTCAGCACCCCCCCCCCACCACATATGCATGTATATATAATGACCTGGGCCCGAGGAAAATACAGATCCAGTTAGGTAAAACGATCTATCTATCTATCTATCTATCTATCTATCTATCTATCTATCTATCTATCTATCTCTGTCCGTTTTGTATCTATCTATCTATCTATCTATCTATCTATCTATCTATCTCAATCAGTTCGTATCTATCAGTTCGTATGTCCGTTTGTATCTATCTATCTATCTATCTATCTATCTATCTATCTATCTATCTATCTATCTATGTACCCGTCACATTTGGCTGATGTTGCTCAACTGGAGCGTATCCAAATGAAAGATGCCCATTTCCAGTGACTACGCACAATATCGACAGCATTCAGACCACCGTTCTTCTTGTCAGCATCAAGAGACGGTCAGACGCTCGACTATCCGTGTCGCCGACCTTGGCACTTGCCTCTCTACATCTCCAGGGATGTCAAACGTCGTAATAGTAGTGCATGGCCTCAAATGTCACGCGACGACCAGAACTAAATGCTTGGCTCATCATTAGTCAATGCCGTTCACGCTCTCCTTCTCCCCTGTTAATGTGCATTCATTACGATTCTCCCTTGTGTTACATATGTAGATATTTTACATCTATAATTGAATTTATATTAGCAATGGATAGTTAGATATAAAAATAGATCTTGTACACGCACGCACACACATGCACTCACATGCACGTATCTATCTATCTATCTATCTATCTATCTAT
>CAHIKZ030004876.1:1147500-1157500 GCA_903632075.3 Acanthosepion pharaonis
TTGTAATGTTTGAGCTGCATTTGTAAGTACATTTTTTTGTATTTCTTTAAGGCATGGGCTGCTATTTTAATACAATCGTTATTATTACTATTATTATTATTATTATTATTTAATTTTTATTTCCTTTGATTTCTGGCGTTTACACATTTCTTTCCGGGTCCCGCCCAGGGACGTAAGGTTAGAAATGGCATCATGACACTTTCCACTGACACACACACACACACACACACACACAAAAGAAATTACATAGATAAAGCCCTTCGTAAAGTGTGGGCTGTACTTGTCAGAACAATTTTTTGTATCTTCTTGAGGCATGGACTTCCAGGAATCCCTTCAATTAGTCTACTGCAATCTTTTCCAATCAGTCCTAGGGCTCCAACTACAACAGGGATTGTTGATGTTGCCATATGCCACATTTTCGAGATTTCTATTTCAAGGTCCTTGTATTTTGACAGCTTTTTGAATATCTTCAAAGATACAATGCAGTCAGCAGGGACTGCCATATCAACAAGGAGGCACTTTTTTTGTTTGTGGTCTTTAATAACAATTTATTATTATTATTATTATTATTATTATTATTATTATTCTGTCTTTTGAAATTACATTCATCTACCAACTATACCTTAATTCTGTAAGAGGCATACGTGGACAATCTTACTCTACTATTATATATATATATATATATATATATATATATATATATATATATTCAGAGAGAAAGAGAGAGAGAGAGCAGCGAGAGATAGTGTACGTTAAATATATTTCTATTATAGTTGTAGACCCAATGATGGGAAGATGATTTTGCACATCATCGCCATTTTGTCAATGCACTCAATTCAGTGGTGAATATACAAGTAGCCTAATGTTGAAAACCAAACTTAATTTTATACCACTAATATTTATTTTCCAACATAGTCTTATTCTTTAGCTTAATTTGCTGGTAAATACTTTTGCATAGCCTGAATATCATACAGTGATATTCTCTCTCTGTATATCTATCTATCTATCTATCTATCTATCTCTCTCTCTCTCTCTCTCTCTCTCTCTCTATATATATATATATATATATATATATATATATATATATATATATATCAACACCGAGAGCCTCGTTAATGTTGTCAAACATTGTTTTGGTGTTGTTCACTGATCTAATATTTTCCACTTTATGTTTTCAGAATCCTTCTTTTAATCTGCTTGTCAAATGTTTATTATTTCGAGAAAATCATACAATTTGTTTATATAACAGATGATGAAGGTATCGTCACGGATTTTCTAAAAAAAAAAAAAAGAAGAAAAACTCAATCTAAATTTTATATGCCGTCTTTGAATCTCTATTTTGGTTCTATTTGAAAGCTAATCCGAGTTCAAAATAATAATACTAATAATAATTTCAGCACTTTTTGGACATTTTTAAATCATTGTCGCATTTTCTCGTCATTCATCGAACCGCCATTGCATACGAAAAATGTAAACAACATTTTAAAAATTCTCTTTAAAATCCAATATTAGTCCTAGAGATGTGTTTAGAAGTCTGTTAGTAAATTTAAGGATTAATTAAATAGATTTTCTAACAGTAATACTTACCTTTTAATTAAGGCAGAATGAAAAATAACGTTTTATTTATGCATTGTTGCCTGTGAGGTCAAAGGAAGTATTAAAAACATTGTAATTCCACCGATGCACGAAAAAGCGCACGAAAAATTTAAAGTAAAACCTAAATGAATACGGAAGGCCAGCAGTGCAATAATCGAACATTTGTTTAAAAATAATCTTATATAACCAATAGTTTAAGAATATACTTTTTATTTTATACGCTTTTTTTTAAAACTTAATATAATGAATAAATAGGAAGCCATACTTAAATAAGAAAAAAGCGGAAATATAATTTACGTTAGATTAATTAATGTGTAAAGAAAAACATTTATTCTAACAGTAAATTTTCAAGAATTACAGTCCAATGTATTCTTTTATGTGAATTTTGAAAACTTTCTTGGTGTCGATGTGAACAAATTATACTGGAAATATAAGACAAAGATTTTTTTTTAAAATAATAAAATTTTAAAATAAGAACTATCTATGGTAGGTTCCAACAAATAAGAACTATCGATTAATTACTGAAATAAGTATTGGTTATTCTTGTGTATAAGAATCTGTCAATAAAAATGCAGGAAAACAGAGACACGAAAAACAAAAAATTCCGTACCAATGAATCATTGC
The DNA here is from genome assembly GCA_903632075.3 of Acanthosepion pharaonis. Classification (NCBI taxonomy): domain Eukaryota; kingdom Metazoa; phylum Mollusca; class Cephalopoda; order Sepiida; family Sepiidae; genus Acanthosepion; species Acanthosepion pharaonis. The sequence continues at coordinate 1,149,721 of CAHIKZ030004876.1, forward strand.
TTTGAAGACACAAAAACTGAATGAACGGTAGATTTGAAAATTAAATTAATATCATAATATTCTTCCTGTAGTGATTCGTAAAGAAATTGCACGACCCTGACGCCAAAATTAGAAAATACCAACACCCCTAGATTAAAAATTACACACGATATATGGAAAAGTAGTGGGTGAAATATGCAGCCAAAGTTTACTTTAATAAAATAACCCATGCAGTAAAACATTCATTCATTAATAAGTGCTAAAAAATTCGTTTGAATCGGATAGTTCCTTGATTTGCGGCAAATATTTTTAAACTGGGGTAGCGATTTTTTGCTTTCATTTCAGAAAAAAAAGCATCCATTTTGTTGTTGGTACCTACCATAGAGTAATGGTTAACAAGCTCGTCTAACAAAACATTGATACAGGTTAATTCGTGCGAGCCACACTGCGTGTCATACACTTCAAGAATTACAGTACAATGTATTCTTTTATACGAATAAAATAGTTTCGTCGTAATTTTGAAAACTTTCTTGGTGTCGAACGGAATAAATTATACAGGAAAATACAAAACAAAGATTTGTTTTTAAAATAAAAAAAACTTCAAATAACAGTCAGTTATGATGTGCTATGCGTGATACACGCTTAGGCGATCATGTATCTTTCGATACATGACTGACGAGGAAGTTTTTTTCCCGCAGTAAGTTGCCATTTCTTTCTGCGGTAGACTAGTTGCAATCCAAGGCTATAGAACCCGGTCTGTCCTGCTATTTACCCATAGCTGGGGGAGAAGAAAAGGATTCATACCTTTCCCAATGGTATTAGCACTTAAGTGAATGCAATAGATTCGACTGGAATTCGAACTCGGCTCTCCGATTCCTCAATCCCAGCCGCTATACGTTTAATTACTGAAGTGAATATTATTTATTCTTGTATACAAGAATCTGTAAATAAATCCAATAAAATGGAGACACGCGAATAAACAATCACCCTCCCTGATGAATCAGTAAACAGTGCTTTCAAGACACAAAACTGATTAAACGGGTGATATTAAATCTAATTAATATTAATTTTCCGATATTGAAGAGTAGACAGTCAAAATGAGATATCAGAATTATGTCCTTTTTGTACATCCATACAAAAAATAGAATTATGTCCTTTTTGTACATCCATACAAAAAATTAACAGTTGCTAAAAGAAAACAATTGACTAAAATACTTTTAAAGGTTCACACTCGAAAAGGACATGAAAATTTACAATTTTAGAATCGCCTTTATTGAATAAAAGAAATTCCAGTGACAAAAAGCAACGGGATAATTTCAAAATTGCACTGAAAACTGGAGAATTTTTTTTTAAAATATTAAACATTAAGTGTAGATTTTTTTTTGTTCAATCCCAAATAAAATAATGTATTTTATTAAATGACCAATTTTCAAAATTGTTGAGTTTTAACGAATTAATTTTTGGTAGGATGTGGGATAAGTGTTTCGTCTGTTCACACTTGATATTGTATAAGTTTTTTTACTGAAATAATGTCTTATGGGATTTTTCTTTATGTAACTAAAAAATTTGACTGTACCCCAGCCAATATTAAAAAGCGCACAGGAGATATCGAAAAAGGGTTCGGTGAAACACAACACCCCAAATATTTCCAAAATTTTAAAAATAAAATAAACTATTCAGTAAAAAATAAATCTATGAATGAATAAATAGTGTAATAAAATGTCATCTGAATCGGATAATTCTCTGATTTTGGGAAAATATTTTAAAACAGCAGGTAGCGATTCATTTCGAAGTAAAACGCAGCAATTTTGATGATACCTACCATAGAACAGGGGTCGGCAACCTTTTGCTATGTGCTGACTTAGGGTTTTAAAATCATTCAGTGTGCCAACCACATACGTATTTTTTTATACAAGTCAAGGTCAATATACCTGTTCTACAATATATTTTATATAGTAATATATAGTATTACAATGAATCATTCATACAAAAAGTAGATTAGTAAATTTAATGATATAAAATGGCGAAATCCCTTCGCTAACAAAATTTTAAAGGGGCATTAACCTACAAATCACTCGATGAATATTATGATCCTTGTTTTTTAAAAATTATAAGCTGTATAAGGTCTTTCTTTAATACGCAAGTACTTTCGACTGTACATTCAGTCATCTTCGGGCACGAAAATTATTTTACTTTTGGTAAAATTCAGGTAGCATCCAAAACGAAAAAAATCATTGTACAGTCAAAAGTACTTGCGTATTAAAAAAAGACCTTATACAGCTTATAAATTTAAAAAAAAAGGATCATAACATTCATTGAGTGATTTGTAGGTTAATGTATCTTTAAAACGTTGTTTGCGAAGGGATTTCGCCTTTTTATATCATTAACTTTACTGATCTAATTTTTGTATGAATGATTCCTTGTCATATAAATTGAACTGCACCACATATTTTATATATATATATATATATATATATATATATATATATACTTTAGTATATATTAGATTTGAAACAACTAAATATCTTCTTTGCGTTGTAGTAGTTACTGTTTCAGACTTCGGCTGCGTGCTATTGGAAATTGCTTGGCGTGCCACGTGCGGCACGCGTGCTGTAGGTTACCGACCTCTGCCATAGAGTATTGATTAACAAGCAAATCTAACAGAAAAAAGTATCCATTTTGATGGTACCTCTGATATCACAATTAGGATTTATTGTGTTTCAAATTCTATAACAGACAATTTAAAATAAAAAAGGCCCCTGCTCATTTTACGTCGACACTCGAATCTCGTATTACCATGGCATCGAAATTTTCCGCTGCTGAAGAAGATAATCAGTTACAAAATTTGATAAAGCCAATTATTGTTATTAAACTTTGCTATAATTTTCCTCCATTCATTATCTTTTTGATTTTTATTTATTATTTAATTTCTTTAAAACTTTCATTTCTATTTACAACACTTAAATTGTTCGGACTGTTATCCTCATCTTTGTTGTCATATCCACGACATTTCGACCGTTGTACGCTCTGGCCATCGTCAGGTGATATACGGTGGAATTTCGAACTGAACCTTTTATTCAGTCCACGGTGGTAGATTGTTCTAGTTCCACGTGTCATGGCTTTTCTGGATTACCTAGTTTCAGTTATTTTCCTTCAGTAACTCAATTCTCCAGGATTTTTTCTTGACCTCTGCTTTTTCACAACTTTTTGGGTCAAGTCTTTTTTTCAGATTAATTCAACCAATGCTTTTATCCACTGGGTTCGGTTCGAAATTCCAACGTATACCATCTGAAGAAGACCGGAGCGTACAACGGCCGAAACGTCGTGAATATGACAATAAAGATGAAGACAAAAGACTGAATAACGTAAATAATGTAAATAGTAATTATACCTCATCTCAGAAATACAGTTGATTTTTCTATTATTATTTCGTGAATTTTAACTTAAGAATTAGTTTGACTAACACGCGGTATCGTGTAATACGGCCAGAAATATGCTATTAACCCCTTCAGCCTAGCGTTGCTGAGCTCCTGAGTCAAAATTCGCAAATAATTGGTGTGTAATGTTTCAAAATGTTTATTTAAAAATAAGACAACCAATAGCAAAACACGAAACAAGTATTTACCCACCGTTCAACCGGTGGCTGGGCATTACGTCATTTTTCTCTACCTCTGTTCAACCGGTGGCTGGGCATTACGTCATTTTCTCTACCTTTGTTCAACCGGTGGCTGGGTGGTTCAACCGGTGGCATTACGTCATTTTCTCTACCTCTGTTCAACCGGTGGCTGGGTGGCTTGGTATGGGCATTACGTCATTTTCTCTACCTCTGTTCAACCGGTGGCTTGGCATTACGTCATTTTTCTCTACCTCTGTTCAACCGGTGGCTGGGCATTACGTCATTTTTCTCTACCTCTGTTCAACCGGTGGCTGGGCATTAAGTCATCTTCTCTACCTCTGTTCAACCGGTGGCTTGGTATTACGTCATTTTTCTCTACCTCTGTTCAACCGGTGGCTGGGCATTACGTCATTTTTCTCTACCTCTGTTCAACCGGTGGCTGGGCATTACGTCATTTTTCTCTACCTCTGTTCAACCGGTGGCTGGGCATTACGTCATTTTTCTCTACCACCGGTAAATCGTGTGTCAAGGCTGAAAGGGTTAAGCAAACGCCTTAAAAGTTTTATTTACTCTAACGACACTACAAAGACAAAAGGCAAAAGTCAGAAGAAAAACGGTAAAACTTCCATAGAACATTTAAAATAAACATAATGTCGGCAAGAGTTGAATATATAAATTCTGCCTTCATTAAAATAGGAACAATATTAATTTTTGAGATGTCCGTCGAGGGGATATCTTGGCCCATTTCTGATCGAATCAGCTAAGAGAATTTTAACAATTAATACAGCTTTTTAAGCGTAATTATTTATTAGTAGAAACTATTTATATTATCTCCAATATGACCTGCAGGATTTATTTTGCCACCATTATCATTCACGCAAAATCATTACTCTTGAGCGTTTTAATTTTTTGTAAATATATTCATTCAGGTCATTGTTATTCCAACCCTATAGCTTTTTAATATTCTCAAAGTGTTCCAATATGTCTTGAAATATTTTTTGTTTTGTTGGTCAATTACAGTCTTAACACGTCTTCTTAAGAAGATGACGTTAGATTGAAATCAAGCATTGATCAAAAGATGGACATTTATTATATTTAAGCATTTCTTTCACATCTACCATTTCGACATCCCGCATAGCTTTTATTCTCACCCCTTACTGAGCTTTTCTTACAACTCATCCTCTGACTATCTAATCCCTGCTCGTTTTCAGGACTCTCCTCTCTCTCTCTCTCTCTCTCTCTCTATATATATATATATATATATATATATATATATATATATATATATGTGTGTGTGTGTAAGTTTGAACAATAAAAAATAGTAAAAAATGATTAAAAAATTGTAAATTTTCAGACGCACTGGGTTGTATATTAATATTTTTTTGTTTTTATTATTCCAATTATGTTTCTCGACTAGTTTCAGCCAGACAGGCCATCATCAGGAGAAAAAAAAATCCCTGCTTGTTAATAGCAATTAACTACAGGAGTGAATGGCTGTTTCTGAAGAAAGTTTATCTGTAGTTTTCACTTGTTTTTTATCGTTAATTTTGGTCAGTCCTTGTGTTGGTTAAACGACTTCTTTCATATATATATATATATATATATATATATATATATATATATATATAGATGGAGAGAGAGAGAGAGAGAGAGAGAGAGAGAGAGATGTGTTTATATAGTAATTAATATTGCATGATGATTGTCAGTTTCACACCTTAGTACAATCATAAGAACAAGTACCATGGCTCCATTTATCTGGCTGTATATATAAGTCACTGAGGGATGAAGGGGATTTAAGAAAGCGAGCCTTCCAGTTCATTTGTTTAGGACAAATGGTTTCGATTATTTACAGTCATGACATCTAGATTGCTTATTTATGCTGGTTGAAGGATTGGAGGACCTGCGTAAGTATAATTATTGTTAGACAAATAGCCTTGAGTAATTTATGAATGAAATAATAATATATATATGCATATATATATATATATATATATATATATATATATATATATATATATATATATATATAGACAATCCGATAGTCATGCCTGTCATCATACAGTGTTGATACATATGTCCACACTTTTTTTATTTACAAGCGCTCTATCTCCTATACTCAGCATTATATCCCTATAGATATAGCAATTTTTAATATTAATATATACAGAGTCCGCCCCAAAACATTATACACTTCAGGAAAGGAAAGACTTGTATAGACATTATAATACATATATATATATATATATATATATATATATATATATATATATATATATACTCTTGTTTAAAGATATGCTATGGAGCCCAATATATTACTTATATATTGCAATAAATACTTGCTGAAATACATACATAATGAACATTTTTGAATTTTGCTATAATTCGTTTGAAAATTATCTCATAAAGTTATTAATTCAAAGTAAAAAAAGAAACATTATTATTTAGGGACATTTGTATAGGTCACTGTTTTGATTTTGTTCCCGCTTCAAGTCTCTTCACACCACCTTTCACAAACATCTCTTGAGCTCCACGTCAAACTCTTTATTTTCCGTCTCCTCATGAGAAACAAACACATGATAAATGATTCTCTTCTAATCACATCTGAACGTGATATTCTTTTCGTTTTATTGTTGTGGCATTTCCAGCCTTGATAGAAATCAAAATTCTTTACGTTGTCCTTTAGGGGGGAGACTTATTTTCCACTCTGTCACCGATTTTCACACAGGTGCAATGCTGCAAGGTTTTCGCTAATCTCTCCTTATTTTTTTTAAGCATTTCACCTTAAGCAAAGTGGGAGTCCCACTAGTAGCACATAAGGGGTTACAGAGAGTGGGAGCAAGATTAAAGAGGCATGATAAAGGAAAGGATGAAGAGAAGGACGGGGATCAGGAACGCCTCAGAAGATGTCGATTGATATTACATTTGAATATTTGAAGATTATAGCTATCAGGGAAGCAAGTAAGAGGAAGGGAGTTCCACTGACGGGAACTGCGAGACATGAAGATCCTGAAGACGGCTACATTTAACTGTTTCAACAGTGAAAGGGTGGGTCTGAGATGCCAACCACATAGCATGTTTAAATTCATGCAGTTTGGGAACCAGCGAAATTAGCTTGTTGGAGCATTAGAGTATTTGTAGAAAAGACAGAGGGAAGTGACGGCATGTCTGTGAAAGAGCAACTGTAAACAAGATGTCAGGATTAGGGCCAATCATATTGCATATATGTCTCTGGATTTTCTCGAGGACCTTAAGACGGACAGCAAGGGCTCCTGACCATATATGACAACAATATTCCATGCAAGGGTGAATGACTGATTTATAGATTTGACGGGTGGACTCGGGCGAGAAAAACTTTCTGGCGCGACACCATCTTTCTTCGCGGTAGATAAAACTGAACTCCATTCTTTAGTTCCACCAGTTCAGATATTATTACCTGGATTTGCCATGTTACTTCCACAGAGTCGAATCATTCCCATTTCCTCCAAATTCAAAGTAAAGAGAAAGTTCCACACAGGCGGCATTTTCCCAAGAACTCCTACTCTGTGCACCAAACTGCTGCGTTGAGACTTTCTAGAATATTACAATATTAACCCCTTCATGCCATCGGACAATCTTTATCTATTGTCATTATCCTTATAATCTTCCTTTCCTAATATCTCTTTCTTTAATATTTCTTCATTTATCCTAACCATATTGACTGTAATCCTCTAACTTGAGTGCCTCTTGAGCCTTGTGTTGAGTAAAATTTAGTATAAAACATGAGATGATTCTCCAGCTTCAGCATTACTTGTTTCAACCTCATCCCGGTACGCCTAGGTTTCTTAACCTGTTGTCATTGTTTTCGAAAAGCTTTTGAAATGATTTCACAATTAACTATAGCACCGGTTTTTGTTCTCATTTACCTGTCAGCAGACACGGGACATATTTTGTGGACATTCGATACAGGTTGCTTTTCAAATCTTATACCATGAATTTGTTTTTAGAAATTTCCACCTGTCTGAAAACATCTCAGACCCTCAGGCGACATTGTCGATAGGATCGATGTCCATTGACGTGGAAAGTCGTCCGGATACGGATCACTTGTATAGAACGTGACATTGAGCATGGTTAAAAAAAAAAATCCTCGCTGTGGGCGAAAAGTTAGAAACATCTCCGTAAAAGTTCTTTCCTAATCTGATACAAAAA
>CAHIKZ030004876.1:1162500-1177500 GCA_903632075.3 Acanthosepion pharaonis
ATTTATTTTTTAAAGGCATAATTGTTAATATTTGTTTTTCAAAAAAGTATCGCTGTTAATAATTTTTAAAAGTATTTCTGGTATTAAAACCTATTTTTATACTTTCATGGTCTTTTGACCCCAATTTCAGAGTTAACTATTTGCCCGTAGCTGGGACTCGAGGTTAACCACTTGCCCACAACTGGGACCCCAACAGGTGCTACCATCCCGGGCCAGGATGGATCTGAGAGCACCAGCCATTAAGATGTGTTTGCACCCTCCTAAAAACCTCCTGATCAGAGGCCTTGCTGCTGGACGTAGTTTATCGTCAAACCCAGGACACGAATGTAGTTTATCGCCTTACCCAGGACGGAAATGGGGTATTGTAATTATTTACACTATTTATATTATTCGGATTGTTACCATATTCACGACGCTTTTTGAGAGCCCAGTGGATAAAAACGTAATTCAGTGACTTGATCCAAAGAGTTGAGCGTTCAATACCTGGCTACAGCAGAGGCGAACAATAATTTGGAGAGTTGAGTTAAAGGTAAATAACTGACACTGAGATATTCGGAAGGGACATGGCACGTGGAACTAGAACATTCTACTCCCGGTGGACGAAATAAAGGGTTCAGTTCGAAATTCCAATCAGCTGAAGAAGGTCGGAGCGTACAACGGCCGGATCGTCGTGAATATGTCAACAAAGATGAGGAAACCAGTCTGAAAAATATAAATGGTGTATATATTTCGCGCACCCTAGGCGTTAATTAATTATGTTTTTAATTTGTTTTGAGATTTTCTTATTTTTGCAGAAACAATTTTGACAAAGTAAGATGGCTGAAAAACTAACAAAGGATGAACGTGTTATGTTGGTGATCCTGTCTGGGAAAGTAGGTGCTACACACAAACCCGTTGCAGAGGAATTCAACAAACGATTAGATCGAAGAGATCCTATTGAGAGGCCACCAATGTCACCAGACCTCACACCCTTGTTTTTTTTTTTTGTTCTATGGTGCCATTTGAAATCAGTTGCTTATCATTCACGCCCAAGAAATATTGAGGAACTTAAAGAAAGAATTCAGTCTGAATGCAGTCAAATGACAGATGAAACTCTCCGACATGTTTAATGAATCTTGCAGGCAGAGAATTGAAATATTCTTTCAAAAAGAAAGACATTTTGAACAGCACATATAACAATTATAGTAAATAAAATTTTCGTGTGTAATTATACTTTTAGTAAATTATCCCTATAGTGCGCGACTTTTGCCTGTATATATATATATATATATATATATATATATATATATATATATATATATATATATATATATATATATGTTAAGAAATGGACGAGGTCCGACAATTTATTTATTAAAGACATTTTTATTTATGTTTAACGTTGTTATTTTATAGATACAAGTATTTAAGCAAAATTGCTCTGTTTATGAAAATTTCTCGGACATTCAGGCCGGTAAATGTTATTTAATACTGTTTATCATAAACAGAGCATTTGCTTAAATACTTGTATCTATAAAATAACAACGTTAAACATAAATAAAAATGTCTTTAATAAATATATATATATATATATAAAATAAATAGAATAAAAAATAAGAAAAAAATCAATGAACCCAAATAAATAAAGTAAATAATAAACAAATTACCAAACCATTATGACCAAAAAAATTAGTTAGACTATAAAAATCAAACCTATAAAAAATACCTATAACTGTTGTATAACGATAAAAAAATACTACGTAACTTAAAAATCGAAAACTGAAAAGAGAAAATATACAGTATAACAAATAAATAATAAGTAAAATAAATTGACCTAAATTAATCCAAATATATAAATAAACTAACAAACTGATCCCGATAAACTAACCGTTAGAAAAAACAAATAAAGATAATCAATCCAAATAAATACATCAAGTAATAAACAAATTAAAAACTGTTCCCGCTAAAATAATAGTTAGAATAAACTACAACAATCAACCCCAAAATTGAATAAATAGCTTTATCTTCCCAAACCAAAACAAAACTATTAAATAAGCGATATAAACAAATTTTTACTACGTTAATAAAAACACTGATTAAAATAATAAACAAATATATAAGATAAGAAATAAAAAAAAAATTAAAATAAATAAAAAAACAAGCAAACTAATTTAACCCAAATAAATAAATAAGCAAATAAACGACTTCCGGTAAAATAACCGCCAAAATAGATTACCCACAATGCACCACTGACCCGTATATATATAAATAGCCGAGAAAAATAACAGCACTCGTGGTCTGACGATTGCATCTAGCATGAAACAGAATGTCGCCTCTAAGTGTTGACTTCTATGTTCACTTTTATATTCACACACATTATATATAGCACACCTTAAGACTATATTTCTTCATCTTTTATATATATATATATATATATATATATATATATATATATATATATATATATATATATATATACTGGGTGAGGCAAATATGCATATTAAATATATATATGGTGAAGCAAAAGTCGCGCTCGATAGCGGATGGATATGTCGAAAAGGTCCTGTTTAGTGGCCACCGGCGTTAGCAGACCTCATCTTCTTGGATTTTTCTGTGGTGCCATTTGAAATCAGTTGTTTATCAGACGTGCGTGTATTTTTTCCTCAGTTTTTTCTTTAAATAATTTTATAATATTTTAAACTTAATACAGATTAAATTTAAAATTGGTAATTTTTAATTTTCAATTTTATAGTAAAATTTAAAATTAATTAGAATGATTTCTCTTTTAGTCTAACCCTAACTTAAAGCATTACTTATTATAACCAAAGTTCGTTGTCAAGTTTTTTGAATTCTTATATACTTGTATTTTGATTGGTCATTGCAGCTTATGTAACAGCGTTTCCCCTAGTGAGGGGGTGTTTGATTGATTTAAACCTTTTAAAAACATTTATTCTACATTCAACATCATCACAAAACAAAATGGCTATTTTTGTAGTGATTTTATAACATATTTATGTTATAATTTTTGAATAAATTATATATATATATATATATAGAGAGAGAGAGATAGAGAGAGAGAGAGAGAGAGAGAGAGAGAGAGACAGAGACAGAGACAGAGAGAGATTAAATGTACTTATAAAACAACCTCACACAACCCAACGTTTCATATGCGCCAATATTGGACATGGTAGTACAACCACTAGTCGATCCGGAGAGGCAGGACTTCCCTACAAAACCTGTCTCTTCGGATTGCCTGATGATTGTCCTGCCATATTCAATGATGGCGCATATAAAACGTTTGGTTGCGTGAATGTGTTTCATAAGTACCTTTAATATCTTTGTATTTCTCTGTTCATCATTTTCCTTGTTCTTCGACCACTGGTAAGCAACAGTAACCTTGACATATTTGTTTGATATATATATATATATATATATATATATATATATATATATATATATGACTATTTTGTATTTGTGCAGTAATCCTTTTTTTTATACAAGCTTTGTTAGAGACGACTAACAATTTAATTAAGCTTTTTATTTAATTTTTCTTAGGTTCGTACAAGTGTTTTCTTTTCTGGACCCAAAGTGTGTAAAAACTGTCTAAATGTCCTGCCTATCCGAGCGCTTTCGGCTATTCTTTTACCCCATTATCAAGGACGATTTTTATTTTTAACTGAATGTATAGTTTTTTTTTATGTATATGTCTAAAGTTATAGGAATGATTTATTTTCCCAAAACGGTCAGCACATTATGATCATGTTCAAAAATAATCTTATTGAGTGTTGGCTTTTTCTTTTTTAATATTAGAGCTTCCATTATTTTTTATCTTTTTTTTTTACATGGGAATGAGGTTATTACGCTTGTATTTTCTACTATATATATATATATATATATATATATATATATATATATATATATATATATATATATATATAGTCTTAAGGTGTGCTATATTTATGGGATAAAGTGCTCAATAACAGAGATAGAGCGTATGTAAATATAAAAGTGAACTTTGGGTGGCCTGACGATTGCATCTATCATGAAACAGCTTGTCGCCTCCTCTGACTTTAATGTTGATTTTTAATATTATATATATATATATATATATATATATATATATATATATATATATTGAGGGTTTATCCGGAACGTATACAGCTATTTTGAATATACCCATATTTTGTCTACCTTGATGAAGTGGAGATGACTACCAATGCGTAAATTGATCCAATTGTAAATGTAAATTGATCCAAAGGTCATTCAATGGGGTCTCTCCGTCAAATGGCATAGAGATCCCATTGAATGATCTTCTCACTCATAATGTCCGAACGAATAGATTGTTCAAATTTCATTAAATTTATTGGGGATGGAGGATAAAAATTCCTATCACCCATGACAGTCATTTCAATTCTATTTGTCTCACTGTCGTTTGCGACTTTTCCAAAAACTTATATAAGTGTCGTGGACGAGATTAAAGAGAGTGTCGAAAGCTATCGAATGGCGATCCCCCAAAAAGATGTTTTTGAAAGATTGCTTTGAAATCGGGAATAAACTAATTATAGGTAAGTCCTCATGGCTAGCTATCTTGAAAGAGGCAATGAAGCCATTGCTCTAAGAAGCGGATTCCTTTCCGTTGACGTTAGGCGGCTGGATACTTTCCGGACAGACCCTTGTATTTCCGACTGTCCCTAATTGATTATTTACTTGCCCTATGCAAAATCGTTACAACCCCGCCATGAGACCTCAAAAATAGAGCGAACCATGTCAAGTGTTGATCACTAAATTTCATCTCATTCACCCCCCCCCCCCCTTAAAACTGGCAAGGAGTTTGCATTAAGAGAGAAATCTTCATGGCCGGGGCATAAGGGAAGAAGAAGAAGAAGAAGAAGAAGAAGAAGAAGAAGAAGAAGAAGAAGAGCGTTGTGGTTGCTGGTGTCGGTTTCCCTGATCCAGTATTTCGTGGTCTCCTCATTTGTCGTTTTCTTATTGCCCTTATGATTCTTAGTTGTTTTTTTTTCTTTTCTTTCTCGTTTTAGCGTCTTAAGAAGCTGAGTTGCAGTCTCCCGTTCCATGACATCGTTTGGTGGAGGCGGTGGTATGATTGGATTAAGATAAAGGAAAATACAGGTCGCCTCAAGCAATTTTAACGATGTTCACTCCCACTACATACCCTACGTTTGGCCGCCTTCCCGACCACTTCAACCACCCACTGATCTTTTATCCTCGTTTACATTGCTCACTTCCCTGGTTAACCAGATTTTTACGATCGGGTAACTATCAATTATCTCTCTCTATCTCTCTGGACTTTCTCTCTCTCTGTTTCTAACTCTTTTTTATTCTCTTTCTTCCTTTCTTTCGCTCTATTTTTCGCTCACTCTCACTTTCAAACTCTTTTTCAATCTCTTTCTTCCTCTCTCTGTCTTTTGATTCTCTCTCTTTCCCCTCTCTTTCAAACTGTTCATTATCTTTCTTCCTTTCTTTCTTGCCCCCCTCTATCTATCCCTCTCATTCCGCTCTCTCTCTCTTTCTAACTTTTCATTCTCTTTCTTCCTCGCTCTCTTTCTTTCCACCTCTCTTTCTCTTTCTAACGATTTTTTTCAACCTCTTTCTCCCTCCCCCATATTTCTCTCTCCGCCACTCTCTCTTTCTCTCTCTGTGCGTCTGTCTTTCTCTCCCTCTCTCTCTCTCTCTCTCTATATATATATATATATATATATATATATATATGACAGTGTCACGTTTCTTTTTATTCCGTATCTCTGACTCGTTCTTTTTCCATTCTCTCTTTCTCGCTGTCTCATTGTTGTTTGTCCTCTTTCTCTTTCTCATTTTTTTTCACTCTTGTTTATTATCTTTCGTTTATTCATATCTATCTATCTATCTATCTATCTATCTATCTATCTATCTATCTATCTATCTCAGTTTATTCATATCTATCTATCTATCTATCTATCTATCTATCCAAATTTATTCATATCTATCTATCTATCTATCTATCTATCTATCTATCTATCTATCTATCTATCTATAGTCTATTCATATCTATCTATCTATCCAAATTTATTCATATCTATCTATCTATCTATCTATCTATCTATCTATCTATCTATCTATCTATCTATCTATCTCAGTCTATTCATATCTATCTATCTATCTATCTATCTATCTATCTATCTATCCAAATTTATTCATATCTATCTATCTATCTCTATCTATCTATCTCAGTCTATTCATATCTATCTATCTATCTATCTATCTATCTATCTATCTATCTATCTATCTCGTTTACATGTATTAATCCGCCTTCATTTATTTCACCAGGTTCTTTCTTTCTTTCTTTCTTTCTTTCTTACATTTTCTGTTCTCTTTTTCTTTTATTTTTCTTCTTTCCTTTCTTTCTTTCTTTCTTTCTTTCTTTCTTTCTTTCTTTCTTTCTTACATTTTCTGTTCTCTTTTTCTTTTATTTTCTTCCCTCTTTCTTTCTTTCTTTCTTTCTTTCTTTCTTTCTTTCTTTCTTTCTTTCTTTCTTTCCCCATTTCTCTTCTTCTTAATTTTTACCCTTTTTATCTCTCCTCGTTTTTCTTCTTTCTCTTTATTTCTCTTCCAGTATAAAACATCTTTTACAATGGCGTCTTAGCATCGCCACTCTGTCACCAACTCTTCAGGCGTTTATCAGTGCTCACTGTCTTATCCGTCTCCACCCTCCAAACAATAGACTGCAATCGACTTCTGAATCTATGCACTTGTTTCCGTCTTTTCCGTTCCATTCACTCAACGGGGGGGGGGCGGTCGTTATGTCCCTTTCACCACCTCCCCTAATTTAGTCAACAAGGAGGAGAAGAATGAAGTCAGCCAACAACAACGAGATAAACGCTAAAACGAACATGGCAGGCAATGAACAATATTTCAAGATAGACAAGGAAAGAGAAGTAGAGACAGAATTGGACAATTGTTGTTTAAAAACAATAATTGACAGAAGGAAGATTGATTGACTGTTTTTTTTAACTGATTTTTTAATTGACTTTTTAAATTGATTTTTAATAGGTTCTTAATTGACTTTTGAATTTACCTTTTTAATTGACTTTTTAATTGATTTTTAATAGATTTTTAATTGATTTTTAATTGACCATTTTTAGTTGACATTTTAATTGATTTTTGAAATTGAGTTTTTATTTGATTTTTTATTTGAGTTTTTAAAAATCGCTTTTTACAACTCATCAACCCTTATTTTTTAAAGCCAGAAAATATTTTAAGATTGCAAAAATTATTTTGGGAGATAATAATAATTTGTTGATATAAACTCTACTAATTAACCCATACCTGAGGGGGTAGAAGAAATAAAAATTTAGTGATCAACAAATATATCTTTATGTCTTTATTTCCTAAGAAGGGTGAATGGAAAAAAACTGATATAGATACAACATATTGAATGTATAGAACGGAAGATTTTCGTTTTTGAAAAATGTTTTCCTTACAGTTAGAGAATTTTCCACTTTTTCCATTTATTATTGCAAATGCTTTTTAAATAATTTCATCCCAAGCAAGGCGATAAAGCCACTAAGATGTAAGAGGTTAATAAGAGTGGAAGGAAATGAGGAGACTTTATTGAGGAGAAAGGTCAATAAAAGAATGTGATTCAGGAAGACAAAAGCTGGCGATAGACGTTGCATTAAATTTTTGAAGATTGTAGTTGGCAGGGAAGCGAGAAATTGGAAGGGAGTTCCACAGGCGAGAAGTGTAAGAGAAGAAACTATTAGAATAGAACTTACGGTTACATCTAGCTATTTCAACAGTAAAACAATGAGAGCTAATAACCAACCGTTTCAGAACGTAGGAGAATAAGCTCTCCACAGCTTTCTTTTAAATATCTGTAAAGATATTGGAATGGTTTCAATTTGTCTTCGCCACAGTTTTGAATTCAGAGGTTTCCTTCTCTTAGACTGGTTGCCACCCAAAGTGAGAAACTAGTTTCATAGCCGGGGGCGGGAGGGGGTTCGTGAATGCATTTGGGTCGAAGTGAACGCGTCAGAGGTCAGCTGACCAGTTCCACTTGACCGGTTCTCTATCCGTTATTATTTTATTAATTTGTTTTTAAATTATTTCTTCATGACAATAAATTCAAATATCACATGGTATTTCTTATTAATATTTTTATTGCTGATCATGTATTTCATACCCGAAAGCAAGACCCTAATGACACAAATCCTACTACAACTGCAACTCAATATAAAACCGGGTAACAAACGAGGTGTCGGAACAGATATTCCCGCCATATCTCGAAGTTTGTCTGCTCTTTTGGCGGTAAATATGAAATCTGAATTTTTAGGCTTGCGTCATGTTAACGATTGTCTTATATTTGAACCTTGCAGAATTATTTTATTCTCTGATTTGGCTCAAATTACTTCGGTAAAAGAGAAAACCAAAGAAGACCTTATATTTGCACCTCTCTAAAAAGCAAACAGCAAAAGTAGAGGGTTTTTAACGCAGGCTTATCATCTCTCAGTTGCGTCTCTGTCCTTGGACAGAGTGCGCTCAGGGGCTTCTCTGTCAAAGGACAGAGGGGCAACTGAGGAAAATTATACTGAAGAGGTGCCCAACCCTTGGGAACAGCTACCGGAGGCCGCGCCCTCCCATTGAACCAGAGGGAGGGATCGGTGCACACACCGAGGCCAGCGCAATCAACGGCTTCGGGGGCAGTGGGGAATTTTTGTCCCTGTCTCGGGCGTACGCGCCTGGGTCCCCACCTATAAATAGACCTTGTGTCACATCTCGTCCAAGTGGGGAGGGAAGGAGTTAATACTGCAAAAGTGAAACTCAACCAAACGATTTTAATTTGTGAAATGTTAACTTTTCTATTTCGAACTGTTAATTAATCTGTATTACATTAAAAAAAAGAAAGAGCACATCCAATCATCAATATTTAAAGGGTGTCTGAAAATAAAATTTTTTTTTTAACAAGGTTGTAAATGAATAGCTTGGAAATGCACAAAAGGTGCAGAAATAAACACCACATGCTGCGTTTGGAGCCCTGCACTTATTAGAAAAACTTGGTGTTTTTTTTTTAAAAAGTTGGATTTGGCAGTTGTCCGGGAAATTCACCTGACCTTAATACTGCCAAAAACCAAGAGGTCATCTTGAAGGAACGTTCTAAAAATGTTCTCCTGGAATTGTTCAAAGGTGAGCACCACTTTTGGCAGCGTTTCATGTGGATAATTGCCAACGTTTTCGAAGAATTTTAAAATGAACAAAGAATGATTAACAATCTCCATACATCTAAGACAAGGCAAGTCTTCTTGTAGAAAACCAATTTCAAATATCGATAGTCGCTTGATCGGGTTTGCTATAAAATACCTTTTAACAATAACTTGTTACTAAAAATTAAATAAAAAGGTAACGTATTTTGAAATTCATTTTTTTTTCGAATGAATAAATACTCTATTTTTATGTATGATGACCTGAATAAAAATATAGTTTCTACTTCAATACTTCGTGTTTATTGTTCCTTGTGTAACGCTGTGTATATTTTTTCTACTTACCCAGATAAATAGGCTGTACTACAAGACATTAAATAAATATAGAATTAGAACAGTTAGATGATGTCCATTTAGGTTTTGTTTATTTAGGAGTAAATAAACTAATCACAGAATAAGATAAAAACATGTTTATTTAATAGCTGAACATTCTGGATTTACAAGATCTACCTTAAAATAAATTAGATTAAATTATTTAAATTAATGATATAATGTTTTTCAAAACCAATTTTTCTCCAATATTGGAAATCGTCTCAATATTGGGGAAAAAATTATGACATGGTCTTGTAATTTGCATTCTGAAACCAAATAGCAACAGAAGTCTAGATTTGCAAATCGGTTTCCAGTTCAAAGGTTTTTCTTGCAGACCTCAACTGGTTCGGCATAGCTAATTGAAAGGAAACTTGAATCGAGGAAGATAGCTATTCATTCAATTTGATTCAATCGACTACTGCGAAAGACGAATGTGTGCAGATACTAAAGTAATGGGATGGTTAAAAAAAAGGGAAAACATCAAAGTATCCAGATAGAAAACCCAATATGCCTTGAAAATAGAAAATGTACGAAACAAATAAAATATGTCGAAACAGAAGGCCATGTTTGTGACGAAATTGTAAGAAATCGTCAAAATGAAATGGGGGTTTACATAGAGAAAAGCAAAATGGAAACCAGCACTGATACGCAAACAAAAGAAAATGGGGTTAAAGTGGGTTAAATGAGAAATGATCATGGCGTCTGGAAGATTGAATGAAAATGATATTGAGTGATGAATGAAGAATGATCATTGGCCAAGGCGATAATGCTGTAAATCTCGTCTGGTGCTGTTCAAATGGAACATATAAAGATGACTGTCTGAAGAAAACAAGTAACTTTCCCAACTCATTCATGATATGAGTTTTGTATGTCATTTAAACGATCGGGGCATCATTACCTCAGCAGTCAATGTACATGTGTATATTGATTTTCTGGATCACATTCTCATTTCATTGATAGAAAATTGGTTTGATGATGATGAAGACATTTTCCAGGAAGGATAATGCATGTTGTCAAAAAGCAAAGCGAATGGAGCTTTTCTTCAGAAAAGGCATATAAAATAAATGACGTAGCCAGCAAACGACCCAATCTAAACCCAATTAAAAATTTATCGTAGGATTAAAAAAACAAAAAAACAAACTGGTCCATGAGAAGATTTCATCCACCAAAGAAGATCTGTTACGTGCCATTCATAAACTTCTAACCTCTTTGATAAAGAATATTATTTTAACCTTTTCACTGTGGAATTAAATTCCAGTGTCATTCTTGTAATGATAATAATTATCCACCCCAAAATTTTAAGATATTAGCTTTTCACAGCATAATTTGAGAACCGTAGAGTAAATCTGACAGCTAATGGTAATAAAATTTTGAGTGGATATATCCGCTTTCCGCAGTCGAGATGATCAAGTTAATGCGAACGATCCTTTCCTTAGCTTCATATTATTACTTCACCAGGGCTAAATACAGTCTTGAATTCAGATTTGTCCTGCCGGGATGGGAAAGAAGAGAAGGATTCGTACCTTTCCAAGAAGTATTAGCTTCTAAATCAATAGTCGGGAACGACCCTTTCCTTAGTTGAATACAGTCTTGAATTCAGATTTTTAGATTTTTTTCTTCTAGACCGGTTGCCACACAAGGCTATAGAACCCAGTCTGTGTGGCTTGTTACCCATAACTTCTCTTCAATATTGAATTATTCCATATTTTGGCTCTGCGTGTCTTGTAAAAAATTATGCCATTAATTATAATACCTTAATTGAGTTTGTTTAAGGTATCTTTTTTTGAAGACTGAATGTTAAGCTATGAAATAAAAGAAATCTTTCTGAAATTATGTGGCGTCGAATTATGATTATTTCTATGATTTTTCATGCGGACTATCGTCCCTATTTTCGTTACTGTTATCACAACGTTTCGGCCATTTTGCCCTCCGGCCTTCATCAGGTCACTGCAGATCCGGGTAACCTTCTGTGAATTTCGAACTGAACTCTTTGAACTACAGTGGTAGATGGTTCTCGTCCCGCTGCCCATTTCCAGAGATATTTCGCGTTGTTCTTATTTCGTACTGATCGGTTATTGATCTCACCACATCCACTGCATATCCTGATGAAGGGCAGGGAGAACACCTGATGAAGATCAGGAGGCCACCTGATGAAGGGCGCATAGGAGATATGATAAAGTCCGGGGAGAACACCTGATGAAGATTGGGGGTACCTGATGCAGGCCGGGGGAAACACCTGATGAAAACCGGGAGACCACCTGATGAAATCCGGGGGGACCACCTGATGAAGGTTGGGGAGAAAACCTGATGAAAGCCGGGTGTGGGGACACCTGATGAAGGCTAGTGTGAACACCTGATTAATGCCGGGGTGGGAAAGCTGATGAAAGCCAGGGGGAACACCTGATGACAGCCGTGGTGGTGGGAACATTTTATGAAGGCCGGTGTGAACACCTGATGAAGGTCGGGTACAATACCTATTGAAGGCCGGGGAGAACACCTGATGAAGGCCGGGGGTGGGGAACACCTGATGAAGGCGGGGGTGAACAACGACCGAAACATCGTAATAACAATAACCCAGCTAGGAACAATAGTCCGCGTGTAATTAATGTAAATAGTAAGTGCGCCAGTTCTCTATTTTATTTTACTTAATTAATTAATTAATTTATTTATTTTTTGTCAGGGGTTGTAGATTAAATCCCAAATCTGAAATCAGAATTATGCCATGTGTTGAAAAATGAAATAAATTCAATAAATAAAATATTAATAAATAATAAGAACATGATGCTAGTAATAAAGGAACGGGAGATTTTATTATCCAACTTGGCTTCATAAAACGCCCATTTGGTGGCGCTGTTTAAGATTTTGTTCCCCTTTCTCTTTGCATCCTCTTGCTCCAAGATGTAGTTGAATGTAGACGAGGACAGCGGTGACGTCTTCGTTTCCCCGGTCCACTGACGACTGAACATCTCTGGCCAATTTGCAACGCATAGTGTTTGCGTGTGTCTTCCAAAGACTCCACCTCCATGAAGTAAATCAACCTTTTCTTTGGTCGTCCCAACTCAGCGCAAGGTCAAATTAAGTTATAATAACCATGTTTATCATGACTTGCTTGAACTTACTTCTGGAACAGAAAAAAGAAACTCTTTTCCACTTTCCAACGCATGGCGTTCGTACGTTTTTTTTTCCCGAAACTCCACCTATGAAGTAAGACAAATTTTACTTTGATCGTTCCAACCCAGCGCAAGGCTGACTTAAGCTCAATCATTATAACTAATGATGATGTAAGTAAAACCTTTTTTTGGTCGTTATAACTCAGTGAAAGGATGACTTGAGCTCGACCATTATAACGATGCTTATCCTTACCTTAAGTTCTGGACAAAAAAAAAAAAAAAAAAAAAAAAAAACGGACATACCCAAGAGACATTGAGAACATTGTTTTCCTGTAGTTCTTATAAAAAGAATAAATGGTCGGTAGTAGAAAATCAAGTTATTGTATGTTTCCTATTGAATTGTTTACATGTGAACACGCGCCTATCTAAAATGTACACTGACACACAAACTTTAAATTCCGTAGATGTTTTGAGACATGTCTATAGAGTATTTATGTTCTATGTAAATATATTAATAGACAAAATATTTATGTAAGAAATAACCGGTTACTTTAATTCTGGGACCTTCAAAAAGTTTGAGACATTCTTGCACTTGTGTATTGAGCTAAACTTCCATTGTAGTCACCTATTATGCTAAAGCGAACCGGTGTAGCAGTCCAGATCAATCCCCTCCCAGAATATACCCGGTTTTAGTTTAGTCTCGTCTAGAATAAACGCCTGGGTATAACTGAGGCTAGCATATATTATGGGATATAAAAGAGTCTAGTCTAAATTATACCAAACCAGGGAAAATTTATAACTTTTACTATTAGTATTAACAGTTTGTTTGTTTTTTCTTAATTAGAATTTTATATTCTTAATTAGACTATTTTATAGTCTGCCAAATAGTAATAATGGTGGATATGGAATCATTCAACAGTAATCTGGTATGTCTGTTCTTCAAATGCGATTAGTGTTGTTGGAAATCAATAGACATCCAGAAGTTAGACCGATTGACTTATAAATTAAGAAATCGAAATAAGATTGAAAACTATAAAATGTATACAAGAAATCTCTGAGGTCTTTTGGCACTACACAATCCATAGTATTCATGTCTTTTGTGGATATAATAATATATATGATATTATATGGCAATAGGAGGGTGTATATTCTAGCCAAGGGCTGTATATTCTCGGCCTTTTATACCCGAGGGTATAAACTGACCATGCCGAGAATAACACTGGGTATATTCTGGATTGTCACACTGGTTTTGATTAGAGGATTCAAACTTAAATATAGCCCGGGTGGAATCTCTCTGCACGCTCAATACTTACGCAACTTTGATTCGTTGGAAAAAAAGAAAAATCGATGATAACGTAAGAATGTGAATTTGAAGTGAAATCTCGTTTCATATTCATTGATACGATTTTACTGGGTTGCTTAGTAAATCGGCGTATTTTCAGGAAAACGACGCCCTCTACGAAAACAGACATCATGTACTAGTGATATACAAATGAATCCCATAGCAACAGCTCGGGTACGTAGTAATAAACAAAGGATACTTACTGCAATTATAATTAGGCTTTGCCTTAATCGACAAAATTTATAGACCCAGAGTTGTGATAACAAGCAATAATAAAATGGAATAAAAAACTACTACTACTACTACTACTACTAATAATAATAATAATAATAATAATAATAATAAATGAAATAGTGATTATAATACTAATAAAATATTAATAATAAGGAAGAGTGTATAGACCCACAGTATTGAAATAAAAGACAATAATAAGATGCTATAAAACTGGTAATAATAATAATAATAATAATAATTGTATACAGTTATTAAATGTAACGTGAAGAAGGCAGACATCTTGTCGAAATATTGTTGAGCACTTTCAAACGCTGTGGCTTTTCTTTTTCGTTTAGTCGATCGTAGTGTGTTAATTTGTTTATCTCAAAATGACAACACGAAAACAAATTCTTACTACCTTACTTAAAAATCGAAAAGTAAAAAGTAAAAAATAAATAAAAATAAATCAATAAAAATAAGTATTTAAAATAAATCTACCCAAATCAACAAATAAGTAAACAAATTAAGTAAAATATAAACATATTAACAAACTACTAAGGCATATAAACACAGATAAAAGTAACAACAACAAATAATAAAATAATAAATAAAGATTAAAATAGCCATAAAACTGCATCCAGATCCACAATTATTTCCACTCAATCGCATCAAGAATAATTTGAAACATAACCGTTGTTGCCTATCAAATAATTCTTATAATTATAGAATAGACCTACCCATAATACACCAATCACAAGCATATATAAAACACACTTAGCCTAAGGATTGC
>CAHIKZ030004876.1:1182500-1192500 GCA_903632075.3 Acanthosepion pharaonis
GAGACACAACCTAGATAGATAGATAGATAGATAGATAGATAGATAGATAGATAGATATGAACAGAATTAGAGATAGAATGATAGATAGATAGATTTGAATAGAATTTGAACAGAATTAGATAGATAGATAGATAGATAGATAGATAGATAGATGAATAGAATTAGATAGATAAATAGATAGATAGATAGATAGATAGATAGATAGATAGATATTTGAACAGAATTAGATAGATAGATAGATAGATAGATAGATAGATAGATAGATAGATATGAACAGACAGACATAGCTAGTTACCAGTATAGTTAGATATGAACAAACATAGAGAGATAAATATATATTAAGAGAGTCAGATAGCTAGCCAGATAGATTTGATCAAACTCAGAGAATATGAGACATAAATGAACAGTCTTGTTTAGCTAGCTAGCTTGTTAGATAGACTTAGGTGGCTAGGGTCGTGGAAGTGTGGGATGAATTTAGAAGTAGATAAAGTTTATTATGCAAATAACGAATTTTATAATGCATTAAATAAAAGAAAAGAGTGTCGAAGAATAAAAGCAATCATATTGGACAGTTTGTTTGTAAACGGTTGACGGAAGAGGGGGGGGCAGAAATGATGGAAACTTTTTCTTTTCTTTCTTTTCCTATCTCGGTGCAATTTCCATCAAGTTTTTGGCAATCTGTACTTTCGGGTCAGGTCAAATCGAACCAACCATATTTCAGGTCCAAATGAAATGGTGCGACCTGTCCAAATTTGAGACCCAACCCATGTGCTTATGGTCGATGGTAGCCGTCAGCTTTACTTATGGCAGACTGCAACTGTCTACGCTTCTGATATATTAAATTGGAGGGGGGCGGACGGAGAGGATGAGACAGACAGAGAGAGAGAGAGAGAGAGAGAGATCAAATGGTGTACTGTTTACTTTCGATAAATATACAAACATTCTTATATAGATACATACATACATACATACATACATACATACATATATATATATATATATATATATATATATATATATATATATATATATATATATATATATATAAGATTACAACTCTTATACATAATTTTTAAATATTGTTCTGTATGTATGGATGAATGCGTACATGTATCTATGATTTTATAATTTTAATCAAATACGACAATTTCAGGCTTCATGATAATAGCAATGATCTCGTATATTCATCCTGCTGTTTGAAAGATCATATGATTAAATGTTTCCCAAAAGGATCGAGTAATTTCTGAAATATTTTCCTCGCTATTCTAAACGTGCCAGGACTGAAAGTAATGCTTAATATTTAGACAGAAATTTCTTTTTCAAATAATAAAAAAGGATTATCGTAAAAGGGAAAAAAAAATTCTTCATACTGGACGTGTCTTCTTCATATACTTGGTCGACTTTCCGATCGGAGTCATTCCAGAATTAGAATAACATCCGTAAATTTTCTCCAGAGATATGATTGCTTAAAATTTGAAAAGCTTTCGTCTTTTTTAAATCTTTTTTTGATTTTTGATTTATTTATTACTCACCAGGTTGTGTTTACTTGGGCATTGTATAATGTTTAGTAAGCTTGTCTCCCTATATCAATTGCAATTAAATAGTGAGTTCGATTCACTTATAGTGGAACACACCTATTTTATAGTTAATAGACTCTCCCACCTATAATAAGTAATAGTAGTAGTAGCAATCGGGAGGGAGTTGGTCAGTCAGTCGACTGGCAGATCGGTTGAACTCTCTGCCTTCGGGCGGGGAGGAACCTGATCGAGGCTACGGGGAGGTAAACCGACCCTGAACCCGTTTATACGGGTTCAATGGGCATATTTTTGGCCGAGCCCACGGGCTAGGAGATCCCACGTTAAACCGGCCTTGTGCCACATGATGCCCTCGTGGGGGTGACTAAATATCGAGTTGGTCAGTCAGTCGATGCCGGATTTCCGGTTTATTGGTTTTATTTCAGCGGCATATCAACACCTCTATGGGTTATTTAATGCCGAAATCTAAAGATTTTGAACGCAATTGTATGACTTCAGCTACAAATAAAATGTATTGCTGATAATTTTATTATAAATATGTATTGTTGAGAATTTTGTATCAAATACGTAGTGGTACTTTTATATATAAAACTATATTGTTGGTATTTTGACTATAAAAATGTATTTTTATACTTTCATAGTGTTTTGTTTTTGCTTGTGACTTCACTATTTGCCCAGAGTTGTGACCCTAACAGGTGCTACTACCCTGGTCAGAGTGAACCTGGGAACAATAGCAATTAAGAACTGGTTCCACGCCCCTCAAAACCTCTAATCTCCCGATCAGGCCTTGCTGCTGCATGTAGTTTATCGTCATAACCAGGGAGACCATAATTTTGGCCTTGTGCCACATCTAAACTACGGTTAAAAATCATCCCCATACTTTTGTGGTATTTATTGATTGTTTTTTTATATATATATATATATATATATATATATATATATATATATATATATATATATATATATATATATTATATATATATATATATATATGCACATTTCATTGAATACGACAGACAAAGTGCTTTTATTTTTTTTTTTATACAATTTCTCATACGATCTAATAATTTTTTCATTTCTGATGATAAATGATATAAAACCTGTCCGAATGTTCTTTTTATCCGAGCGCTTTCGGCTATACATTTAGCCATTTTCAAGGATTAAATATTTTAAGTGTTAGATAAGAAATAGTTTGTTGCATGTATGTTTTATAAAATGTTTTCATTTTTCAAAACATGGTCAAGATATTGTGTCCATGTTCATAGTTGATACAAAGAACATTCGGGCAGTTTTTATATAATTTATCATCTGAAAAATATTAGATCGCGTGAGGAATTGTATTAAATCAAGCCACCTTGTCTGTCGTATTCAATGAAATTGCATTTGCTAAAACACACACACACACATATATATATATATATATATAATATAATATAAATATGATAAAAATGGTAAAAGAAAAAAACAGAAAAACTGTGTTCAAGCGCGATAAGTTTGATATTTCATGTTATGGTAACCACAGTGGGTTTTATATTTGGTCAATCGCAAAATTTATGTGGTTTAATTTCGTACGACACAAAGCAAACTCAGGGACTGAGATAAAGAAAATTGTGTTGCATCAATCATCTAGAGAAGTGACTGTTTGTCTAGAAAATCAGCATTTTAAATTTTGGCGTTTAACTAGGGCTTGAATACAGACCGTCTCTCTAACCGGTTAGAAATATGCCACTATTTTAGCCACAAGACCACGGTTAACGTCACTCACTAAAAGAGGCCATTTTTTTTTTTAACCATTTAGAGTAGGGTACGCTCTCTTCTCAACTATGGGTTAAATATTTGGTTGGGTTGCAAAAAGGAAAAATTTGAATTCGAAATCGTGGCGGTGACAACGAGAAACCACTTCACTATCTTTCCCAACAATGCATTGCAATTTGCAGAGAAATAAAAAAAGGGGCATCTGTGTAATGATTGTGTTCGTTCTGAAGGTACACGGCATTAAAATGATATAACTGCTCGAGGTCACAAAAAAGTACCCCGGAAAATGTTGGTTTCTTTGACTGTTAACGAAGATATCAGGTTTTTGTGCCTCAACTACTTCACTTAGTGGAATAGAAAGCAGCTGCATGAGCGTTGCCCGGACTGAAGGCGGAAATGTAGTTATTGTCGAGGCGGTCTTTTATATGAAGAATCCCCACATTTACATAATACACTGTTTGTTTGTTTTTTTTTTTGCGGGGCGGGGGTGGGGCGGGAAAGTCAAATGAAAAACGGTTGGAAACAAGGACCCTTAAAGAAAATACAGATTTCAAGGTGATTTTCGTCGGCGAGAATGATATCATAACATATATCTAATTATATATATTTATGTTACGGGTATGAATTATAAAAGAAATGAGTCAAAATCTTCGGTTGACTTAAATTCTTACATATAGAGTGATTGTTGTAGTAAGAGCCAGTTACCCTACTTACTGTCATGAATGGACGGATTATGAATCTACCCAGAGACATAACAAAGTAGCGACATCTGTGCACTGGAAGATATGCAAGAAGCACACAATCGAAATCACTGAGAGATGGTATGAGCACCAACGAGACAGAGTTACCCAAAATAACAATGTAACTATCCCTTGGGGCATGCCATTTCAAACTGACAGGTAAATACTTGATGTTATTATTATATAAAACTCTGTGAACTTTGTATCTTGTGTGTTTGCCAGAAGTCATATATAGAGAATGGTGAAAAGAAAGATATAAACAAGTCATATATAGAGAGTGGAGGAAGAAAGATATAAGCAAGTCATATATAGAGAGTGGGGAAAAGAAAGATGTAAACAAGTCATATATAGAGAGTGGGGGAATGAAAGATATAAGTTTATTATCGTGTAGAAAGTGGGGGATGGAGCCGATTTTCTAACGAGAAAGTGTATAAAACACACGAAATCCGCAGGGAAATAAAAGCCAATAAACCTGATATTATTATAAAAAACAAGAAAGGTTTGCTTACTGCCATAGCAGTATCCTCTGAGAGAAACACCTCCATGAAAATTATCGAGAAATTGTTCAAATACAAGGACCTGGAGATCGAGATTAACAGGATGTGTGGAAAGAAAACTGAGACTGTATCTATAGTAATCGGAGCTCTGGGCCTTGTGAGAAAAAGAATGGACAATTTTACTAACAGTGTCCCAGGTAACATCAACATACAAGTTGCCCAGAAGACTGCTCGACTAAGAACATCCCATATATTAAGAAAAGTGCTATATATTAAATGACAATTCTTTTATAGGATCTCCTAAAGACCATAATTTGTACCCGGCTCTACAGGACACAAAGCAGGGAACATAACCTAAAAGAAATAATAATAATAATAGAAGCGTTCGAAATGAGTTGATTGGAAGTGTTAACTTGGACATGTTTGGTCATGGTGAATAAAGGCGGGCTATTGTAAATATGCCGTTCAAGTACGACAACTTTGCTTGTCAATTGCCTAACATTAACCAGTTGAGTATTTTCGCCTCGAGGCTGACGAATTGTGGATCTCTGTCCATAGCTGGGAGTAATAGAAGAATATTTATGACCAAAAGGGATTTTTTAAACTTGAAGAGGCAATCAAATCGACTTGGGAATTATATCTAGATAGTTATGACCACACTCAATTGAAAATCATCTTAGCAGGCTGCTTTACCCGACCTGATAATGTCTAACTGGACGCTATCTTATGCGATGCTTTTATCATATCACGCACATTTGACTATGATGCCTGTGCCTGGTATATCGTCATCAGTCTGGCTGCCAAGTTAGGATATACATATATACAAAGTATATATGTGTACACAAGTGTTTCTTTGCTGACGTAATGATCTCTCCCACTCAGTAATAATATTTTCAAATAAATTAAGGTCGCCTAATATAAAGAATTGAAGTATTATGTACACTATTTACATTATTCGGACTATTGTCCTCATCTTTGTTGCCATATTTATTACAACATTTCGGCTATTGAACGCTCCGGCCCTATTCAGGTGGTTGGAATGTCGATCCGAGCCCTTTACATTGCTCACTGGGGTAGACTGTTCTAGTTCCACGTGCCATGTCCAATGGATGTCAGTTGTCAGTTATCTCCTGTTAATTCCCCTCTTCAAGTTCTCCACTGCCTTAACCGGATATTGAACTCACACTCTTTGGGTCCTGTCACTGGATATAACCAACGCCTTTATCCACTGTACCATGTGACAAAGTTGTTTGTTCATCAACAGGAGGTTCTTTCCTCATTGAAAACTCCTTGAAAACTATAGAAAAACACTCCAAATATAAAGATATTGAAATAAAAAAAAACCCCAAAACACGAGAGAATCTAAGACATGAAGACTACAACAATGCCAGTAGAAACATGTGTTCTTGATTTGATCAAGAAAGGGAAGGAAAAATACACCAACAAAATCCCTGGTAGCATCAAGATACAAGAAGTCCAGAAGGTCGTCCTACTTGGCACTGGTTGCATATTAAGCAGGATTCTATCAATCAAACAAAGCCATCACACCCTCATGATAGCCTCCAAGTCCCAGGGATAAACTCGGCTCTTCAAAACAGGTCATTAAGAAGAAAAATTTGAACAACAACAACAACAACAACAACAACAGCAACAATAATAATAATAATAATAATAATAATAATAATAATAAAAAAAGGACATTGAAATAGAAATCTCGAAAATGGCATATGGGAACATCAACAATCCCTGTTGTAGTTGAAAGGACTGATTGGAAAAGATTGCAGTAGACTAATTGAAGGGATTCCTGGAAGTCCATGCATCAAGGAGATACAAAAAATTGTTCTGACAATTACAGGCCATCACTTTACGAAGGGCTTTATCTATGTAATTTTTTTTCTAACTTTAGGTCCCTGGGCGGGACTGGAAAGAAAATGTAAACGCCAGAAATCAAAGAAAATAATAATAATAATAATAATAATAATAATAATAATAATAATAATAACTCTGGATTAAAGTCTGAAACTGAAGGCTTTATTCTTGCAGCGCAAGACCAGAGTCTTTTCACTAGAATTTTCAGGCAAATATCATACATAATAATGTGGATCCAAAATGCAGGTTCTGTGACAAATACCAAGAAACAATAGACCATCTAATCTCAGGATGTTCTATATGCCCCAAATGAATATAAAAATCGTCACGATAAGTGGGGCAATACTTACACTGGACAATGTGCAAACACTTTGGAAAATGTGTAAGCAAACACTGTATGAACATCGGCCAGCGCCGGTTACAGAAATAGAAGATGTCACCATTCTATGGGATTATACCATCCACACAGACAGAAAAATTGAAGCAAATAGGCCGGACATTATTGTCAAAAACCAGAAAGAAAAAAACTTGCCTACTAATTGATTCCTTGTGGCGGTAACATGCAATCAAGGAATTGAAAAAACTATCAAAATACAAAAAAATTGAAATAGAAAAAATGTGAAATTGAAAACAAGAATAATACCAGTGGTAATAGGTGCACTTGGAATTATAAAAAATGGAACAAAACAACACATTGAAAGAATCTGAAACCCCAGCTTAAGAGACATACAGAAAATTGTCTTATTAAGTACAGCACACACACTAAGGAGAACTTTGTCTATGTAACGCTAGCAACATCGGAGATAAAAAAAAAAAAAAAAAAAAATTAAATGAAAATAATAACAAACACCACGACCTGCCTTAGGTCTTTCCGCAGACTTAAGGTAGTGTGTCCATAGCAGAAATCGAATGATGATAATAATAATAATAATAATAAAGCAAATGCGATGTACCAAATGTAGATACGATGGCAAGTTAAGTATCTTCATGGTCAATACTCTGCCCGTACCAAACAAGCTGATATAGACAGACCCCGAACCCATCAGTGATCACATAGTGTTAAAAGCTGAAACCAAAGGTTTTATTCTTCCTGTACAGAATCAATGCTTGATAACTAGAAATTACCAAACACACGTATTGAAAAATTGTGTCGACCCCAAATGCAGATTATGTAATAAATGTGCATGATATTAAGTTTTTATTTTTTTACAAAAAAAATGATCATTGGAAAATGTCATGAAGCCATTTCTGACCTTAGGTCTCTAGTTGGGACTCAGTAGAAAATATGCCTACAACAGAAACCCAAGGAAATAATAATAATATTCAAGAGGTTAATATCAAAACGTAATAATGATGTGTACATGTCGAGTGGCTTTTCATTTTAAAAAACGATTTATTTATATTTGAGTAGAACCATTTCGAAATTTATTTTACAATCTCAATACTGATGAATCGAATAAAAACTTCGGTTTTACTGTTTTTTTTTCCAATAAAGAAGCGTTCTCTAAATCCTTGCCAAAAGTAAATAATGAAATGAACCCTCGAATAAAATTGTGGCCTGGAATCTAACTACGCTAAGGTTCCTATATATGAATTATGGAAACTTTCCTGACTAGGATCTCCTGATAGGCTCCATAATTTGACCATTCGGTGACGGTCCTCGGAGATGAGTTCGAGATTTTTTTCGCGTTTTCCACCAAATTTAATACAAAATTTGTCAGCCATCTTAAAGGTCATAGAACCGTTCCAAAACAATGCTTTTTAAAACAAAACAAAACAAAAAAACTCGTGTATGAAAGAAGACAAAACCTTTTGTCAGACTGGCTCAGTATGTTGTGTAAAATTTATCGGTAATTGCGCACGCATTTGCGCATGGCTGTAATGGTTAGAGGTTCAGAACGAGAAATCGGTGAACGGAGTTCGAATTCTGGTCGAGATCATTATATTCAATTTCGCACAAACGCCCTTGTAAAGAGATGAAAGGTACGAATTTCTCTATTCTCCCCTCAGTTATAAGTTAAATAGTAGGGCACACTGGGCTCTCTAGCCGTGGTTGGTAACCAATATAGAAGAAGAACACCTCTGAATTCAAAACCGTGCCCTAGTAAGGGTACATACTTGAACTGTAACTTAGGTCCGCCCAGCATAGTTGCAGTATAAATCACAAGTTTGCTCTGTGAAGATGAGAAATCACACTGATTTACAATATGCCTAAATAACTCTAATAATGTCCCTGTACACTTCTCTTCCACACAGACATTATCTATTAATTATTGGGTTGGTGCATAATTATCAGGCGTTTTTGTAGGTAAGTTATTTGTTAATAAAAATTGTTTTATTGTTTACTTTTTTTAATAAAAATATTATTTTATTTTCAGGTTATAAAAATGAGTGTCAATAATCATACGCCCCAGAATAATCATTTAAAAATGGTATTGTTGAATTGTCACATTTCTTTTTTCATAATAAATATTGTTAAAAAAAACGCCTGATAATTATGCACCAACCCAATATTTACTCCATTTTTGAAAAAATCCAACTTATCCCGTATTCTCCGAATTGAAAAGCGTACGTGTCACTGGTGGGCTGCATAAATGAGTCGTAACTAATGTCTGCCCAGCATAATTGCAGTAGAAACCACATACGAACCTGAACAGATGGACTTACTGAAAAACGAGAGGCCAATTCTGAAGCTGAGAAAATCACACTGATTTGCTTTCAAGTCGAAACATCTCTGATGCTAATGTGCACGCATTACCATTGACCGGTATAATCCTTTACATACAGGGTGTAGTAAAAATACTTTTACAAACTTGGGGGGGGGGGGTAGGTTCCTGACACCAAAACAAGGACAACAGTCCATATAAACCTATATTTGCAATTCCTTCATTTTTGAGTTATTAAGTTTAAAAATTTAAGGTAGACGCTGTTAAATGTACAATCTAAGATAGAATCCAAAAATACTTTTACAAACTTTGGGGGCAGGTTCCTGACACCAAAACAAGGTCAAATGCTCATATCAACATATGTCCAAAAGGTCATCATTGTACCTCAACACAGCAACTCATAATAAATGCTCAAAATGTTCTCCGTCTGCTTCTACGTATACATGCACCTGTCTGATCATGGACTAGTGAACTCTTTCAAATACTCTCACACAATGGTTTTGCAGGCCCTCATGACACATTGATGAAACATCTCTGCATTATTAATGTCTGCTGCATAAACCAATTGTTTTAGGTGGCTCCACAGATAAAAATTCAAAGGATTGAGGTTGGGGAAATGTGCAGGCCATGGAAATGGTCCTCCCCTAACTATCCATCTTTTATGGTAGATGTCAGCCAGTGCATTGTGAACAAAGTGACTAAAAGTTATTGGAGCCCCATCATACATGAACCACATATAAAAATCATATCCGCCTGTCCATGATATGAATATCTTGTCATTGTTAAAAGAAACACTTCTCAGTTAACTCACGACTACACAAGTTAAACTTTGAAGACAGACGAGCAATAAATGTACACGAATAACAAATGTAACCTAGACTATATGGCAACACAACGCCATCTACTGTAAACTTTCTTTAAACTTAATAACTCCAAAA